>CM035418.1:30958344-31290844 GCA_020310875.1 Ceratopteris richardii | reverse complement strand
GTATGAATTCAATGATATTCTTTTCTCTTCGTCATCAATTCCTTCATTTATGTAAGCACCATGAGCATCCCTTCCCATGGAAAATTCAATGTATAAATTTTATTCTCTTTTCTCTTCATCATCAATGATATACTTTTCTCTTCATCATGTCAAATTTAATGTACAAATTCACTGATATTCTTTTCTCTTCATCATCAATGATATTCTTTTCTCTTCATCATAGAAAATTCAATGTATAAATTCAATGATGTGCTTTTCTCTTCATCATCAATTCATTAATCTATGTAAGCACCATGAGCATCCCTTCCCATGGAAATTTCAATGTATGTATTTTATTCTCTTCTCTCTTCATCATCAATGCTATTGTTCTCTCTTCATAATAGAAAAATCAATGTATAAATTCAATGATATTCTTCTCTTCATCATCAATTCATTCATGTATGTCAGCACCATGAGCATCCCTTCCCATGGAAAATTCAATGCATCAATTTTACTCTCTTTTCTCTTCATCATCAATGGTATTCTTTTATCTTCATCATGGAAAATTCAGTGTATAAATTCAATGATATTCTTTTCTCTTCATCACCAATTCATTAATATGTGTAGGCATCATGAGCATCCCTTCCCATGGAAAATTCAATGCATAAATTCTATTCTCTTTTCTCTTCATTTTCAATGATCTTATTTTCTCTTCATAATAGAAAATTCAATGTGTAAATTCAATGATATTATGTTCTGTTCATCATCAATTCATTCATTTATGTAAGCACCATCAACATCCCTTCCCATGGAAAATTTAATGTATAAGTTTTATTCTCTTTTCTCTTCATCATCAATGATATTCTTTTCTCTTCATCATGGAAAATTTAATGTAAAAATTCAATGATATTCTTTTCTCTTCATCAACAATTTATTGATCTGTGTAAGTAACATGAGCATCCCTTCCCCTGGAAAATTCAATGTGTAAATTTTGTTCTCTTTCTCTTCATCATCAATGATATTGTTTTCTCTTCATCATGGAAAATTCAATGTATAAATTCAATGATATTATTTTCTCTTCATCATCAATTCATTCATCTGTGTAACCCCCATGAGAATCCATTCCTATGGAAAATTCAATGTATAAATTTTATACCTTTTGTATGTAATGGACACTAACTTATTTCATTTATCCTCAATCAATATCATACTTCTCAACATCACCAAATAGTAGATTCATGATATTCTTATCTTTAGAATCAATTCATTCTTTTGTGTAAGTACCATTAACCTCTCTCCCCATGAACAATTCAACACACTGATGAGTTCAGATATTCTTGTATATTTAGAAGTATTTTGCCTTTATATATTTATTTAACATGTAACTTTGGATCATATACGTTACTTAATGTGCATTCATGATTTGGATCATAGAAATGTTATGAAAATTCTAGTTTTCTACATTTGAATCACATCATTCAATACCCCTTTCCAAATTACATATCTCATGCTTTCTAAAAAATGGAACTTGGAATGAGTATTGTTTCTTGAATCACATAGGCAATGTATGACATAGTTATATGCATATGTATTGGTGTACACATATAATTATATCAAATGTAAAGAAAGAGTAACCCCAAATAATAGATTAGATGTGTAATATATCATAACCTTACATATGTTTCTAAGATGGTTTGGAGTCAATTTCCTCAAGCACAATCTCAAGTTGTGATCAAGAGCATTTTTTCTAAAATAATTCTTAAATTAGTGACAATCATCTAGGTTAGTAGACCAATAACATTGTTTATCCTTAGCATGGAAGCTCTTCAAATGCTATCAAGATTGCATGTTACCAATGAAGACCATTATCCCTATGTTATTATCTATACAATTATACTATGAAATTTCTTTTAGGTGACAAAAACTCTACCCACCAACATAGTTGCATGTGCATATTGAAATTTTGGAGCTTTTGGAGCCATAATATGTCGCACACCTTGGAATAATCCTTGCATGTAGCGACACCTCTTACCAAGCTTACAGGGAACTCCAAATTCTCATGGACCGAAGAAGCAGAAAAAGCCTTTAAGACCTTGAAATCAGCATTTACTACTGCTCCAATTCTAGTTCATCCTAATTCCAGTAAGCCCTTTTTCCTTGAGACAGATGCACCAGACTTTGCTCTAGGGGCCATTCTTTCCCAATATGGAGATGATGGACACCTACATCCAGTCGCATATCATTCAAGGAAGTTTTCCCCTCCAGAAATTAATTATGAAATTCATGATAAAGAACTTCTTGCCATAGTAGACACATTTGATACCTGGCGTCACCATCTAGAAGGAGGAGCTCATAAAGTCATTGTGTATTCAGATCACAAGAACCTAGAGTATTTTATGACCACCCGGATTCTCAATAGAAGGCAATCTCGATGGACTAACTTTTTATCTAGATTCGACTTTGTCATCACATACCGTCCAGGACGTCATCAATGTCAGTCAGATGCCCTGTCCAGAAGATCTTACCTTGCACCAAAGAAGGGTGAAGAGGCCTTTGATCAACAAGAGAGTGTGTTACTCAAGCCTGAGCATCTCCAGTTAGCAGCTATCTCTTCAAGACATCATGAAGATTCAACCTTGAATCAATTGATCCGTGAGAATCTACCACAAGATGAATTGTTTTGTAACGTTAAGCAGAAAGCTCAAGAAGGAAAATTCCAAGAAGTAAACGAACTTCAGGAAAAAGATGGGTTACTACTCTATAAGAACCTATTGTATGTCCCTCCAGGAAAACCCAGGATCCAAGTACTTCAACAACGCCATGACAACCTTGCAGCAGGACATTTTGGAGTGAATAAAACAATAGAACTCATATCAAGGGATTTTTGGTGGCCTCAGATGTGGAAGGAAGTCAAAGAATACATTTGAACCTGTGATACTTGCAATAGATCTAAGGTACCCCGACATAAGCCTCATGGCTTCTTGCAACCTCTACCTATTCCAGAAAGGCCATGGGCTTCATTGTCTATGGATTTCATCACAGATCTACCAAAGTTAGATAAGTATGATGCCATTCTTGTTATTGTGGATAGATTTACAAAGATGGCACACTTCATTCCAACTACCAAGGCAATCACAGGTGCAACCACTGCTAGACTTTTTCTCAGGTATATATTTAGGCTTCATGGATTGCCTGATGACATTGTTAGTGATCGAGGTCCACAGTTCATATCCAGCTTTTGGAACAGTCTTTGCAAGCTCCTTGGTGTTCAAGTTAAACTATCTACAGCAAATCATCCACATACTGATGGACAAACAGAACAGGTGAATCAAGTCCTGGAGCAATATCTCCGTTGCACTAGCAACTATCATCAAAATGATTGGTTTGAGCTTTTACCCTTTGCAGAGTTTGCTTATAACAATAGTGTTCATGCATCTACCAAGCAGACTCCCTTCTTTGCAAATTATGGACAACATCCAAGGATGGATATATGTTGCTCTAGCACAATGGTAAGTACCACGTTAAGAAGCTTCACCTCCTTAATTGTCAATCCGCAGAAGAGATAGGAGTGATATGAAGATCGTGAATGTGAGATGAAGTGAGAGTGAAGGGGAGAAGCACAAAGATGCACACACACATACACACACACTACAAAGAGACAAGCAAGACACAATGGAAGGTGAGAAATTAACTCTATTACTCAAGAACACTCTTACAAGCTCAAAATAGCCCTAAGCTCTTCTCTACTCCAACAAGCTCACCTCAAAAATGAGCTCTCTAGCTCTTTTTATAGTTTCTAGACTAGTTTTGACCGGTTTCACATCTAGTGACCGGCATAGTTAAAAATTAGGTCCTAGATGCTATTTGGAAGGGTAAACGGTGTCTAAAAATAACAAAAATTGATACGCTTGTTCTACCTAAGCTCCTCAAGCTCGAGGACTCCTCGGCTTGCACAAAATGGAGCTATGGATTACAAAATGGGGTTTTCTATGTTACATATGTTACAATAGTGATAAAAATCATTGTTGGAGGTTTTTGGAAAGTATTTGAAAACATAATTCTTTGAAAAAAGATTCGACTGGCTCCCTGCTCCATCGTTACATGCTTCCGCGTCTTCTATGCCTCTGGCTGCTTCCAACACCCCCCTCCCTCTCGCTTCTGTCGTCCCTGACAGAACCTTGTTGTAACGTCTGCTGGATATAGTTCTGTAGAAGGTCTTGAGCGAGGGTGTGCTCGGAGATACGAATGCCTCGGGCCAGGTCGGCCTCGAGTTTCTCCCAGTCTATTGGTTGCGGTTCTTTCGGTGGCGGGAGCTGATAGTGTGTGGAATAGACCATTCGTTCATAGGCAAATAAGTGTAATAAATGTGTAGGCCTGCTTATGAATACCTCTGAATGGTATTCCCAGAAGCCGGTTGTGAACATCTCTTCAAAAGTCTACTTGTAGCATGCCGGTAGGTACTTTATTCTGCAATGCCAGGCATAACACACCCGTAGCGATGGCGTTGTACTCATATCATATACCAGATCGAAATTGCCATGCTCAAAGCCCAGGGTGTTTACATGAGGTGCCTTGACGCGTCGGAAGACTTTAAAAATCATTTGCATCATGTCAAAGATTTTGACAGTCATATGCGCTGCTATATCGTCCATATGCTTTAATCTAGGGAGCCAGTGGAGAATTGTAGCCATCATGTAGCCAACAGTTGGTAACTCGATGGGTGGCTTAAAATAGGGGTAATTCAACCAATCCTGGCACTGCTTATTGTTTTGTACCTTAATAGCAAAGGCAGTCCAGGAGCGGCATCGTGGTACTGGTCCCCAACATGGGTTGTACTTTAAGTGCAAAGGTGCCTTTACCCATGTACTCACCATTTCTGGATACTTCTGTGGTAAATCTTTGTGCCACTCTGGTTGATAGATCTCTCCTTGCTGCGCATCAAGTGGTAGATCGTCCTCCTCGAATTGAGTCGCATGCGATGGTTTCTTACCTGTCTCTTTCTTAATGGCTAACTGGTATTCGGCCATTAACATAAAATACGGTTTATACTGTAGCTCATGCCCAGATATGTATCGTCGCGGGGCGAAGTGAGCAAAGAATGGAGATTGTAAAATTCTTTCTTCTATCATCGCCATGGCATGTAATTGTGCCTCTACTCTAGCTGAGTGCATTGTTCCAAGTTCCTCAATTGTCTTCATCCACGCGGGGGTCGGGAGTTCGTAAGTCATCTGGCCTTCGGCCGTGACGCGTCCGCCTGGGATGGGTTGTGGCTTGTACGCCTCTTCAAACATTTCCTCCACGGGGATGGTGACAGTTTCTTCCTCAGCTGGAAGCTCAGGTGGGGAATCTGGCCTTGGTGGTGCTTCATATACTGCGATCCTTGATTCCAGGTTTGATACCTGGGCCCGTAATGCATTGAGTTCCTCTAAGATGTCAGGAGAGGGGTCCACAGGTGTTGGTATGTCTTGGTGTGCCGGTGCTTGTAACTGGAGTAGTTTATGATCGTCTTTGAGTTTTTGTAACTCCTCATTCATGCGATCGTATTCATCTAGCAGTCTTACATGATCTTCTAGCAGCATCCTCATCAAGTATGAGGAAATGGCTTTGAACCGACTAGGACTGAGTGGTTGGTCTGGATGGTCTAGGGCCGCTTCTAAGTTTTCTCGATTCTGGTCCTGTAAGCACTGGTTTTCCTCCTTTGCTGTTGCTAGATGTCTTCTGAGTAAGCCCATGTTTCGTGTTAGCGTTGCATTGCGGACTATCTGGGCTCTTAATAAGTTATCCAAGTCAGCAGTGGCTTCCTTGGTCTTTTCTTCGCTTTCTAGTTCTAATTTATTATAGGCTTCTCGTAATTCTTCGTAGCGGGTGTTCAGTGAGGCATTCTCAATAGACAATAAATTAAGCTGCGACTGTAAGTCAGTGGTTGTCCTCTGCAGCTGCTGATAATTATCGCCAAGAGATGTGAACTCATCTCTTACTTGCGTCATACACGAACATCTGTCGAAATGCATTATCTACAGTGGGTGATAGTATTAATGGGGTGCTAAATGAAGATGCAGTGGGTGTAGATGCAAAGGGAATGGGGAATGGGGGTGGGAAGGTGGATGTTGTGGTGATTGTGGAAAATTGTGAGGTGCCTAAATATGTTTGTGCCGTGAGTGAAGTGAGTGATGGTGCAGTGGGTGGTGAGATATCCATGTCATTGGACGTGTCCAGTGCGGTGACTGTGAATATGGGTGTGACTGTGGGTGCTTGTGCTGGTGTAAATACGGGATTTACAAAGGTTGAGGAGTAATCTACAGGGGGATTGACTGGTGCAGCTGGGTGGAAAGGGGAAAGAGGGGTTACAGTGGGTCGGGGAGGTGAGACGGGGGAGAAGGTTAATGGCGGTGGGAATGGAAAAAGGGGTCTTGGAGTTGTGGGGAGAGATGGAAAAGATGGATGGAGGAATGGGTTGGATAGAAAGGTGGGTGTGTGAGGGGGTAGACTAGGTCTAATGGGTGCAGGAATTGTGGGGTGAGTGGTCGTAAAGACGATTTCTGCTACGCCACCGACGAATGAAGATGTTGGTCTGGGGGAAGGAGGGTGAAGAGGGGAGGCTGGATGGACTGGCGGTGATGGAGGAGCGGTTGGGGTGGTCGGTACTTCAGTGACTACTGAGGTATGTACATTTGTAGCACGGGGTGGGGAATCTACAAGGATGGTTTCTGCTGCCAACGAACTTTCGGGGACGAGGCGTGCCTCCCTGGCTTGTTCTGAAGACTGTGCTCCTGTTGGTACACGAATGTATTCGTCGGGCTTTGAAAGTAGTCGTACTCGGCGGGGGTCAAACTGTGGTAGTGGCTTTCTTTGCAAGTACCTGAGTGCTTTGTTGGAGCCTACTGATTTGACTAACTCTCTGAATCCTTTGATGTATGCGTCTTTGAATCCGGCTGTGACAAGTTCTTGTTCTATTATCGCTTGACTCTCTTCCTCAGTCAGCTTTTTGCGTGCCCAAACTTTTTCCATAGTTCTATACAGCTTCTTAATAGCTAGTGTGTAAGCTGCTGCTTCGTAAGTTTCATCTTCATGGGTACTTGTATCACCATGTGTGTCTGTTTATTGGCCTTGGCCATCTGTCTGTTCATGCTCTTGGGATTCCTGAGTGCCCTGGCTGGCTTCGTCATCGCCTTCGTCGTCATCGGTTGTTGTTCTTTCGTCATCAGAGCTAGACACAATCTGTCCTTGTGGCTGATCCCGGGGTGTGGTGGGATAGCTGGGCTTTCATATTCTTGAGAAAACAATTGTCCTTCTGAAAATTGGAACTCATTGGAGAATGCATCGGGCATTTCAAAATCGAACGTTGTGTTCAGTGGCGCTGCTTGTTCTGCTTCTAAATGGGGTATTGGAAAAGAGAACGCTTCCGCACCAATAGTGGTGGGAATTTCCGCCGCCGTGGTGATAGGTTCTGGGGTTGTGGCTGCTTGAGGTTCAACAGTATTGGTGGTGCCCTCCGTTACCACTAGTCTTGATAATCTGATACGAATAGGTTGTACGGTGGGAGTGGCTGTTGTCGGTGACTGCTCTGGAGATGGTTGTGGTGAGGGTGATTCTGGGACTTGTAAGCACGGGATAGTGCCTCTCATCCGCTTTCCGGCTCTGCCTTTGCTAGACTTTCTAGCCTTCTTAGCGGTCCCTTTGAATGCTTTCAGTTCCTCACTGGTCATGGCACGCTCAATCGGTAAGTCATACGCCAAGCACATATATATAATTCTCGTAAGCGCACAACATCCATTGATGACTTTCTTTCGTTCCCATCTATGTTGTGCCAAATAGAGCTGATCAATTATCCAGCTAGCTAGATCAACCGTTTGAGGTCCAGTACATGCTAAGTATAATCCAAACCAAATTCTTTTGTGGGGCATGGTAAAACGATCCTGAGCTGGGAAAGCAAAATGCTGCACGCATATCCGCAATGGCTTGGAAAGCTCAGGGGTTATAGCTGAAATGTCCTCCCACTTAGTTACATCACCACGTTTCATCGGCTCTGGAACTAGTCGTTCTCTCTCCGTCGGAGTGTGTGTTTCATGTATTTTGAGAGCTGCGCGAATTAAATCTTTGGACAAATAAAACCTTCTGAATGGAGGGTCATTTACCAAGGATGGTAACATGAATGTGCCGGGTAGATCTTTGTTCTCTGAAGCTGTCAAGGTGGTTACTAGGTAAAAGCATCTGTAAAAATCGGGTTTAGGCAGAGGGTCACTAAAATATTCTGTAAAGCCCGCTCGTGTCCAAACGTGCATTAAATCTTGTGTATTCTGCAGTCCTTCAAATTCTCTTGAAAAGAACTGGTACTTGGCCCATGTGCGAATATCAAATGCCAAATTGGCCTCAAATATGAAATCAGCGTCTGCTAGTGGTCCTGCTAGGCCTTGAAACCAGTGAGAGTTACGATGAATCTTCTCGGTATATCCTCTAGGAGGATCGTCGATTGGCATGGGTCCTGGAAAACCTTGAAACTTTGGTGGTTGCATCGTCGGATGAGATTCCGCGAGTAATTCTCCAATATTGGCCATTGGTGTGCTTGGGCCAGCTTCTGATGGTCCTTCTTCGGTTCGCATGATGACTGACGAGCTAATGGAAAAGATCTGCTACAAAAGATTAGCACATTAGTATGGAAATTAATTATGATCCCATTAAGGTGAGACCGTAATCCCTTTCCATAACCGATGTGTAACCCGTGTAGCCAGGTGTTGTGAGGTGGTTAATGGAATGATTATTTGCAAAACTAATTGAGGTCTCTAGACACCTACATGGTCAGATTATGCATACATTTCTTGATGAGCTTTTATTATGCATGATGTGGGGTTTTGGTGTATGAATTCATACAAGGTTTAGTTGAGGGTGAATTATTACAAGGGTGGTGTTTAAACGGGGTGGGAGAATTGTTAGATAAGGGGGTACAAGAAGACGTCTGGATACGTTTCGGTATCCATTTCCTATGAGTCTTTGAGTGGGTGGTGTGTTTTTGCTGAGGGACAAAAAGTGGTATCGGGTTTGGTGGTATTGAAGGATGGAAAGATTTCTGAGGGGTATATATTACATGGCTAGAGGGTTGGGCTATAATACATTGTTTGGGTACCCAAATCTGCATGGGTGTGGGTCGATTGATAAGATACTTCTTGGCGATCCAAATCTGTCGAGTATTTGTACTTGTAGAAGAAGATCGAGGGGACTTTGAATACTGACTCTGCTTCTTTTGAAACTTTGTCCTGTTCTCGTCTGCAGTGTTGCCAATAGCCTGTGGTTGCTGTCCTTTTGGCACCCATATTTGTCTCGTGCCACTTGTTCTGTGATGCTGATACTGCTGCTTTCTTTGCCTTGTCTGGTGGTATCGTCGGTCTGGGTTCCTCTGTTGTGGTTGACTCCTTCGTGGTTGGGTTTGAGAGGTCCATTGGATTCTCTGCTTTGGAAAAGAAGGGAGATCCAACACTTGCGTGACCTGCCCATTAGGAAGTGATTCGTTATTTATCTTTAATCTAGGCTAGTCCGCAGCAAGTTTGGAAGGATGAGCACCGCAGGGTATTGTGCTCATTTGGCCGCTGATGCAACCCACCTGACCGCTGATTGTGTCCATCTTCCCTAGCGGTTGGGTAACTGCCCCTTCTAGTTTGCAAGAAGCCCCAGGGAAGATCTCCTGTCGTCCTTCTGATTGAAAACTATCCATAGCCAAGCCCGAGTGGGTTGGTGTAGACGTAACGTGACTGATCTGACCCAATATCTTCCGGTCTTCCGTCGCATGCATTTCATAGGGTCTAGGGTTACAAACCTCAGTCAGAATGCAATTAGGGAAGTCAAGCGGTATCACTCGCTTCTGATCTAAGGTTCCAATGTGTAAGGATCCTTGTCTAAGATTTAGGCCCACTGAGTGTTTGTATAGCCAATCTTGGCCAAGGATTAGGGGTTCTATCAGGTCGTCATCATGGCACACTAGTAGCTTCACTATCAAGGTCACATCGTTTATGAGGGTAGGAAGGTCCACCTCACCCATGCAAGGGGTTTCCATGCCTCCTAGCCCTATGAGGTATGCTTCAATTGGCCGCATTTCTATTCCTGAATCATTATAGTGGGACCATCTAATCGCACTAGTCACAGCACCTGAGTCAATTAAAGCCCTGAGCTCTTGGCAAGGGTTGCCGTGCTCTAGCCTGACTGTAATGAATGGTCTCCTGTCCACTATACTAGGATGAGTGGTTGACTTTACTTGACACATGGCCATGGGATATCTGGGTGTAGTTTCTAGATGGTTATAATGTTCTCTCCCTAGTCCTTGTCTTCTTAGCTTCATGCGCTTAATGCGTTCTATTGCTTTTGCCTGAGCTTCCGCTCGTATTCTATTTTCTTCCTCCTTACGCTTCTTTGCCAACGTGAGTCGTCTAAGCATATCCTCAGTAAGAGGTTCCTGATATAACTTGACTCTACAACCACTAATGTAATTGGGCATTACGTCTCCTTCTAAGGTGGCTAACTGTACTACTCCACTTGTCGAGAGTCTGTTAATGATCATAGGTCCATAACCTCGCTTTTCTAACTTCCATGCATGTTGTTTTAGCGTATATACTGGAACTAAATCTCCTTCTTTTAGGCCTTTATCTTTCACATGTGCATCAAAATATGCTTTCTGTCGCTTCTTCGCTGCATATATTCCTTCTTCTGCCTTTAGCTTGGTTTCTCCTAATCGTTCCAAGTCCATTATTATCGCTGATAATTCATGGCCGGTCCACTGATGTTCTTGTGCAACCTTAAGGGTCGGTATCAAGAAGTCCAAAGGAAGCACTGCATTCTGACCAAAAACCATTTGAAAGGGAGTTGCATTGAGTACGGTCTTGTAGGCTACTCGATATGCCCAAACAGCATGGTGTAACTGTTTGTCCCAATCTGAACGTTTGTTGTTCACGAGTTTCGTCAGTACATTACAAAGGATCTTATTAGTGCTTTCAGCCTGACCATTGGCTTGAGGATGATATGGTGCATATTTCTTGTGAATCACCATAAAATCCTGTAACAAATATTCAATGACTTGGTTTAGAAAGTGAGTTCCTCGATCACTCACTAACTCTATAGGCAATCCATATCTTGTAAAGACATTTTCAAATAAGAATTTTGCAGTCGTGTGTGCATCATTCTTTTTTGTGGCTTTTGCCTCTACCCATTTCGTAAGATAATCTGTGGCAACAATAATGTATTCCGCATGTGTACCTTTTGCAGGGGGGTTAATGGGTCCTACAAAGTCTATACCCCACTTTGAAAATGCACGTCCGCCCATCATGGGTTTCAATGGCATTTCATCTCTGCGAGTAGGAAAGTGAGTTCTTTGGCACACATCACATCTCTTAACATAGGTATGAGCATCCATGTGAAGAGTGGGCCACCATAATCCTGTAAAGAGGATGGCTTTGATTATCCTTTCAGGTCCAAAATGACCTCCTGCAACACCCTGGTGTGCAGTCTCTAGTATGCTCAGATAATCGCTTTCATGAACACATTGTCTTAGATATCCATCTCGTCCTCTTTTGTATAGATTATCACCAATAAGTGAATAGTCTTGAGCTTCCTGCTCTAGACTACGTTGTCGAGCTAAGGTCATTCCTTGAGGGAATGTCTTCGTCCTCAAATATGTCACTAATGGTTCACTACAGTCTGGTGTAAGAGACACGTGATATAATGTAGCATGCTCTACTAGTGGTCTTTCACAACAAACATGGCATTCTTTACACAACTTGTAGACATCTGCTTCCATCGAAGGCCAATATACTCCTAATCTATGCAGAGTCTGCAATGTACGATGTTTTGAATAATGTTGCTTTAGTGCACCTACGTGTGCTAATTGCAACCAATTCACATGTTCTGATTCATCTACACAACAAGCAAGAATCTTTTGATTATCCTGTTTATATATGCTTCCTGCTATGATTTGGTATCTCTGAGATTTGGTAATCTCTCCTTCTTGGATCTTTATCCTAGGATTCTTGGGTCCGTATGTGAGAATAGGGACTATTGGTTTAGCCCATTCTGGTGTTATCTCAAGGTTAAACAAATAAGCGTCTGGTAACTCATCCGCTATTCCTTGAGGAGCTTCTCCTGAGGTTAATCTCGAAAGGTGGTCAGCTCTAAGATGTGTCTTTCCTTTCCTGACTACTACTTCAAAATCGTACTCCATGAGTAATAGAAACCAACGTATTAGTCTTCCTGTGTTACAGGGTTTGTTGACTAAGTACAATAGGGCTTGATGATCTGTAAAGAACTTGATTTTTTTTGCCAACAAATAGTGCCTAAACTTCTTTACCGCGTAGATCATCCCTAATCCTTCTCGTTCCGTCGTGGTGTAATTTCTTTCTGCTGCGTTCAATTGTTTGCTCGCGTAAGCTATGGGGAGATCTATGTTACCTTCACTCGTGGGTTGTGCTAACACACATCCTATGGCATAGTTGGATGCATCCACATGTACATGGAATGGCTTACTCCAATCCGGGGTTGTCAATATAGGTGCTGAGCACAAGCGTCGTTTAAGTTCATTGAATGAATTTTCACATTCATCTGTCCATTCAAAATGAGTTAAAAGAGAGTACAGAGGCTTGGCTATGATTGCATACATGTGTATGAATCTCCGATAATAACCGCAATGGCCCATAAATGCCTGTACGTCTTTCACATTAGTTGTTCTAGGTAATTCTACAATTACCTTCACTTTTTTCTCATCCGTAGAGATTCCATTTTTTGACACAATGTGTCCTAGAATTTTGCCTTGTCTGACCATGAAAATGCACTTTTCTGGGTTCAAACAAACCTGATATTCTTGACATTTGTCAAATATTTGTCTTAACTCAGGGATATGTGTCTGTCTTACATTTGAATGAGCACATATGTCATCAACATATACTTCCAAACTCTTGCGTAAGAATTCCTTAAAAACATGACACATGAGTCGCTGGAAAGTGGCAGGTGCATTTGTGAGCCCAAAAGACATTACACGAAATGCAAATATGCCCCATTCAGTGGCAAAAGCCGTCTTGTGTTGATCTTCTAGAGCAATGGCTACTTGATTATAGCCTGAAAATCCATCAAGAAAGCTGTAAACTTCCTTGCCCGCAACTCTTTCCAATAGATGTTCTGTGATAGGAAGAGGATAACTCTCTCTAATCATGGCGGCATTACTCGTTCTATGGCTACTATTATTTTCTTGGTTTTCTCTCTATTATCATATACTTATCCGTCAGTCGCCTTTCTATTAGGCATTCGTACCATGATTCTTCTATCTTCGATTTCATATTTCTTGAAGTTCTCGGGTACTGCAAACAAAGATTTTTCTTTTTCTGACATGGTCTCTTTCTTCTTTCTTTTCTTGCCTTCACTCTTGTTAGTCACTTGTGTGGCTATTCTCACATCATTCATAACTTCTTCCTGTTTCTGAGGGTGAGTTTCTACTTCGAGAAAATATTCTTCCTCTGATGCAAAGGGTGAGTCCAAGATAATTGATTCTAAATCAAAATCACTTGCCTCTTCAAATGCATCAGTGTTAGGTTCACACTCTTCTAAAATTGCATCGCACATGATTGGCTCTATCGTGAAAACTGATATGTCATAGCCATCCTTGTCACAGTGGGGTGTCCATTGTTCTTCATTGATGGCTACATCCATGGTTGCTAGGATTTCTGCCCAACCATGGGGCTCAAACTCGTCGTCTCGGAATACTACAGGTGCGTAAGCTGGATCTTGAAGGGTTCGTGGATTTTGTTCTGCACCTAAGGTCCTGGCTTCTAATCGTTCTTCCTCTTTTTTGGCTACTTTACACATCCATAAGTGAGTGTCCTCATCCAACCAAGAAGGATCTGATTCTAACGAGTGCACGGATTCCGTCTCTACCTGAGTCTTATGGATGGTATTCCATTGGATTGGGGGTACATCTCTATGTGAATAGTCTTTAAGATTGACTTTGGTAGTCACTCCAAATTGTTGCAAGTACAAAGAATTAGTTCCCCAATCTTGTACAATTTGCAACTGACGCATGAATGGTCGTCCCAGTATCATCTCATAAGCATGATTTTTACTAAAATCACAAATGGCGAAAGTATGCTCAAATTCTACACCACAAGTTCTGAGAGATATGCCTTCTAGTAAGCCTAATGGTTTTTCTATGTGTCCGTCAGCCATTTGTAGCTTCATCCTGGTGGGTTTGAGTGTTGGCTTACCCCAACGTTTCCATAAAGCGGTGGTAGTGATGGCTACTCCGGCTCCTGAATCTAAGATGGCTTTCGTGGTGTAGCCCTGATGGGTTATCGGAAGATAAGTGTTACCTTCCTCTCCTTCGCTTACATCTCCAATCTTTTCTGCGGGTATCTCTGGTACCTTATTTTGTGATCCTATCTGAGAGGAAGTGGCAGCAAGCTCAGGGAATTGATTTGCTACATGTTTCCACAATTTTGGTTTTACCTTTAACAACTCCTCTAAAGTGAGATTACACTGTACTTTGGTATTCTTGATCACTTTCGTGTTTCTAGGGATTACTGATTCTTCATTCCTCACTATTATCGTGGGTGCTCTCATATTAATAGACTTTGCTTCCCAAGGTCCTGTGAACTGAGGTAATTCTTGTAAAGAATTAGATTCAAAAGCTGTGTGTTCACTCAGTTGTTCCTCTTCTACCTCATTGTAAATAGAGGGAATGTCTTGGGGAAATTGTTCCTGCAAGTCGTCTATTTCTTGAATAGGAGGATGGGTTCCTTGTTCTTTTCTCCATTTCTCTTCTTGGATCTCTCTCAAAAATTCGTGTGATTCCTGTGCTGATCCTTTTTCTCTTTGCTTTCTATCAAGTATTCTAGCCTCTCCATTAGTCCTTGAAAGTGTAATTCCGGTTTTGCCATGTTATTCCAATTTAGGTATCTAGAGGCTTCGAACAAAGCTTGTGCTAGCTCTACCATCTTCATGCAAAGTTTAGTTCTCTCAATTTCTAGATCAGCTCGAGGGTAGTTTTTACTCATTTCAGCTACTTGAGGTCCCTCTTTTAATCTAGCCTGATATGCACGAAACATCATGTCTAGATTTTTCGGTATGGGTTCCGCTAAAACTGATCCTGATTTTTGAGCTGGATTCTCTTGATTTAATTCCTGAGAAGTCAATTCGAGGATTTTGGCTCTAGATTCCTTCAAACTTTCTTCCAACTCAGTTATCTTTTTACTCCATTTTCTCTTAATTCTTTCTCTAGAATCTTTCCAAGATTTTGTCTTTTTACTGCTAGATTCTGCAACTTCACTAGTTCCGGCTACTTTCTCCTGATTAAGCTGTTGGTTCTGTAAGAGCGCTTGGGCTCTGGTGATAGCTTGGATAGGCACGTATGTAGGGTTGGATCCATCTCCGTTGTTCACAATACCTATCACATTGATCGGTGTCACATTTGAAGCATTAACAAGGTTCTTAGGACAATCTTTGATTATGTGCTCTTTGCCACAATCGGCACAAAAGCCTTGGATGTTATAGTACTGTGATTGTCCTGATATTGGGGGATGTGGACAATCCTTTATGAAATGGTCTCCTTGGCACCTAAAGCATGGTCCTCTAGGGCCCTGTGGTCTCTGTTGTCTTACTTGGGGCCGTGGATTTGGGTTTGTGTACATCACATTAGCATAGTCTGGCTCCCAACTAGGTTCCACTGGTGGACTATCATAATGATATGTCTCCACATGTTCTGGTGACTCCGTCTAATATGCGGGTGGACTATCTACATGCGTAGAGTCAAAACTGTTTGAGTTCGGGTCACTTTCTGTGATCAAAGGTGAAGAAGGCACTAAGGCCCTACTTAGGTTCTCTTCTGCAGCAGCGTATTTGACTGAGATGACATTCGCTGGTGGGGGTGGCTGCTGAGCTAAGACGGGTTGAGGTCTCTGTTGAGCCTGGTATGGGTAGTTCTGAGGAGGCCTATAGTAATAAGGCTGAGCATTGTAATGGCCTTGATACCTACCTGGCTGCTGGTATGCTTGTAGGTAGTTCTGTCTCACAGTTTGTTTGTTGTATGGGCAGTCCTGAGCTGTATGATTCGTGTATCTTCTCTCAATTGTATAGTATTGGCCACTAGGGTTGACTTGTGTTTGTGGTGCATTGGGGCACACATTTGCCATATGATTTCCAGCACAGGTGTAACAATGCTTGTTTGTTAGTACCCTAGGTTTACTAGAAACTCCTAGTTTCTGGGCCACTTTTTCTGCTAGATCTTCTATCAAGTTAGACAATTTCGTGGATGCTAGAGATGAATAGTCTGAGTCCTTATAGACCTTTGAGAGTTCCAACTTGTCTCCTAAGTTGTCCTCAATGTCTATACAAATTCTTACACATTGCTCTAGTGTTCTGGGTTCTTTTAGGTACACATAGGAGCGTAGTTTAGCGCTCAACAAGCCATCTAGGAACAATGACACTTGCGTGGCTTGTGAGGGTAGCTCTTGCATTGGACATCGTTCAACGTATTGTCTAAACCTACGTCCTGCGAGTCTTATTGTTTCTTGAGGGGTCTGTTTGAAGCTATGAATCAACGAAGACGTGTCATGTCTAATCCCACTTTTAGAGAATTCAGTGATGAATGACTCTAAAAAGTGATGGATGTCTCTAAATTGCCTTTGTTGCAATGGTTGGAACCAAGTTAAAGCTGTATTCTTTAACGTTAGTCCAAATGCATTATATTGCGTGAACATGTCTTCGACTTGTTCTGCTCTTAGTACTTGCTTGAATTCTGCGACGTGGTCATAGGGATCTCCTGTCCCATCAAAGTAATTTTTCATGGATTTCACTAACTGTGTGGATCTCAGTATTCTTGCGTGTTCACGTGGTCTGGGTAGAGGAAAATCATCTCTACCACCTGGTATTCCATGATCTCTTTGTCTATCCGCTCTATTAGTGTCCGTGGTTGTTCTATCTCTCCCTATGGGATGAGTGAAGCTTACTTCGGGTCTTTCTTTATTTTTCTCTCTTTGATTTCCATGGGCTGAAGATGTTCCTGCCCCTTGTTGACTTGTATTCATGTTCGTTCTAGGTGGAGGGAATACCAATTAACCTCTCCATGTGTATGTGTTTTTAGCGTGGTCAGGCACCACAAAGTCTCTTTCTGAAGTCTCATCCAGGTATACAACCTTTCCAGGTGTATCCGGGTCCTTGAACTCGTATATCGTGATGATACCTACCTCACTAAGTAGTTCTGTCTTGTATCTCCAAAAGGCTTCATTCGTTTCTTTATTTACAAACAACTCTATGCTTCTGTTGTCCTGAGGGATCCATTCTGGGATTATTACTCGTGTCAGTACAGATTTCCCTCTAGGTGTTCTAGGCTCTTCTAATGGTTCTTTTCCTTGAGATTTAGTTTCTGTCTCTATCTGAATTACGCCAAACTCATTGGTATTGTTTGGCTGCGTACTTAAGATGTACATTGTTCCTTCCTTGTCTATGTACGCGTCTCTCTCGAATTTCACCACTGGATGTTCCAATCCAATGGGTTGATCGGGGTTGTGCATTTGCACCACTTGCCTTCGCAAACCATCCTCATAGATGCGAGCACCTAATCGGTTGGTTCGGAGAAACTCTAGTTGCGTTCTATAGGGGCCTTCTGGTTTTTCTAAATAGGCTACATTCGACCCTCCTTCTGGTCTTTCTGAGCTAAATGCCATTTCTAAATCACTAGTATCTGAGCTCTCGTAGGGATAACTAGTGTTCAATTGTTGAGCCCACGATCGTGCAGTAGTTCTTACACTTGCCTCTGATGATCTAAGGCTTCGTCGGTCTGACTTACCTATATGTTTGCCCGATCTAAGGTTCATTAATTTTTCTTCCTTGCACACTCAGTACACGCTCAAATCGTCAATGATTCTTTGTTATTACTTTCTTGATTCTTTTTAGATTTCTTTAGATTCTTGTCTTAATGTATGCGTCAGGAATTCGACTTTCTGTGGTATTTTGAATTCTCGTTCCATCATACTTATGTTCTTTCCTTTAAGTTCTCGTATCACACACCTTTATCTTTACTCTTGGACTTGATAAATTTAATTCTCTTGAACTTGAGGCGTTCTTATCGTCTTTAATCCACAATACTACCGTTTATCCTAAGCTAAGAATTGACTGAGGGGGTTGATTAATTTTCCAACCTCGAGTCAGCTTTTCTGGTTGCTCTGATGCCCAAGAAGCCGCGCTTCCCAAGCTTTATGCCCTTCACTGCCTTGCTTTGGTTGCCTTTGATTGCCCTTGCTAGACCTGGAAAAATTCAATATTAGACCAATTCACAGTTGGATGATCAAGCACTTGAGTATATACACCTTTTAAGTCCCTTAACTTTTGGCAAAAATTTTCTTCCCAAGGCCCCCTTTCTTTCCTAGTCCCAGAGATGGTCAACCTCAAAATAGCTTATCTAAAGATAGACGTATCCTTTAAGAAAAAAACAGTTGAGGTCACGTAGTACTCGTAGAGAGCTTTCTAACGAGCTATTAAGCTCAAAACGGACTTCGGATGAGGAAGATATGAGCGTTCAGGCCCTGGGGGGTAAAAACTGACAAACAGGTTTTTCTCCAAATATGAGCTAAGGGGTCTCCTATGAGTCTAATCACCCAAAAATTTCCCAAAAATAGCCCCAAAATTAGCCCCAAAATTAGCCAAAAAATGAAACCCTAAAATTTGCGATGGGAGTGCACAATCGCGATGGTGTGAGACAATCACGATGGTCTGGGACCGTCACGATGGCGTGAAGGTGAACAATCGCGATGGTCTGAAGTGCACGGTCGCGATGGTCCAAAAGTGAGCAATCACGATGGCTCGATCAGGCGGACAATCGCGATGGCGTCAGTCAACGGTCAACGTGAACAATCACGATGGTCCAAAGTGAATTGTCGCGATGGTCACAGATGCGATGGCGTGAGCCAATCGCGATGGTCAGGGCGCGATGGCTTGAGCCAATCGCGATGGTCCAAAATTCGAGTTGTCGCGATGGTGTAAGGGTGTCGTCGCGATGGCGTGAAGTGTGAACCATCGCGATGGTCTAGCTTGCCACGTGGCACCGTCGGCACGATGGCATGAGCCAATCGCGATGGTGTGGGGTCAACCAAGCAGTCGCGATGGTCTGCAAACCGTCGCGATGGTCCAAATGAACCGGCGCGATGGCGTGAGACCGTCGCGATGGTCCGGCCGAGCCGTCGTGATGGTCCGGCCGAGCCGTCGCGATGGCTTGAGCCTATCGCGATGGTGTGACACAATCGCGATGGTCTGAGACCGTCGTGATGGTCCACCAAAATGAGAATTTTGCAGATGCGTCTATGGATTCGTGTGTGCGCTTGTGTCGCCTATCCCGTGGTGTGGTCGCTTACCAAAAATTCCGCACTTGGCAAACCATCACGATGGTCTGACACAGATGGAAATCTCTGACAGAAACTGAAAATTTTACCTTTTCCAAGCTTTCCTGATGCACTGGAGATCTGTACCTGTAAGAAAACTCAAGAAAACAAAAGTACATGCAAGCACAAAAGCTCTCTCTCACTCTCTCGCATGCACAAATGAGGGGAAATGAGGAGAATGGGTGGATATAGTGAATTTTTTGATTTTTTTGGAGATGAAGATGATGATGCGGTGATGAAGATGGAGTGTGGGGGAGGTGAAAAACGCTAAAAAGTAAGTAAAAACAACAACAAAAACTGAAATTTTTACCTTCCAACGCCACTTCTTGCTATACTCTTACCATCACACATTCGTCCTAGACTCGATCCCCGACAACGGCGCCAAATTTGGTGTTGCTCTAGCACAATGGTAAGTACCACGTTAAGAAGCTTCACCTCCTTAATTGTCAATCCGCGGAAGAGATAGGAGTGATATGAAGATTGTGAATGTGAGATGAAGTGAGAGTGAAGGTGAGAAGCACAAAGATGCACACACACATACACACACACTACGAAGAGACAAGCAAGACACAATGGAAGGTGAGAAATTAACTCTATTACTCAAGAACACTCTTACAAGCTCAAAATAGCCCTAAGCTCTTCTCTACTCCAACAAGCTCACCTCAAAAATGAGCTCTCTAGCTCTTTTTATAGTTTCTAGACTAGTTTTGACCGGTTTCACATCTAGTGACCGGCATAGTTAAAAATTAGGTCCTAGATGCTATTTGGAAGGGTAAACGGTGTCTAAAAAACGAAAATTGATACGCTTGTTCTACCTAAGCTCCTCAAGCTTGAGGACTCCTCGGCTTGCACAAAATGGAGCTATGGATTACAAAATGAGGTTTTCTATGTTACATATGTTACAATAGTGATAAAAATCACCGTTGGAGGTTTTTGGAAAGTATTTGAAAACATAATTTTTTGAAAAAAGATTCGACTGGCTCCCTGCTCCGTCGTTACATGCTTCCGCGTCTTCTATGCCTCTGGCTGCTTCCAACAATATACAACTCTCAAATCATGTAAAGAACCCAGCTGCTAAAGACAAGGCCCAGTACCTGATGCACATTCACAAAGAACTCAAGGAAGAGATCCATAAAGCTCAAGAACAATATAAGTACTATGCAGATCAACATCGTGTCTAGAATCCATCCTATCAAATTGGGGATAAAGTATGGTTACTCAGAAACAATTTGCAAACCTCAAGACCTTGTGCAAAGTTAGATCATCAACGATTTCGTCCATTTACCATCTTGGCCAAGATTAATCTAGTCACCTTCAAGCTCCAGCTACCAAGTACTATGAGAATACATCCAATTTTCCATGTATCCATGTTGGAACCATATCACATTTCACCATTGAGGGGGGAGAGACCTGGTCCTTCACCACCTATCGAAATTGATGATCATGAAGAATTTGAAGTCAAGCATGTCCTAGATTCCAGAATATCCCAAGGAAGATTGGAATACCTTATTCATTGGAAAGGGTATGACATCAACGATCATACTTGGGAACCTGCAGGAAACCTTCAAAGAGTACCAATCAAGGTTCAAGAATTCCATAAGAAAAATCCAACGAAGCCGAGACCAGATAACATGACCGCTCCTCGTGGAACTCGTCGCTTGAGGGGGAGGTGATGTCATGGACAAAGGAAACCATCCTGAACCTTAGATTCCATGTGAACCCTGTATCTCATGATTGGTTCAGAATAAGGAGAAATCAATGCTTCCATTGCGTCCGAAACGTGCCAAAACCCTAAGATCGACTGTCTACTTGCCTGATTCGGATATCTAGAGCTCATGCTTCGAGTCGATGACATCATGATGACATCATCAAGTCGCGACCGCCCTTGGGAACCGCCCTTGAAAACCTATATAAGGAGGGGTTGGACACATTCATAATCAGTCTTGCCAATACCAGTCTTGGGAGCTCAAGGAGTCGTGACCGCCAAGTAAGTACTCTTCAAGTTCCAGTTCTAGTTCTTGTCTTGTTCCTTGTTCTAGTCTAGTTCTTGGACATCCTATCTTGTCCCCTTATAATCTCGTAGTATGAGATCCTGTCGAGTTCTTTTGTGTATCCAGTTCATCTCCCAGAAGGGAGTTCTTGTAATCCAGATATCTTGTCTCATACCTACGATCCCGAGTTGTGGGATCTCCTGTATCATCTGTAGTCCAGTTTTCCATACCTATTGGTCCCAGGTTGTGGGACATCTTGTATCAGTCACATATTCTTGTATCACTTTCCTTACGTGGTTGTTCTTGTAATCATAAGTGTATTTTGAAAATCTTATCTACTGTAGTCAGAGAGCACAATATAGTGCTTCCCTGATAGACAAAGCCTCAGGTCTTCTGAAGCTAATGTCAATCATATTGCTAGGTCATGGGCCCAGCAGTTGAGTGATTATCCATACAGTCTAAGTTCAGAAACAAGCGATTCTGAAATGTCCTATAACATGGAGAGACCAGTAGGTAGTTCACGAGTGGCGTACCTAGAAAAGCTAGAAGGACCTTACAAGACTCAATTGGAATATATCAGGACCAATCGTCTAGGTGCTCGCATCTACGAAGAATCATACATGGAGTTTTAGAACATGTATTTTTAAGTAGGCCATCAGGTGGGATTAGGTGGTCATAGGAATTTTGGGGGCACAGTGAGTTGTTCCAAAAAGGGGCTATACTTCTTATTGTGTGTCTATCAATTCATTGTGATCAAGGGCAATAATAACACCTGAACCTTTGCAGGAACATTGTAAGCAATCAAGGCATTCAAAGCAAGCTAGCAAGGAAGAATACCAAGCTTGGGAGAAGGCTTCCTCGTCTTGTGTAGCGACGGGAGCAACAAGTAATTGGAGGTTGGAGGTTCTCTCAACCCCCTTTGTCAATTCCTAGCTTAGACTAAGTGCGATATAGGTGTGGTGAGTAGTAAGAGCGACACTAGGCATGAATCAAGTCCAAGAGAACTAATCAACTAAGTGCAAGCATTAAGTAGGTCTTAAGTAGGAAAACCCTAAGGGACAAAAGTAAACTTGAATCGATCAATTATCAAGTGCAAAGTTCACTTAAGTATTTGTGACGATGTGATTTCAAACAAGAACTTAACATAGTAAAGCAACCAAAAAGAACAAAGTGATTGATACGAACTAATCTGCAACGAGATTGTACTTGGGACTAGGGGGACGAAAACCTAGGCATATGAACCTAAGGTCAGGAAGACACTTAGGCCGAGATAGACAAAGCCTCAGGTCTTCTGAAGCTAGTGTCAATCATATTGCTAGGTCTAGGTCACAGCAGTTGAGTGATTATCCATACACTCTAAGTTCAGAAACAAGCGATTCTGAAATGTCCTATAACATGGAGAGACGAGTAGGTAGTTCAGGAGTGGCGTACCTAGAAAAGTCAAAAGGACCTTACAAGAGTCAATTGGAATATATCAAGACCAATCGTCTAGATGCTTGCATCTACGAAGAATCATACATGGAGTTTTAGAACATGTATTTTTAAGTAGGCCATCCGGTGGGATTAGGTGGTCATAGGAATTTTGGGGGTAGAGTGAGCTGTTCCAAAAAGGGGCTATACTTCTTATTGTGTGTCTATCAATTCATTGTGATCAAGGGCAATATTAACTTGTGAACCTTTGCAGGAACATTGTGAGCAATCAAGGCATTCAAAGCAAGCCAGCAAGGAAGAATACCAAGCTTGGGAGAAGGCTTTCTAGGCTTGTGTAGTTAGAGTGACAGTAGGCACAAATCAAGTCCAAGAGAACTAATCAACTAAGTGCAAGCATTAAGTAGGTCTTAAGTACAAAAACCCTAAGGGACAAAAGTAAACTTGAATCGATCAATTATCAAGTGCAAATTTCACTTAAGTATTCCTGACGACGTGATTTCAAACAAGAACTTAACATAATAAATCAACCAAAAAGAACAAAGGGATTGATATGAACTAATCTGCAACGAGATTGTACTTGGGACTAGGGGGACGGAACCCAGGCATATGAACCTAAGGTCAGGAAGACACTTAGGCCGAGATAGACAAAGCCTCATGTCTTCTGAAGCTAATGTCAATCATATTGCTAGGTCTTGGGCCCATCAGTTGAGTGATTATCCATACACTCGAAGTTCAGAAAGGAGGGATTCTGAAATGTCCTATAACATGGAGAGACCAGTAGGTAGTTCAGGAGTGGCGTACCTAGAAAATCGAGAAGGACCTTACAAGACTCAATTGGAATATATCAGGACCAATCATCTAGGTGCTTGCATCTACGAAGAATCATACATGGAGTTTTAGAACATGTATTTTTAAGTAGGCCATCAGGTGGGATTAGGTGGTCATAGGAATTTTGGGGGCACAGTGAGCTGTTCCGAAAAGGGGCTATACTTCTTATTGTGTGTCTATCAATTCATTGTGATCAAGGGCAATATTAACTTGTGAACCTTTGCAAGAACATTGTGAGCAATCAAGGCATTCAAAGCAAGCTAACAAGGAAGAATACCAAGCTTGGGAGAAGGCTTCCTAGGCTTGTGTAGCGACCGGAGCAAGAAGTGATTGGAGGTTGGAAGTTCTCTCAACCCCCTTTGTCAATTCCTAGCTTAGGCTAAGTGCGACATAGGTGTGGTGAGTAGTTATAGCGACACTAGGCACGAATCAAGTCCAAGAGAAGTGTCACATAATCCTAGTAGGAGATGGTTGAACCACGCTCTAAGAGAGAGGATTAGCAAGTAATCCTCAACCATGGCTTTTGGGGCAAGTGGTTAGCCCATCATATTCCTAACCGGGAGGTTGTGGGTTCGATTCCCGACATTGGTATCAGAGCCTAGTTGCGAGATTGGGCTTGGAGACAACGGCGTGTTGCAGCACGTCTTAGGGTACACTTATCAGGGTACGTCCTACCACGGTACATCCTGCCAGTCCTGCCAGGGTACATCCAGACAGGGTACACCCGTGGGCACTTGGAAGAAGCACTTATCTGTGGTGAGTGTGAAACTAGTCTTGGATGAAGGCGCATGGGCATTTGGGCACCCACGGAGGGTGGGATAGGTCCAAATTTGGTCCATGGGCTGGATTTTGAGGTTGGTGGAAACGCTCATGCATGGAAAGTGGGTCCAAGAGAGTCAAGAAGGTCCACAAGTCAGCATTGAGGGCAATGCTCAGTCTAATGGGGGAGGAATGTCACATAATCCTAGTAGGAGATGGTTGAACCATGCATTAAGACTGAGAGGATTAGGAAGTAATCCTCAACCATGGCTTTTGGGGTAAGTGGTTAGCCCATCATATTCCTAACCGGGAGGTTGTGGGTTCGATTCCGAGTGGCTTTCTTGATCAAACAGACCTTAAAGGTCGTAAGGCGCGATGGGCAGAGACCCTTCAAGAGTTTGATTATGAGCTTAGGTATAGGAAGGGAAAGTTTAATGTAGTGGCTGATTCACTTAGCCGCATGCCTATGCTCAATGGACTGAGTTTTACTCAGATCACTAGTGAGCTACTTGAGTCCCTTAGAGGAAAATGTAGGCTTGATCCTGCATATTCCAAGATTTGGGAAGCCATAGAGAATGGGGATCATGATATACGGGTTTCCAATGAGGATGGAGTATCGACGGGTACTCAAGAAGGATTCAAGTGGAAGAATTACAGTGTCCATGATGGATATCTATTATATAAAGGTAAGGTGTGTGTCCCTAGAGATAATGAGATGAGACGGCATATTTTGTATGAGTGTCATGACACACCTAGTGCGGGACACCCAGGAGTTAACAAGACTTATGATCTTGTTAAAAGGCAGTTTTATTGGCTTGGACTTCATAAGGATGTCCTAGAATATGTACTTAAGTGCAATAAATGCCAGGTCAACAAAGCTGAGAGATTGAGGATTGGAGGACTACTCCAACCATTGGATATTCCTAATGGGAAGTGGGAGAGTACCTCCATGGACGTTATAGTCGGATTACCTAAGACACAGAGAGGGCACAACTCAGTCTGGGTAATTGTGGATAGGTTAACCAAAATGGCTAGGTTTATCCCAACACGTACTACAGTGAAGGCACCAGAGTTGGATAGACTTTTTGTGGAGAATCTATACCGATTATATGGTCTTCCTTTGGACATAGTCTCTGATCGAGATAGGAAGTTTACTAGCCACTTTTGGAGAGTGGTTTTCAAAAGGTTGGATACGAGACTTAGCATGAGTACGGCCGAGCATCCAGAGTCGGATGGGCAAACAGAAAGGGTTAACCAAATCCTAGAGGATATGCTTCGAGCATATGTGAATGAAAGGCAAACTAATTGGGAAGAGTACTTACCTATAGTAGAGTTTGCATATAATAGTGCCAAGCACTCTTCCACTGGGCATAGTCCATTCATGCTTATGTATGGGTTTCAGCCAAGAGCTCCTTATGCAGTAGGCTTGCAGAATGAAAAAGTTCAAGCTGCAAAGGACTTCTTGGAAGAGATGAACGATATGCTTAGGCTTGCTAAGGACAGCATTAGGAGAGCTCAAGATAGAGCTAGAGCCTATGCTGACCCTCAAAGGAGAGATATCAACTTTAAGGTAGGAGAGCAGGTCTATCTTAGAGTTCCATCTAGGTCTGAAACCATGAAGACGAGACCTTGTCCAAAATTATCTCCTAGGTATTGTGGACCATTCCAAATACTTAAGAGAATAGGAAAGATGGCTTACCAGCTCCAACTTCCAGAGTATAGTCAAATCCATCCAGTTTTTCATGTTAGTCGGCTTAAGAAAAGGCTGGGTGAATCTGACAACCTCATTCCAGATAGTGAGGTAGTACAGCCTATTTCTGTTCAATCTATTCCACATGAGCCTGGGAGCATACTACGCACTTGAGCGAAACGGACGAGAAGTCACTTGTATAAAGAGTGTCTAGTAAAGTGGAAAGATAGTTCAGAAGATAGTGCCACATGGGAGCGGGTTAGCACCCTTCAGAGACGGTTTCCCAGTTTTAGATTACCTTCCCAATAATCTTCTTAAGGGGAAGGATATGGGGGAACAACATGGAGACAGGACCATGTATTCTTATACATGGGGATTTAGTGGGAGTACTATTCCATTGATTATCTCTTTCTTCTAGACCTTCCAATACCATTTTTGAGGACAAAAATAGAGTTAAGGGGAAGGAAATGTTATTAATAACCTCAAAGCATTCAATTTCTTCCAAAAGTATATGATATGAATAATGTGCAACGTGATTATCATCTATCTTCTCTTTTCATTTTTTTTAAGGTTTAGAGTTGGGGCTTCTTTTCTAGGAGTGGGGCATCATTATGAGAAATATAATATGCATATTTACATGCATTATCACCAAGTAATCGACATGGTTCACATGTTATTGTTTGATTTTTCATAATGATTATGAGACATGGATGACATGGCCATTGCATGTCAAATGTGAGTCTCATCTCTTTGAAATCATGAATTGTTTGTTTCCTGACATTTTATCTTTCTTCTAGCTCACATTTTTATTACTCTTCCAACTCATAAAATAGATTGAATTAGTTGAACTTTTCATCATAAAAACTAACATTAAGGAGAATTTTTATTAAATGACGGGTTGAGAAATACTCACATGATTTCTCAAAGTTATTTGTGCAATATTTACAACTTTAAGGTAGAAATGAACATAATTAAGCCACCTAAAATCAAGGATTTTGATCTTATGCTTAATAAACTTCATGTACTAGAGAATATCCATTGAATATGGGTCCCACAACTATCAACATTCATGCACGTATGAGAATTGGTGAGGATGCTCAAGGTGATTGGGAGGTCAAAATAGCTTTTCTCTATGGCATCAAAATTCTTATCTAAGCTCGTTTAGGCCTCTGAATGCATTATCATAGTGACTATGTAGGCAATTTTGTCCTTTTGTGCCAAACATATGTAAGGGTTTTGATTTGACAGTAAAAAAAACCTCAAAAATAGTTACAAGTTTAGCAAAGCTTGATTATTATGCAAGATGTTGAAAAATATCCTACTACACCTGCAAATATAGTTATTGAAGGTGATGCAAATAGCGTTGAAGATGATGATATTAAATTTCCTAGTTGTGTTGCAATTCCTACTCCAACTACTATAGAGAAAATTCATTGGGATGTCAGGGATACACTTACAATTTTTTACCAAGCTAGAAATGAGGCTCATGTTGCTTACCTTCAAAAACAATTGGAGAGTAAGCATATGAATGAAGGAGATTCCATTGACAAAATTTTTGACAAAGATCAAAGATTTGAAGGAGAAGTTACATTTTGTTGACAAATTCTTACCAAATAGTTCATTTATGCAAGTTCTTTTTAACAGTTGTCCAAATTCATATCAAAGTTCTACTTCTATTCATTGATTGATGATGAAAGGAAATCCAAATGCCTTAACATCTCAGGGTTGTTTCTTTGTTTTTTTACAAGAATATTTGTCTAATCCGAACAAGTAAATTATGTGTGCTGAAAATCAAGCTTTCATAGCTAGTCAGGGCAAAGGTAAATGAAGCTCATCTACTAGTAAGCATAAATTTGCTACTCTTACACATTCAACAAAGGAAGACAAAGATGGCAAGAAAAAAAAAAGCACAAATAATTTTTCAAATACTATAAGGCAAATGATCATGTCATAAAGATTTTTCCTAAATTGGATTTAAAAGAGGCAAATTTTAAGAAGAAAGAGTCTAGAATGGCTATTTCAAAGGCCACTACACCTAAATTCAAGTATGGTAATCTTGTTCAAAATGCAAAATGGGCATTTACCACTATTTCTAGCTATGATCCATCTTCTCATGAGCAGTGTATGTTTGTATTAAATTAGATGTTTGGTACTTTGATAGTGAGGCAACCAAACATATTACCTCATAGTGTAGTTTTCATATCACTTGAGTGTGCCCCTATAGGGAATACTATCATACGTACTAACAACCCCTCTCATCCTATAATGGGAGTTGGAAATATCATTTTGACTAGTAGTGATGGTAGTTCTTTCACATTGTCAGATGCTTTATATGGGCTAGGGATCAAGCAAAATTTGTTGTCAGTTTCAGTATTATTTAAGATTAACTTAGTTATAAAATTTGTGGATGATAGATGTAATGTCATTGATCTATCAAATGGTGATGTTATTATTGCTTCTCACATGTTATGCCATTGTTTGTATAAGATCATAGACTATGAAAAATATGTGAATGATTCAACATGTGCAGTTCAAGATTCTCATGCTATCTCAGATACAAAGCTTTGGCATGCACACTTTTGTCATCTTAATTTTGCTAGTTTGCTTCCTCTACAAATATATAAAATGGTGTCCTATCTAGTCAAACTTGAGGCACCCTATAAGCATGTCTTTGATGGTTTTATTTGGAGCAAAACAAAGTCTTCCTCCTCTAAAAATATCATTAAGTTTGAGCTTCTCATAAATTGCAACTTGTTCATAGTGATGTCTATGGTCCTATGCAGATACCTTCATTTCGGAACTAACTTTACTTGGTGATTTTTATTGATGACTTCTCTATGCATGTATGGGTAAATCCATTGAAAGCAAAATTTGAAGTGTTTATGTGCTTCAAACAGTCCTTAGATATGGCTAAAAATCCATTAACTTGTAAATTGAGCACCCTCCATTTTGATTGGGGAGAATACATGTCTTTTGATTTTAATGCATTTCTGGATGAGCATGAGATAAAAAAATTTGTTTATAGTGTCATATACACCTCACCAAAATGGATTTTCTAAAAGAAAGAACATGTCTCTCGTGGAGATGGCAAGGTGTATGGTCTTTACCACATAGCTTCCAGCTTGAGGTTGTCATGTGTGTAGCATTTGTTCGTATGAAGTCTTGTTTGAGAGTTCACTTGTGTAGATTGTTCTGAATGGTCTTCCCAATTCATATCAGACTTTTGCTTATAGTCTTCATTTGATGATGAAAGGCAATCCAAATTCCTTAACATTTGAGGAGTTAGTCTCTGTTCCGTTGCAAGAAGATCAGTCTAGGTAGAATAGGTCCATTATGTGTGTTGTAGATTAAGATTTCTTGGCTAGCCAGAAGGGCAAAGGAAAATGGACCTCTTCTACTAGTAAGCAAAAATTTGCTAACTCTTCACAATCAAAGAAGGATGATACAGACAAGAAGAAAACAAAAAAGGAAAAATTGTTTTGCAAATACTATAAAGGAAATGATCATGTCATAAAGAGCTGTCCAAAATTGGATGCTAAAGAGGCAAGGAAGAAAGAGCTCGAATGGTTGTTGCAGAAGCCTCTACACCCGAAATAGAGTTTGTTAATCTTGTGCAGAATGAAGAATGTGCATTTACCATTGTTTACTATTATGACCCATCTTCTCATGAATAGTGTATGTTTGTAGTAGACTCAGATGTTTGGTACTTTCATAGGGGGAAACCAAATAGATTACCTCATGTTGACAGTCAAGGTCACACACAAGCATGGAAGTGCATCAATGAAGTGGACACAAAAGAAGAAGGAGCATGTAGGGAGCTCCAAGAAGCACATGTCAAATTTTCATAAGAAAACCCTACAAAAATAGTGATTTTTATCACTAAAAACCATTATAAATACCATTTTCTTTTTTAACAACTCCATTTTGTTCAAGCCAAGGAGTCCTTGAGCTTGAGGAGTATTAGATGTATCATACTACCAATTTTCATAATTTTTAGATTCTGTTTGAGCCCCCAAATAAGTCCTAGAACCTAATTTTTAACTAGGCCGAACACTAGGTCTGGACAGGGCCAAAACTAGTCAAAAAACTATAAAAAGGGCTGGAGAGCTCATTTTTGAGGTGAGCTTGTTGTAGATTTGAGCTTCTGTAATAGGTTTTCTTCTGCAATCGAAGTCCTTCCATTGTTCCACTCTTTGCTCTTACCTTGTGCGCGTGTGTGTGTATGTGTGTGCATGCTTGTGTGCTTTCACTCACGCACTTGTGCTGTCACTTGCTCATAGTCTTCATACTAGTCCTCACGTCTCCACGGATTGACATTTATGAGGTGAAGCTCCTCACGTTGGTACTCTATTGTGCTAGAGTGATACCAAATTTGGCGCCGTTTTCGGGGAGAGAGCTTGGAGGACGAGTGTGTGACGATAAGACCTAGAGTAGCAACGTTGGAAGGTAAAAAAATCACCATTTTCAGTTCAGTTTCTGATTTTTTCTCCATCTTCATCTTCATCATCATCATCATCTTCTCCCACCTTCATCTTCTCTGATTTTTTCAGTTTTTGCCCGTAGATTCACTTTGTTTTCACTTGTGGTTGTGAGAAAGAACCTTAGAGAGGGTGCAAGACCAAAACACTGAAGAAATACACCTCAATCTACCCAAAAATTGAGTGAACTATCTCGGACATGATGTTACCTACACCAAATGTCGTGAGTGTGATATCACGGGTTTGAGGAGAGATTTTGCATCTACAGACACATAGGAGTGACAAGGAGGACACAAGGTACTCATATTTGCAAAAATTTTGAAATTTGGACTCCAAAAAATCCAGTGTCGTGTCCTCCCGCGGTTGAGTGTCGCGACATCTAGATGTTGTGATCTCCTGTGGTTGAGTGTAACGATATCTAGCCACGTCGAATATCATGAGATTTATCTTGCAACATCCGTCGGATATCGAGTGTCATGAATTATTCCGCGACATCTGACGAGCGCCAGATATCGTGAGGTTTTGCTCGCGACATCTGACAGATATCGAGTGTCGTGGACTTAGCTTCACGACACCTATTGAATGTCGTGTATCGTGGGAAATTCCTCGTGACATTTGGCAAACATCGTGTGTCATTGACTTGACTCGCGACACCTGTCGAGTATCAAGTATCGTGAACTCAGCCTCGCGACATCTATCTGATATCGAGTATCGTGGTCTTGGCTTCGCGACACGTGTGGAATATCGTGTGTCGTGGGAAATTCCCCACGACATTTGGCAAATATCGTGTGTCGTGGACTTGGCTTCGTGACATCTGAGCAGTGTCGAGTGTCGTGAACTCAGTCTCGCGACATCTGACTGATATCGAGTATCATGGTTGTCTAGCGACATTTGATAAGTGTTGAGTATCATGGTTGCATCGCGACATTCAACAAGTGTCGGATATCGTGATTGTCTCACGACATTCAACAAGTGTCGGATATCGTGGTCGTCTCGTGACATTTGACAAGTGTCGAGTATCGTGGACAGCAAGTGTTGCGATATCTACCATAACCAAGTATCGCGATATCTCTGACTTTCAAGTGTCACGACATCTGTCGAATGTCATGTGCCGTTGAATCCCAAGTATCATGTATCGTCTGCTTCCAAGTATCACCGATACTTACTAAGTGTCATGTGTCACCTGTTTTGAAGCACTGGGAGGTCCCGTTTCCCTATTTTAACCCCGAGAACCCTGAACTGGCATAACTTTCTCACACGAAATCCGTTTGCTGTGATTTTGGGTTTGTTGGAAAGCTCGTGGGGAGTAATACCAAACTTTCCACTGGTTACGATAAAATTAATATGTGGATTATTAGATAGGGTATTTTGAAGTTGACCCTCAGGTTGGACTAGGAAACAAGGGGTTCCACAAGATTTTGAGCAGTTCAAAGGACAATTTAGGACTTGTAGACAAGGTTTATGAACTTAAGCTCAAGTTGATACTTAGGAAGAGATAGATAAAGTACCAAATCATGTGAACCTAGCGTCAACCACCCAACCAAGTCGGGGACTCACAACTCAGTGGTTAGCACTACATGTTGAGTCCACAAATGAGTGAGTCAGAAATGTCATTCAACTGGGAGAGACTCTTGGATTCTGAAGACATGCATAGTTGAGTACCTAGGGAAGGATTTATGTCTATAGTGGAAGGGGAATCTCGGATTTCTCTTCAATACATATCCACTAACTTGCAAGGAATACTCATCTACCTTGATGGTATACACAGGTCTGTAGCAAGGATGATAAACACTACAGAATCTGAAATAGTTCCAAGATCAGCTGTCAAGTTTGAAGGTGGAGTTTACATGGACAAGGTGTGCAATATATATGTAGTAACCCAAAACTCTGATCAGATTAATGAAAGAGGAGAGTTATCTCGAGATCAGGCAACTACCTCACAAAACCCATTTGAGACCCAACAACGAAAAAAAAATGAGATGTTAGGACAAATGCGCCAACGTAGTAGGCCGAACAGACCCAGGTGCAATCCACAATGCTAGGAATTAACTCCCACGAACAACCTAACCAAGGAATGGGAAATATGAATAGAACCACCCTCAGGGCAGAACCACCCCAAGGTGTAGGAGTTGGAATACACCCAGTAAAACCCACTTTTCCCATCATAATTCGACCCCCCAACCTGGCAGAATACTGAGACCAATCCAATTGGCCAAATGTATCCGAAATCGTTACGATGGCATAGGAGAGCCGTATGACCACATTGCAGGTGTTGCGAGTGGAGCAAGTGGATGAATTTTTCGTGCAATATGAATCCTTTGGGCTAACCCTCACGGGAATAGCCTTAACTTGGTTTCAATCCTTGGATCCAAATTGCTTTGAACATATTGACCAATTCTTCCAAGAACTTATTTCGGAAATCACTAAGCGATGGATCAAGCACAATTCGTCATCCTTAATACATAGTTTCAAACAAGCTCCTAACGAGACAGTAAAAAATGCAGCACGAAGATTTAATCAATATGTAACCCGATGCCCTATGATAGAGAGACCTTCTCAGCAAAAAATGATATCCATATTTTTAGAAGGTCTAACCAATGGAACATTGAGAATCTTAGTATACGTAAAACGACTACATACCCTAAGTGAGTGTGTTCAGGAGTGCATAGATTTGGAAGACAACTTAGTTGAGGATCTCAAAACCACACAAGATCCTACCAAGTCAGAGGATACAAGGAGCAATGAAACTTCTAGTTCGAGTTATGTGGAGGAAGTGATAGAGTCAGTGGCCAAGAAATTAGGGGTACAAGGACAAAGGAACTACCAGAACTCCTCCTTGAGAGTGCCAATGTTAAGAAGTTGCACACTTTGCGGTGGGGATTATCCATCTCATGTGTGCACTAGAGAAGGACTAGGGTTATCACAACCTTACCCTTACAATAGACAACCACCTCAAGAGCCTAACATATACTCTTATAGTGAGCAGAAGTACATCAACTACAACACTGAAAACTATCCAATTAATAGACAGCTTCAACCATTTGTACCACCCCAATGTAGACCATACGGGCACCCTCCTAGAGAACAAGGCAGAGAAGTTCCTAGGTATAACCCATTTCCAGGATCACGAGGAGCAACTAGACCATATGAACATGGAGAATATAGCCAACCTCAACCTATACCAGGACAACAACCACCACACCCACTAGCTCTGATACAAGGGCAGAACATCACAATACAAGTCGTTTGTCTTGAGTGTGGCAAAGAACAGGTCCTGAGAGATTGTCCCGGACATCCCTCTAGTGCACCAAAGGTTACACCCATTAATGTAGTAGGCCTAGTAGGGGATTCAAGTTCCAGTAGTGATAATGTGGCTCATATACATGCAGTTACTAGGGCACAAGCCTTACAAAAAGCTAAACTAGTTGAGCAATCAGAACCAAGTGAGTCAGGAGAGCTTAGTAAGAGAAAAACAAGAACATGGAAGGATACTAGGGAGAAAACCAATCGTAAGTGGACCAAAAAGCTATTCGAACTAGAAGAGAGCCTAAAAGATGTAAAAACAAAAATAGAAGATATTGCCTCTCAAAGCCCCTCGCATGTCAAAACTCCATCCACACCACCTCATCCCCACCCACCAACCATTGTAAATAGACCACCACAATCAGGGTCTGTTCTTGCAAAAACAACCCCAGAAGACTTGGACATGATGTTCAAGGCATAACAGGCTCGACTTCAAGAAGGGCCAACACCTGCAAACCTAGACAAGAGCTACCCTAGAGCAGATTTAGAGATCCAATGTACAAAAATGTGCATAAAAATGGTGGAACTAGCTCAAGCTATGTTCAAGGCCAATCAATCGTTCAATCAGACAAATGCTATTACACCGGGTTTGCACTTTAAGGGCTTATTAGATAGATTAGAGCAGTTGGTAAATATACTGCAAGTTTCTTTACCTCCACAAGCTCAAACAACTATTGAAAGAGAAAGCTCATCACCAAAGAAAGTTTATGTTCTTGACTCCATAGATGATGGAAATCCTCTTTCAATTCAACAACACACTCAAAAGTTCTTGCGGGAGATACAAGAAGAGAAGTGGGCCAAGGAGAAGGATGTTCCCCCTCCTATTCTTGAGATTGATGACCTTCACGATAAATTTCCACAAGACATTCCATCTATTTATGAAGACCAAGTAGAGCAACAAGAGGAAGAAAGTTCAAGATTTGAATCCGATTCTTTACAAGAGTTGCCACAGTTCACAGGCCCATGGGAATCTGAATCTCTCCAGATCAGAGCTCCCACAATATTGATCAGAAATGAAGACTCGGTGGTTCCAAGAAACACTGACATTGTGAAGAACACTAAGGTTCAATGTCATCTCACTATAGAAGAGCTGCTCAAAACAAAACCTGAGCTATGGAATCATGTGAAGGATTAGGTTCCAGAACTCGATTCCCATATGCCAAAAGCTGGTTCTAAGCAAAAAGTCCCAGAGATACCTCTAGACAAAATAGGGGACATGTGTAAGGGTGAAGAAGGTAATACTTATCTTCCAATCACCTACCAAGGTTACACAACCAAAGCAATCATAGATTCAGGTGCTGGTGTTGCTATTGCAACCACCTCCTTCTGGAAGCGATGGGGCAAGCCCACATTAAGACCAACTAGAATGAAGCTTCAAATGGCAGACGGTCATTTTGAAAGACCTCTAACACTCCTCGAAGGGATAACTCTAACCACCTGTGGTGTAGAGTTTGAACACACATTTTCTATATGTAACTTTGAGAAAAATAATGTCTATGAGATGATCCTAGGAAGACCCTTCTTACGACAACTGCAAATAGTACACAATTGGGGAACCAACTCCTTATACTTGCAACGCTTAAGGGTCACAACCAAGGTCAATTTGAAGGATTACACCTTCAGAGATGTACCACCCCTACAGTGGAATCCTATCCATAAGGAGCAAGAAGATTCAATCTCTGTGCATTCTAAAAGTTCATTTGATACATCTTGGATGCATGAAGATACTCATTTGTGGATGTGCAAGGTCGCGAAGGAAGAGAAAAAACGCTTAAAGGCAAGAGAAAAAGGAACTTCTCAAGGAGATAGACCAGTTAGAGACCTAGCCTATACACCGATGATCTTTCCAGATGAGGAATTTGAGCCTCATGGTTGTGCAGAAATCTTAGCCACTATGGACATTGCTGTCAATGAAGAACAATGGACACCTCATTGTGATGAGGAGGGATATGATATTTCAGTGTTCATGTGTCATCCCTTGCTAGAAGAATGTGACCCTAGTGATGTCATAGAAGAAGAAGAAAACGAGGATGATCTAGAGTCCATTGTAATTGATAGTTGCTTTAAGTCAGAAGAGCACTATCTAGAAGATTTAGGAGTATTTAACCAACAAGAAGAAGAACCTCTCACAAGCATCAAAACGGTATATTCAAAGGAAGGAAGGGAAGGTGGTCAAAAGAAAAAGAAAAGAACATTAGTGAAACAGGAAGAGGAGGAACCATTGTTTGAAGTACCAGAGAATTTCAAGAAATATGAAGTTGAGGACCGAAGAATTTTGGTACGAGTGCCTAAGAGAGAGGCCACAATAGGAGAAGCATATGATAACAAAGAAAAGAACAAAAAAATCGTAGTCACCAGTGAAGAGAACGAAGAGAGATGTACGTACATAGGAGATGACCTAAGTAAAGAAGAAGAAGAAGAAGAGTTGGTAGCCTTATTAAGGGAATACAAGGACGTGTTTGCATGGCACTATAGAGACTTGAAGGGAGTAGATCTGTCACTCTAGCACAATGGTGAGTACCAACGTGAGAAGATTCACCTCATAATTGTCAATTCGTGGAGACGTGAGGACTAGTATGAAGACTATGAGCAAGTGAAGGCACAAGTGTGTGAGTGAGAAGCATACAAGCATGCACACACATACACACACGCGCACACAAGGCAAGAACAAGGAGAGGAACAATGGAGTTCTTTGCATTAGTCAAAAAGTCTCTTACATAAGCTCAATTCACAAACAATCTAACCCAAAAATGAGCTCTCTAGCTCTTTTTATAGTTTTCTCACTAGCTTTGGCCTTGTCCAGACCTAGTGCCCGACCTAGTTAAAAATTAGGTTCTAGAGCCTATTTGAGGGCTCAAACGAAGTCTAAAAATTATGAAAATTGGTATGTAGCTAATTCTAATACTCCTCAAGCTCGAGGACTCCTCGGCTTGAACAAAATGGAGTCTATTCTACCAAAAACGGAATTTACAATGTTTGTGTAGTGATTAAAATCACTTGAGTTGTGAATGGTCCTTGGAAAAAATGATTAGGCCTTGTTGCCGTATTGTGCATGACTGCTCTATTGTACCTGTATGCTCTTCATATGACCTGTATGCCAACACTCCCCCCTTCCTAGTGTCTGTCACTTCTGACAGACCTCTGTTCTATCGGGTGGTCGATATAGTATTGGATGACATTGGTGGCAAGTTCGTGTTCTCCTATCCTTAAGCCTCTTGCTAGATCCGCTTCCAATTCATCCCAATTTATTGCACCAGGGACCTCTGGTTGCGGTGTGGTGTAGTACTCGGAGTACATGGCTTGTTCACAAGCAAAGAGATGGAGCAGGTGTGTTGGCTTCGGTGCGAAGACCTCCGAGTGATACTCCCAGAAACCTGATCTGAACATTTCTTCGAATGTCTGTTTCTAACATGCAGGGAGGTATTTGATGCGTGCATGCCAGGCGTAAGCCACACGAATACTGGGGGTGGTGCTCATGTCATACACCAAATCATAATTTCCATTGGTAAACCCCGGTAGACGTACCTGTGGTGCGACTGCATTTCTAAAGGTTTTTAGGACTACCTGCATCATATCTAAAATCTTAAGCATCATTTGAGCTGCCACATCTGGCATGGGCTTCAATCATGGCATCCAATGTTGAATTGTTCCCATCATGTACGCTACTGACGGTGGTCCCTGTGGTGGCACAATGTATGGATAATTGAGCCATTCCTTGCATTGTGCGTTATTCTGGACCTTTATGTTGAATGCTTTCCATGAGCGGCGTCGTGGAACAGGGCCATAGCATGGATTATAGAGGAGATGTAATGGCGCATTGTTCCAGGTGCGGAGCATTTCAGGATAGGTTTCAAGAAGTTTTTGTCGCCATGTTGGTTGACGGATCTTGCCTTTTTGCACCTCCGGAGGAAGGTCTTCGGGTTGAAATTGGGTTGCGAAGGAAGGTATCTTCCCTGTGACTCTCTGTATTTCTGCATTATAATCTGCTAAAATGATATAGTAAGGCCTGTATTAGAGTTCGGATGAGAGGATAAGGCGTCTCGATGACAGGTTTTTGAAGTAGTTGGATTGTAATACAGTCTCCTCTATGACTCTCATAGCCTGATTTTGCACGACGGTTCGCTCTTCATGTGAACTCCCGATTTCCTCCACTTGTCGTAGCCATGGGGGTCGTGGTGCTTCAAATGTGTCCTGACCTTCTTCCGTTTGTTGACCTCCTGGGAAGGGTTGCGGGTCGTATTCTTCTTCAAATGTTTGTTCCACAGGAATTTGTACTATTTCTTCGTCGGTGGGAGCCTCTGGAGGGGAAGGTGGTCTCTCATATTGTAGTAGACATGCTTGCAATTCAGTGACCTGTTTCTGGAGATCTTTTAAGGCCTCTGAGTCTGTGAGAAGTGAAGCCGCGGAGGAGGTGGTTTGAGAGGCTGCTGTTGTTTCTTTTTGGTGTTTCTGCTTCAGTTGACCCAGTTCCTCTGACAACTGGTCATGGGCTTCAAGTAGGATGGCATAGTCTTCCAAGATTATCTTGATATTATCAGGGGTCACTGCTTGAAATTTTGAGGGATTGATGGGTGCCCCAGGTGTGCTTTCGATAGCTGCTTCTAGGTTTTCTTGATTTTGTAATTGCAGGCGTCGATTCTCTTCATGAGCGGCAGCAAGATGTCGCTTGAGTAGTGCCATATTTCGCTGAAGCTTTGAATTGCGTTCCAGCTGTGTCCGTAGATGACCTTCTACCACTTGTATTGCTTCCTGATCTGTGTTCTGTAACTATACCTCCAATATGCTATGAGCCTCTTGTAGAGTATGGAATTGTGTATGGAGGCGAGCATTTTCCTCTTCTAGTGTAGCAAGGCGGTGTTGTAGTAGCTCCGAGTGCTCTTGCAGGCGTTCATTCTGTTGCTGGAGCTCATTGTACTCTGTCCTTGACTGTGATATACATGTGAGCATGGTGTCCAATGCATTTCCTATGGATGATGGTGTGGTTTGTACAATGGAGGATGCACGGGGAGGGAATTGGGGAAGGGGAAGAGTGAATGATGTGTCTAATGGAGATGTGTGTGTCGGTGAAATTGGTGGGGGGGGAATGGGGGAAGGTGGACGTGTGGGGGGTGGGGGAGGTGCCGTGGGTGGTGAAATGTCCATACTTTCAGGAGTGGATGCGAGTGTGGGGTCTACCATCTACATTGGAATGGTAGGTGGTGTGTGTGTGAAAGTGGTGAATAGATGAGAAGTGGGGTTGGGAGCTGAAAATAAAGGGAATGGATGAGACCTGGGTTGAAAAGTTCTAGCAAGGAAGGCATGGAAGGATTGGAGAAGTGGAGAGATGGTGGTTGGGGGTTGAGGTCGTAGAGGCGGGGAGGTCATGAAAGGTTGCGTGGTAGTAGGGAAACCCAAGAATATAGATCTAGCATTAGGATGACCTATGGCTGAGGGTATGGGGGATGGTTGTCCTAGGGCAGGCTCTATGAGCGATTCGGTGGATTGTGTAGTGATGGTGGTTGCTTCATAGATTGGGTTTTCAAAGGTGGAGAATAGGGTTGAACTAGAGGTGGGAGTACGAAAGATGAAGGTTTGTTCGGTGGGTTGAGTGGTCGAGGTGATCTCCACGGCTTCTGTTCTAGGAGGAGATGGTGGGGGTGTGGGTGGTAGTGGCTCATTTGACTCTTCATGGATGATTGTATGCCCTTGGCTAGCGGTTTTTGCTGCTTGGGAGGTTGTCTCAATGGGTTCGGATGTAATAATCGGCCCTTCTGCCATTGTAATGGGGATCTGGATGTTTTTACGTGACCGTGTTCGTGTTTGGAATCTTTGTGGATCATATTGAACTGGAGACCTCCTAATTGCAGTCCGAACTACTACTACCCCATATGTTTCTGCCATTAATAAGAGACCTTCACTATATTCTGAGTCAACTCCTGCTTCTTCCAACAACTGAGTCATGAGTACCCTACTGCTCTGTTCGGTGAGCAGTTGTTGCGATCGCACCCGTTCCACGATTTGATACAGCCTTCGGAGTTCTGCTGTATAAGCTGGGGCTTCAGTGGTCTCCTCTTCGTCTGCTCCTTCGTCTTCTAGATGTCCTTGTTGTTGACCTTGCTGATCGTCACCCAAATGTACATGGCGACCTTCTGTGGATTTTCTCCTTCTTTGTGAAGATGTGCCTTGTTCTTCTGTATCTGAATAAAACTCTACATCAGAGAGTTGTGTACTTTGTAAGAATGCTTCGAAGTCATGGGGATCCATCCCTTCAGCATCTCCAATTGTAGCAAATTCAAATTCAGATGGAGCACGAGGAGCCGAAGGGGTAGCTTGTGTCGTAGTTTCAGATCCAGACCTGGGTATTCTAATGGTAAAGGGAGGTACAGTGGCCTACCCTCATGGCGATACTTCAGGAGTAGTCAGAACTTCACGTGTCTGGACACAACGGATCAAACCCCTCATGCGCGTGGATTGATGTGTGGACGTCTTGAGCTTCTTAAACGTTTGTAATTGTGCCCAAGTTAAGGCACGTTCAATGGGTACATCGTATGCTAAGCACGTGTAGATGATGCGCGTGATTGCACAACACCCATTCACCACTAGCTTCCTATGTGCTCTTTTATTTGCTTCATACAACTGCTCTATAATCCATACAGGAAGCTTAATTGGTAACGCACCTGTCTCCGCTAGGTAAAGAGCGAACCAAATTCTTTTGTGCGGTTGTGTGAAGCGGTCTTGACCGGGGAAAGCAAAATGTTGCATGCACATACGGAGAGGGATGGACACGTTTGGTGTGAGTGCTGCCATGTCTTTAAGCTTCAGTAGTTTCCTATCCTTCATGTTAGTAGGAACGAGAGCATCCTTCTCAGAAGGTACATGTGTGCCGTGCATATTCAAAGCAGAGCTCACCAACTCCAAGGTAAGTTCAAACCTCTTTAACTCGTTGTTGCCCAACAAGGAAGGCAAAACAAACGATCCTGGTTTGTCCTTTTCTGCATTAGCCTGTAATGTTGAGACCAGATAGTAGCATCGGAGGAGGTCTGGTTTGGGTAATGGTGCCTCGAAGTACTCAGCTAGCCTTGCACGTTGCCATATGGTCTGAAGATCCTGTGTGTTCTATAGAGTCTCAAACTCCTTGGAGAAGAATTGGAATCTGACCCATGATCTGTCATACTCGCACTTAGACTCCCATATATACTTGGCCTCTCCTAATGGGCCTGGCATGCCATTGAACCAATGAGAATTGGCATGGACTCTTTCTGTGATCCCTATGGGTGGATCCGGTACCGGGATCTACTGAAGGTGTTGCAGCTCCACAGGTCGTTCAGTTGGTGGCACATCAACAGGTAGACTATCCACATCAATTCCTGCAGTAATTAGTCCTGCCTGTGAGCTCGGACCTGATGCTTCTGCCATGAGAGTGCTTGTAGTTGCTGATGCTTATCTGCTAGAAGAAGAGAGAGGCACATTAGCATTGCATTGGAAACAGGATGTTATGGTGTTCCCTCCACAATACCAACATGACATTCCGAGTGGTTAGAGGTTAGTGGGTGAAGTGTTCGTGATGTGTGTACAAGTGGGTTAGTAGGTTAGGGTTCACTCTAGATGCATACTTTGGTTGTGCAATGTTCTCAGAATGCACCTACATCAGAGGGAAAGGATTTACAGAGGTGGGTCAGGGGGTTTGATATGGGGTTTAGGTCTCCAAACTTTGATGCTGGAATCGTTGCTTTTATTGGCGATGATTTGTGAAGGTTTGCGGACTGGAGTGTGTTGGGTTTGGGGCCTTTTGGGTACCCATTTCCAAACATTCCGAGGTGTGATCGAGAATGTGGTGGTGTGGAGTGTAGATGTTTGCCTTTGGATGGGAGCCAATAGGACTCATGAGTGTTGGTTTGATCTAGTGATTGGAGGTGAAGTTATTTGAGCTGGTAAGCAGGTCTTGGGCACCCATATTTGTCTAGCCTTTGGGATAGCCTTCATTGATTGCTTTGGAACCCAAATAGAAATGGTTTGTCTAGCTTGATGCCTAGGGCACTCCTTCGCTGTAGTCCTCAACAATGTAGCTTGCTTGATGCCTCTTTGGAATCCTGTCTCCAAAGCCGAGGGTTGTTCACCTTTGCGTATCCAGATCTGCTTCATGCCATGGGGTATTCTGTATTGTACTGGTTGGTGTTCATTCTTCTTGGTCCTCGGGCTCCTCTGTATCTTGTATTTTCCAGCTTGCTTTCCTCAAATTCTCTTTGGAAAAGAAGGGAACTCCTTGTTGACTTTTGTACCTTCGTCATGAGTGGCAATCCTTTGCACCATAGAACTTTGGTCAAGAGTAGCATGGTTCATTTCAGGTGGACTCCTAGAAGGACCAGGATTCGGTGCCTCTTCTAGCGGCCTATGTGCTTGATTTTCTAATTCAATCATGATGTGGTTTTGGCCTACGCATGCCTGAAGAAGTCCACTTCTTAGGTTGAGGCTGACTGCATGATCATAGATCCAGTCTTGGCCCAGGACAAGAGGTTCGATAAGATCCTCGTCTTCACACACGAGCACTTTGACTGTCATTAGCACCTCTTGAATGTAGAGGGGAAGTTCCACCTCGCCAATGCAAGGGGTTTCCACACCCCCCAATCCTATGAGATATGCCTCTATAGGATTGATTTGTAATTGAAGCTCTTGGCAGTAAGAAAGTCGAACTGCACTAGTGGCTGCCCCTGAGTCAATTAAAGCTCTCACTATTCTTACACTCTCTCCTTGTCCTACTTCTAGGGTTACAAAAGGTCGTCGGTCGATTATTCTATGGGAATGTCCACCTGAAGCCTCGCACATGGCCATGGGATAGCTTAGAGATTCTTGAGTGTCAGGCATAGGCGGGTCTCTGCCTTGTCTCCTCAATCTCATTCGTCGGATGCGTTCTAAAGCTTCTACTTGTGCTTCTTCTCTAATTCGTTTCTCTTCTTCTTTACGTTTCTTGGCAGTGTTGAGTCGATTTAGCATCTCTTCAGTCAGGGGTTCTTGATATAACTTGACTCTGCATCCACTTATGTAACTTGGTAGAATATCACCCTCTAGAGTGGCTAGTTGAACTGCTCCATTGGTGGAGATTCTATTGATAATCATTGGCCCGTAACCTCTCTTCTCTAACTTTCGTGCATGTTGCTTCAAGGTGTAGACTAGGACTAGGTCTCCTGCTTTCAAGCCCTTATCCTTGACGTGTGCATCGAAATATGCCTTTTGCCTCTTCTTGGCTGCATAAATTCCTGCTGCAGCCCTCAATCGTATTTCACCTAATCGTTCAAGATCGAAGATTCTGGAGGACAACTCATGGCCTGTCCAATCATGCTCTTGTGCTACTTTCAAGATTGGTATCAAAAAATCCAATGGTAGCATTGCATTCTGGCCAAAAACCATTTGAAAGGGCGTGGCTTGGAGTACCGTTTTATAGGCAACTCTATATGCCCAAACAACATGGTGTAGCTGTTTGTCCCAATCCAAGCGTTTGTTATTCACTAATTTGGTTAGCACATTGCATAGAATCTTATTTGTGCTTTCGGCTTGTCCATTAGCTTGTGGGTGATAGGGGGCAGACTTCTTGTGTATCACCAAGAACTCTTGAAGAAGATTTTCAATGACTTCATTCAAGAAGTGAGTCCCTCTATCACTTACTAGCTCTATGGGTAGCCCGTATCGAGTGAACACATTCTCAAATAAGAATTTAGCGGTCGTTTGGGCATCATTCTTCGATGTGGATTTCAGTTCTACCCACTTGGTTAGATAATCCGTGGCCACAATGATATACTCAGCATGTGAACCCTTAGCTGGGGGATTAATAGGACCAACAAAGTCTATTCCCCACTTAGAAAATGCACGTCCACCCATCATAGGTTTCAATGGCATCTCATCCTTGCATATAGGATACTGAGTTCTCTGACAAACATCACACCGTTTCACATAGGTATGTGCATCCATGTGAAGGGTCGGCCACCAGAAGCCCGCAAATAGTATTGCCTTGATCACCCGATCTGGTCCAAAGTGTCCTCCTGCTACACCTTGGTGAGCAGTTTCCAAGATCTTGAGATATTCACTCTCATGGACACACAGTCTCAGGTAACCATCTTTACCACGCTTGTATAGATTATCACCAATGAGAGAGTAATCTAGGGCTTCTTGTTCTAGACTTCTTTGTCTCGTCAGGGTCATATCTGGAGGGAATGTTTTCATCCTCAAGAAGGCTACTAATGGTTCACTCCAATCTGGCACTATGGACACTTGATAAAGAGTGGCATGTTCCACAAGTGGTTTAGTGCAACAGATTGGGCATTCTTTACACATCTTATGTACATCAGCTTCCAGAGTAGGCCCATGCACCCCGAGTCTCCTTAGTGTCTGTAGGGTTCGTTGTTTTGAGTAGTGTTGCTCTAATGCACCTACGTGTGCCAACTGCAACCATTTAGCGTACTCATCCTCTTCCACACAACAAGCCAATATCCCTTGATCTGTCTGTTTGTACATACTTCCTGCCATGATATGGTACTTCTGGGCTTTTACTACCTCTCCATCTTGAGTGTTTATGACTGGGTGATTAGGCCCGTATGTCAATACTGGCACTAATGGCTTAGCCCACTGAGGTACAACTTCCAAATTAAACAAGTAAGCGTCAGGAAGGTCATCTGATACTCCTTGTGGGGCTTCTCCCGATGTGAGCCTAGAGAGATGATCTGCTCTCAAATGATTCTTGCCTTTTCTCACCACTACCTCAAAGTCATATTCCATTAGTAAGAGGAACCATCTCACCAATCTACCTGTGTTGCATGGCTTGTTCACCAAGTAAAGTAGAGCTTGATGATCAATAAAAAATTAAACTTATTTGCAAGCAAATAATGTCTAAACTTTTGAACCGCATACACCATGCCTAGTCCTTCTCTCTCAGTCGTGGTATAATTCCGTTCAGCTGCACTCAGTTGTCTACTAGCATAGGCAATTGGAAGGTCCATATTACCTTCAACGGTAGGCTGCACGAGTACACACCCAATGGCATAATTGGATGCATCCACATGCACATGGAAGGGCTTATTCCAATCCGGTGTAGTCAAGATTGGTGCTGAGCATAATCGCCGTTTGAGCTCATTGAAAGAGTTCTCACATTCCTCAGTCCACTCAAAGTTTGTCAGAAGTCCGTACAGAGGCTTTGCAATGATGGCATACATGTGAATGAAACGTCGGTAATAACCACAATGCCCCATGAAAGCTTGCACTTCCTTGACATTCTTTGGCCTAGGTAGTTCTGCAATAGCCCTCACCTTCTCTTTGTCAGTGGAGATGCCGTTCTTTGACACTATGTGTCCTAAAATCTTGCCTTGCCTGACCATGAAAACGCACTTTTCTGGGTTCAGGCAGACTTGATATTCTCTACATTTGTCAAAGATTTGCCTGAGTTCAAGTATATGTGTTTGTCTAATGTTGGAATGAGCACAGAGATCATCAACATAGACTTCCAAATTCTTTCTCAGGAACTCTTTAAACACATGGCACATCAATCTCTGGAAGGTTGCGGGAGCATTGGTAAGCCCGAATGGCATTACCCTAAAAGCGAATATGCCCCACTCTGTGGCAAAAGCAGTCTTATGCTGATCTTCTGGTGCAATGGCTACTTGATTGTAGCCAGAGAACCCATCTAGGAAGCTGTACACTTTGTTGCCGGCTACCCTTTCTAATAAATGCTCTGTGATAGGAAGCGGATAACTATCCCTGATAGTGGCTGCGTTAACCTTCTTCAAGTTAATGCATACACGTAATTTACCATTCTTTTTGGGCACCACTACAATGGGGGACACCCATTCAATGTGCTCAATTTCATAGATAAATCCAGCTTCAACCAAGCGGTCTATCTCTTCTTTGATCTTGGCAGCATAGTTGTCATTGTATGTGTATGGCTTTTGTTTTGAAGGTTTGGCCTCTGTGGTCATGGGAATCGTATGGGCACATATGTCAGGGTCTACACCTTTCAAATCTTTGTAGCTCCAAGCGAATACATCTCTGTACTCTCTTAGCAAAGCTATCAGCTCATGCTCCTCTTCCTCAATGAGGTCATGTCCTATGTAAGTGCACCTCTCTTCTCCTTCTTCTATGGCTACCACTACCTTCTTGGTGGTTTCTTTGTTATCATAGGCCTCTCCTGCTTGTGCATCGCGTTTTGGCATTCTTACCATGACTCTCCTATCTTCTATTGCATACTTCTTGAAATTTTCAGGGACCTCAAATAGGGATTCTTCCTCCTCTGGTGCGGCTTCTCTCTTCTTCCTTTTCTTTCCTTCACTCTTAGCGGTCACTCGTGTGGTTAATCTCACATCATTAGTGAGCTCTTCATGTCTCTGAGGGTAAACTTCTACTTCATAGAAATATTCTTCGTCTGATGCAAAGGGTGGGTCCATGATGATTGACTCAAGATTGGAGTCACTTGCATCTTCAAATGCATCAGGGCTAGGTTCGCATTCTTCTAATACTGCATCTCCCATGATTGGCTCTATGGAGAAGACCGAAATGTCATAGCCATCTTCATCACAGTGGGGTGTCCATTGCTCTTCATTGATGGCTACATCCATAGTTGCTAGATTTTCTGCCCAGCCGTGAGGTTCAAATTCTTCGTCCGGAAATACTATAGGTGCATAGGCAGGGTCTTGAACTGATCTATGTGTTTCCTTCGCACCTACCTCTCTGGTTTTTTCTCTTTTCTCCTCTTCCACTGCCGCTTTACACATCCATAAGTGAGTGTCTTCATGCATCCATGAGGATCCTGATCCTATGGAATGTACCGATTCCGTATCATCTTTGGCTCTATGGATGGGGTTCCATTGGATAGGAGGGACATCTCTATGAGAGTAATCCTTGAGATTGGCTTTGTTTGTAACACCTAAGTGTTGCAAATACAAGGAATTGGTTCCCCAATCCTGTACCACTTGCAACTGCCGTATAAATGGTCTCCCCAAAATCATCTCGTAGGCTTGGTTTTTGCTAAAGTCACATATAGCAAAAGTATGCTCGAACTCAACACCACATGTAGTGAGAGTTATTCCTTCTAGCAATCCTCAGGGCCTCTCAATACGACCATCGGCCATCTGCAATTTCATTCTCGTTGGCCTGAGTGCTGGCTTGCCCCAACGCTTCCATAGGGAAGTGGTAGCAATTGCAACTCCTGCACCTGAGTCTAGAATGGCCTTGGTGGTGTATCCTTGATGGGTAATAGGAAGATATGTGTTTCCCTCTTCACCCTCACTCATGTCTCCTATCTTGTCCAAGGGTATTTCTGGCACTGTTCTCTGTGATCCTACCTGGGAACGAGGTTTTGCTATCTCTGGTACTTGTTTGGCTACATGTTTCCATAGCTCTAGCCTAACCTTGAGTAGTTCTTCTAAAGTGAGATTGCACTGCACCTTAGTGTTCTTCACTACCTCCGTGTTCCTAGGTATGACTGAATCTTCGTTTCTTACCATGATCGTGGGTGCTCTCATACAGGTGGACTTAGCTTCCCATGGGCCTGTGAAGTGGGGTAATTCTTGTAGAGAGTTAGACTCAAAGTCTAATCTCTCCTGAGATTGGGTGCTCTCCTGCTCCTCATAAATGGATGGGATGTCTTGTGGGAATTGATCGTGTGCATCATCCACAAGTTCAATAGGAGGAGGGGCTTCACTTTCTTTAGCCCATTTGTCTTCTTGAATCTCTCGTAGGAATTTGGGTGTGAACCGATTCATAGAAGATGATGTGTCTGGCTCCGTAGAGTTAGGCACATAGGCTTCCTGGGGAGGAATGCTTATTCTATCACTTGCCTTCCCCTTAGCCTGGGAGTTGGCTCCTTTTCTAGACTTTGCAATTAACATCTCCAATCTGTCTAACAGACCATCAAAATGCAATGGTGTTCTAGTGGAGCTAGAGCAAGTGAAAAGGCGACTGGTCTCAAACATGGCTTGAGCCAATTCCACCATCTTGGTACACAACTTAGTTCGTTCAAGCTCTAGGTCAGCTCTAGGGTAACACTTCTCATGATCTGTTACATTGGGCCCTTCTTGGATTCTGGCCTGATATGCTTTAAGCATCATGTCTAGATCTTCAGGAGTGGGATCAGCTAAGACTGATCCTACTCGGGGTGGTGGTTGGGTTATGTGTGGTGGATTGGTGGGTGGAGGAATGAAGGGTGAAGGGGATGGTAGTGGCGGGGATGTGTGAGAGTGCGTTTGAGTTGTGATTCCTATGATTTTGGCTTTGGCTTCTCGTAGACTTTCCTCAAGTTCGCTCATCTTTCTTGCCCATTGCCTTTTCATACGTTCACGGCTATCTCTCCAAGCTCTTGTCCTCTTCTTATTCTGGCTCTCAGTCTCGCTAACCTCTGCATTCTTTTCCTGGCCTAAGTCTTGGTTTTGCTTAAGTGCCTGGGCTCTCGTGATGACTTGTATTGGGGCTGTGGAAGTCACACTTCCTGTGGAGTCTACCACTAAGCCAATAACATTGATAGGAGAAATTTTTGGTATATTGGCGGGGTTCTTGGGACACTCTCGTAACAAATGCTCCTTTCCACAATCGGGACAAAAGCCTTGAATTGTCACAGATTGGGTTTGTGTCGGTGCAGGTAGAGGGCAATCACGAATGAGATGATCTCCCTGACAACGATAGCATGGCCCTCTAGGAAATGGAGGTCTCATCGGCCTAGGTTGGGATCTCGAGTTGGGGTTGGCATACATGACCTTTGCGTATTCTGGCTCCCCACTAGATTCATTCGGTTCTTCATAATAATATGACTCACTATGCTCCGCTGATTGCATGTAGTAGGCCTGGGGGCTCTCAACATGGGTGGAGTCAAAACTATGATCACTTGGATCACTTTTTGAAAGCGAGGATGTCACTGGCACTAAAGCTCTATTTAGATTTTCTTCTGCCGCTGCTTACTTTACTGGAATCACATTGGTGGGGGCAGGAGGTTGCTGCGCTAGGACTGGTTGCGGTCTTTGTTGCCCTTGATAGGGTGGTTGATAGATTTGCTGGGGCCTAGCATACTGTTGTTGTGGGTACTGATTAGGGTACTTTCCTTGTTGTGAATATGGCTGAGAATAATTTTGTCTAACAACTTGTTTGTTATATGGACAGTCTTGTGTTGTGTGATTGGTGTACCTCCTTTCTATGGTGCAGTACTGGTTGTTAGGGTTCACTTGGGGTTGAGCCATGATGGGGCACACATTAGCCATATGGTCTCCTCCATAGGTATAGCATCGTTTTCTGGGGGCAAATCTAGGAATCTGCTTGCTAGAGACACCTAATTTCAGAGCTACCTTTTCTGCTAGATCCTCAATTGATGTGGATTGTGAGGAAATGAGGCTACTAGAACTATCTGAATCTTTATAGATTTTTGAGATCTCTAATTCCGCCCCTAGATTATCCTCAATGTCTATGCACATGCGTACACATTCTTCTATGGATTTATGGTCCTTCAAGTACACATATGATCTCAGTTTGGTGCTTAACAATCCATCTAAAAATAAGGCCACTTGCTTGGCTGGAGTGGGTAACTCTGGGGCTGGGCATCTCTCTAGATATTGCCTAAATCTTCTGCCTGCGAGCCTCACTATCTCTTGAGATGTTTGTTTGAAGCTGTATATCAGGGAGGATGTGTTATGTCTTATACCACTTTTAGAGAATTCGATAATGAATGCCTCTAGAAGTTGATCTATGCTCCTAAACTGCCTCTCGTGTAGTGGTTGAAACCATGTCAGGGCGGTGTTCCTAAGGGTTAGACCAAAGGCATTGTACTGCGTGAACAGATCTTCAACTTGTTCAGCTCTCAAGACTTGCCTAAACTCAGCTACATGATCGTAGGGGTCTCCAGTGCCATCGAAGTAGTTTTTCATGGACTTAACTAGCTGGGTCGGTCTCAAGGTCCTTGTGTGCTCTCTCGATCTTGGCAAAGGGAAATCATCGGCATTTATTCGGTTCCCTGGGGCTCTATGTCTCTCAGGTTCCACTCTATTTGTTTCTGTTCTCGTTGTTTCCCTTCCCCAAGAGTTGGCAAAGCTTACTTCAGGTCTCTCTCTACTCCTTTCTCTTTGAGTCCCATGAGCTTGAGATGTTCCAGCTCCTTGGTGACCATAAGACACATTGGATGGAGGTTGGGGAAAAACGAATTCTCCCTTCCAAGTGTATGCGTGTCTTCCATGCTCAGAGACCACAAAGATTCTCTCAGAAGCATCATCTAAGTAGGTCACCTTGCCTGGGCTATCAGGATATTTGAGTTCATAGATGGCAAGAGCTCCCACTTCATTAGACTTTTCAAGCTTGTACCTCCAAAAAGCCTCATCCGTTTCTTGGTTCCAGAGCAATTCTATGCTCCTATTATCCTGGGGAACTAACTCTGGAGTGATTATCCTTGTTAGGACCGATTTGCCTCGAGGGGTTTTCGGCTCCTTTCCTAAGTTCCCTTGCTCTATGTCACCTACTTCAGGTTCAGAGATTATGTTGCCAAACTCATCTGTCCTTTCAGGTTGGCTGGTGACCACATACATTGTTCCTTCTTTATCTATGTATGAACCATTTTCAAACTTGACTACAGGGTGTTCTAGTCCAATGGGCTGATTCGGATTTTTAATTAGGACAACAGATCTTCGCAGACCATCCTCATAGATGCGTGCACCTAGGCGGTGGGTCTGGATGTATTCCAATTGAGTCTTGTAGGGACCTTCAGGTCTTTCTAGGTATGCCATTCCTGAGCTACCTACAGGTCTTTCCATGCTATATGACATGTCAGAGTCACTAGTTTCTGAGTCTAGCGCGTAGGGGTAATCACTCAATTGTTGGGCCCAAGATCTTGCTGTATGGTTGACGCTAGCCTCGGATGATCTAACGCTTTGACGGTCTCTTCCTAGGTGTCTTCACGATCTCAGGTTCATATGCCCCTTGTACGTTGCTGATCCTTTGGTACCAATCACTTGTTCCTTTTGAGTTCCTTTGTATGTGTTTTCTTGTTTTTAATTAAGCGTCGTCAGGAGCACTTAAGTGTGTCGTACTTGATGTTCTGCGTCCACTTAGTTTAAGTTCTTTTCCTTTAAGTTATCCCTTGACTTCAATTTAGCCTATCCTTGCACTTGAGAAATTAAAGGCTCTTCAAACTTGAGTGTTCCTATCGTACCCCTAGTCAATCAGGACAACTACTCGCACTTAGCCTATGCTAAGAATGGACTGAGGGGGTTAAGAGATGTTCCAACCTCAAGTCGCTCCTCCTGGTGCTGCTTGTCTACCCAAGAAGCACGTTCCCAAGCTTGTACGCCCTGGCACTTACTTTGCTTTCTCCAAAAACTCTCGATGATCCTGTAAGAACCCCAAGTTTAGCTTCAATTTGATCCTTCTATTGACAGACAATTTATTTCAGACACTTTTTAATGACCCTTGTTCCCCCTTTTTTATTGCTAAAAAAATTTCCTCTAGAGCTCCCTTGGTGTACCTACCCCTTAGTGTGTCAACTTCAAAATATCATATCTGAAAAACAATGCATTATTCTTATAAAAAACAGTTGAGGGCGTGTAGTATATGCCACGAGCTTTCCGACAAGCCCTAGAGCTCAAAAAATGGATTTCGTATGAAAAATTTATGACCGTTCAGGGTTTAGGGGGTTAAACAGACAAACAGAACCTTTCATGAGTTTTAATGCATTTTTCTAAGGCCTTTGTAAGTGTATGAGTATTTGAGTATGCAAATATGCCCAAAATTTAGCCTAAATTTCCAAAAAATTACCCCTTTATTTTTTTGCCGAAAATGTCTGTCTATCGCGATAGACGGTGTCTGTCGCGATAGACACAAGCTGTCCTGGGGGGCTGTCTATCGCGATAGACGGGGTCTGTCGCGATGGACGGTGTCTGTCGCGATAGAGTGGTCTGTCGCGATAGACGGTGTCTGTTGCGATAGACGGTGTCTGTCGCGGGTCTCTGTCTGTCGCGATAGACGGTGTTTGTCGCGATAGAGTGGTCTGTCGCGATAGACGGTGTCTGTCGTGATAGACGGGTCTGTCGTGGGTCTCTGTCTGTCGCGATAGACGGGTCTGTCGTGATAGACGGTGTCTGTCGCGATAGACGGGTCTGTCGCGATAGACGGTGTCTATCATCTGTCGTGGTTTTGGTCTGTCGCGATAGACGGTGTCTGCCGCAATAGACTGATTCTGTTGTGGTTTTGGTCTGTCGCGATAGACGGTGTCTGTCACGATAGAGTGGTCTGTCGCGATAGACGGTGTCTGTCGTGATAGACTGTGTCTGTCGCGATAGACTGAAAAAACGCAAATTTTTTAAGGAACTTCTAGTGATTTGGAGTGCTCTAATGAGGTAGGTTACCGTGCCAAACATGCATTCAAAAAATATCAAGTTTTTTTGTCTGTCGCGATAGACAGAGGTTGTCGTCCCGGGATCTGTGTAGAGTCTGTCGTACCTGCGCAAACTGCTGGAGAAGGTGGTATAGCTAGTTCCTGTAGCAAAAGCTCAAAAAACACACAAAAGCGGATCGCATGCAAGCTCTCTTTCGCTCTCTCTCACAATGAAATGAGGGAAATGAGGTGGGGAGTGGAATATGAACAAAAAACTGGAATTTTTGTGGAGATGGAGATGGAGGTGAGAGATGGTGGGGATGATGATGGTGATGATGGTGATGCAAAAATAAGAAAAAATGAAGAAAAATAAGGAAAAGAAAGGATATTACCTATAACTCCAATGTCTCAACTCGACATCTTACCATCACACGCTCGTCCTCGAAGCTCTCTCCCCGGCAACGACGCCAAATTTGGTGTCACTCTAGCACAATGGTGAGTACCAATGTGAGAAGATTCACCTCATAATTGTCAATCCGTGGAGACGTGAGGACTAGTATGAAGACTATGAGCAAGTGAAGGCACAAGTGTGTGAGTGAGAAGCATACAAGCATGCACACACATACACACACACGCGCACACAAGGCAAGAACAAGGAGAGGAACAATGGATTTCTTTGCATTAGTCAAAAAGTCTCTTACATAAGCTCAATTCACAAACAATCTAACCCAAAAATGAGCTCTCTAGCTCTTTTTATAGTTTTCTCACTAGCTTTGGCCTTGTCCAGACCTAGTGCCCGGCCTAGTTAAAAATTAGGTTCTAGAGCCTATTTGAGGGCTCAAACGAAGTCTAAAAATTATGACAATTGGTATGTAGCTAATTCTAATACTCCTCAAGCTTGAGGACTCCTCGGATTGAACAAAATGGAGTCTATTCTACCAAAAACGGAATTTACAATGTTTGTGTAGTGATTAAAATCACTTGAGTTGTGAATGGTCCTTGGAAAAAATGATTAGGCCTTGTTGTTGTATTGTGCATGACTGCTCTATTGTACCTGTATGCTCTTCATATGACCTGTATGCCAACAAGATCCGAAAATTTGTTCTCATACGATCCCCATGATAGCGATGCCAAGCCCACCAAACATAAGCCCTACACATATAATGACACTTATGCAGCCAAAATAAAAGAAGAAATTGATAGATTGATGGAAGCTGGATTTATCTATGAGATTGAACATACGGAATGGGTGTCCCCTATTGTAGTGGTGCCCAAGAAGAATGGAAAGTTGCGTGTATGTATTAACCTTAAAAAAGTTAATGCTGCCACGATAAGAGATAGTTATCTGCTTCCAATCACTGAACATTTATTGGAGCGTGTTGCAGGCAAGGAAGTTTATAGCTTCCTTGATGGATTTTCAGGTTACAACCAAGTAGCCATTGCCTTGGAAGATCAACGTAAAACAACTTTTGCCATAGAGTGGGGAATCTTTGCATTTCGTGTGATGCCATTTGGGCTCACCAATGCGCCTGCAACATTTCAAAGACTCATGTGTCATGTCTTCAAAGAGTTTTTGTGAAAGAGCTTAGAAGTATATGTGGATGATTTATGTGCTCATTCCCAACAAAGAAAACACCACATCCCTGAGCTCAGACAGATCTTCAACAAGTGTAGAGAATATCAAGTGTGTTTGAACCCAGAAAAGTGTGTGTTCATGGTACGTCAAGGTAAAATCTTAGGTCATATTGTTTCTAAGAATGGAATATCGACAGATGAGGACAAAGTAAGAGCCATAGCCGAGTTACTAAGGCCAAGGAATGTTAAAGAGGTCCAAGCCTTTATGGGCCATTGTGGATATTACCGTAGGTTCATCCACATGTATGCAATCATAGCTAAACCTCTTTATGGTCTCTTGACAAATTTCGAGTGGAATGAATGCCAAAATTCCTTCAATGAGCTAAAAAGACGTTTGTGCACAACACCAATACTGACAACTCCTGATTGGAATAAGCCATTCCATGTTCATGTAGATGCATCCAATTATGCAATAGGATGTGTGTTGTCACAACCCACAGATGAAGGCAATCTAGATTTGCTTATAGCATATGTGAGCAGACAACTAAACGCTGCAGAACGAAATTATACAACAACTGAGAGAGAAGGCTTAGGCATGGTATATGCCGTAAAGAAGTTTAGACACTATCTATTGGCCAACAAGTTCAAATTTTTCACTGATCATCAAGCTTTATTATATTTGGTCAATAAACCTTGCAATACTAGACACTTTTTAAGATGGTTCCTCTTCTAATGGAATATGACTTTGAAGTGGTTGTTAGGAAAGGTAAGACTCACCTCAGAGCACATCACCTTTCACGCATCACTTCAGGAGAGCCACCGCAAGGAGTGTCTGATGAACTACCTGATGCTTATCTGGTCAATCTAGAAGTCGTTCCTAAATGGGCAAATAAGTTAGTACCTGTCCTAAGCTTTGGAACCGCAAATAAGAACGTAAAAACAAACACAAAAGAAATTGTAAGATCACAAAAATATTAAATATTGGCAGAAGCATGTACAAACAAGATATAGAGGGTGTATTAGCTTGTTGTGTTGAGGATGATGAACATAGCAGTTGGTTGCAACAAGCCCATGATGGATTTCTAGGGAATCACTACTCTAAACAACGAACATTGCAGAATCTAAAACATTTAGGAGTGTATTGGCCTAGTATGGATAAAGAAATACATGAGTGGATCAAGAATTGTCCAGTGTGCCAGAAGAGACCCCCAGTGGAGAATGCTACCCTTTATCACGTGTCGTTAACTCCAGATTGGAGTGCTCCATTGGTAGAATTCATGAGATCAGGAACATTACCAAATGAGGCTAGTCTAGCAAGGAAACGAAGCATAGAGCAAGAAGCTCAAGACTACGGCCTCATAGGAGATAACCTATACCGAAGAGGCAAAGATGGTTACTTAAGATTGTGTGTTCACGAATCAGACTATTTGAAAATCTTAGAGACTTCCCATAGCAGTGTTGCAGGCGGACATTTTGGTCCGGATCAAGTGATCAAGACTATTCTATTCTCAGGACTTTGGTGGCCCACTCTTCATATGGATGCACATACCTATGTGAAGAAATGTGACACATGCCAATGTGCACAATATCCGATAAGAAAAGATGAGATGCCTCTGAGGCCAATGATGGGAGGACATTGTTATCGGCCGCTGGATTGGAAGTGTATAACTAAAATCTTGTTTCACACGTGCGAAAGGTTGTTACACAGACACTTTGTAATCTTTTATATAAAGCAATGAAAAGAGATGCTCAGTGACGTTCGAGAGATCACCAGACTGTCTGTCTGGGTGATTGAACGGAGCGCTATTGTAGTGTTAGTTTCTCTAATTCCAAGCGTCGGAGTTTTCTGAGTATGCTACGTGTATCTGTGTCTCGTCTTGTCTGTTGTCTATTGGTATCTATTGCGGTTGTGAGTATCATCTACATCCAGTAGATCATTTGGTCTGTTGTCTGAAGTGAATCATCTACGAATCCTTATTGCAATTGTTGTATTAAGTTCACGTATTGCGGAAGTACTAGTTCTTGGAATGTTCTGCTAGTTGTTTGGTGAAGTCTGTGTAACTGTGTTAGTGTTTCTAATACTGTGCGGGATCTTGTTGTCTTCAGCATTGAGATCTGTCATCCTACGATAAGGGTTAAGCTACAGTAGGATTCTTGGTTTGCGTACTGAACCTTCAGTACGGTGTATTTGAACACTTTGAAATTCTCTGTGTCTTCGGATGTTGGTCGGATTGTGGTACCTATTCGGTAAAGGTTGAATGATTACTCTTGTCCCTTGTATTTCCAGTAAGTTTATGTGCAGATGCAATATAGCATCTTAGCGTATTTGGTACACGTTGGCTGAGCTAAACTGTAACTGTAAATGTCTAAGTACAACAGAATCTTGATAGAGCTCTCAGCATCAGTATATTGCTGTGTGTAAGTGGTTAGTTTGGGAACTAAGTATAGGGCCTCTGTCTAACAGACCCCTTCCACTCCCAAATTACCCATCTCCAAGCCCAGCTTGCAGAACAGCAGACAATTGCCAATCAGAGAGATACAACACTGGCAGATCTCAACCAAAAGGACAAGTTACTAAGCGAAGCACATGCCGAAATCAGTCAGTTAAAGCTAGATCTACAGTATAAAGAAGATGCCAGAGTAGCCTTAGGTAATTTATTAGAAGAGACTAGAGTGCAGCTCGATGAAGTGGTACAAAAAGGCCAAGAACAGCACGATCTGGCAATGAAGACAGCGGAAGAACTACAAAGATACAAGGATCAATTAGCTGATGTAAATAATATGCTCAAACGTTATTTATCAAAAGAAGCTCAAACACAGAAGGTAATAACAGACCTCCGCAGAGAAAGGGACGCATACTCCAGAACTATACAGTTCCAGAATCAAGAGATCGAAAGAAGGGAAAATCAGCTGGAAAATAAAAAAGAAAGAGTAATCAGTATGGAGAAGCAGGTTGCAGAAATGAAGATATCCAGAGATGCGGCGTTGTCCAACGAATTCTACCTACAAGAAGCTTTTCTGCAGACGCAAGCAGAGATTTTGCTCACTGAAGCCATAGCTTTAAGTTCTGTAAGAGTAGATGCATAGCTAGTAGAACCGGACACCCTCAAACAAATGTTAGAAACTCTAAAGAAAAAGATCGCCCGCACCTTTAGATTAGCCAGAAATATGTACTTAGAAGGCATTATAGATGAACAGTAGTTTTGTAAAACCTACGGGTTCGAGTCCACCGTGCGTGCCAGAGTGTTATCGGCCGCCGGATTGGAAGTGTATAACTGAAATCTTGTTTCACACGTGCGAAAGGTTGTTACATAGACACTTTGTAATCTTTTATATAAAGCAATGAAAAGAGATGCTCAGTGACATTCGAGAGATCACCAGACTGTCTGTCTGGGTGATTGAACGGAGTGCTATTGTAGTGTTAGTTTGTCTAATTCCAAGCGTCGGAGTTTTCTGAGTATGCTGCGTGTATCTGTGTCTCGTCTTGTCTGTTGTCTATTGGTATCTATTGCGGTTGTGAGTATCATCTACATCCAGTAGATCATTCGGTCTGTTGTCTGAAGTGAATCATCTGCGAATCCTTATTGCGATTGTTGTATTAAGTTCGCGTATTGCGGAAGTACTAGTTCTTGGAATGTTCTGCCAGTTGTTTGGTGAAGTCTGTGTAACTGTGGTAGTGTTTCTAACACTGTGCGGGATCGTGTTGTCTTCAGCATTGAGATCTGTCATCCTACAGTAAGGGTTAAGCTACATTAGGATTCTTGGGTTGCGTACTGAACCTTTAGTACGGTGTATCTGAACACTTGAATTCTCTGTGTCTTCGGATGTTGGTCAGATTGTGGTACCTATTCGGTAAAGGTTGAACAATTACTCTTGTCCCTGGTATTTCTAGTAAGTTTATGTGCAGATGCAATATAGCATCTTAGCATATTCGGTACACGTTGGCTGAGCTAAACTGTAACTGTAAATGTCTAAGTACAACAGAATCTTGATAGAGCTCTCAGCATCAGTATATTGCTGTGTGTAAGTGGTTAGTTTGGGAACTAAGTATAGGGCCTCTGTCTAACAGACCCCTTCCACTCCCAAGAACCCAATAATCATTTAAACGGGCTACTGACAGTTAGTCTCGCATTTTAAGCATTTAACAACATGCATTCTCGAAGTGGGGCATAGACTTTGTAGGTTCTATTAAACCCCCCGCTAGAAACTCCCATGCAAAGTACATTATTGTAGCCACAGATTACCTCACAAAGTGGGTAGAAGTCAAAGCCACAACAAAGAATGATGCTCAAACAACAACAAACTTCTTATTTGAGAATGTGTTCACGAGATATGGATTACCAATAGAGTTAGTACGTGATAGAGGCACACACTTCTTGAATGAAGTCATTGAAAACCTTCTTCAAGAATTCTTGGTGATACATAAAAAGTCTGCCCCTTATCATCCACAAGCTAACGGACAAGCCGAGAGCACGAATAAGATCCTATGTAGGGTATTGACAAAACTCGTAAATAATAAACGCTCTGATTGGGACAAACAGCTTCATCATGCTGTTTGGGCGTACCGAGTTGCCTACAAAACGGTACTCAATGCCACACCATTTCAGATGGTCTTCGGACAAAATGATGTGCTACCTTTGGATTTCCTAATCCCAACTTTAAAAGTAGCACAAGAGCATGAATGGAATGGACATGAGTTATCCTCAAGGATCTTTGATCCAGAATGCTTAGGTGAGACAAGGCTACGTGCGGCTACAGGCATTTATGCTACAAAGAAAAGGCAAAAGGCATACTTCGATGCACATATCAAAGATAAAGGATTGAAAGAGGGAGATCTAGTGCTGGTTTATATGCTAAAACAACATGCCCGTAAATTGGAAAAAAGAGGATATGGACCAATGATCATTAATAGAATTTCCACTAGCGGTGCAGTTCGATTGGCCACTCAAGAAGGTGATATCTTGCCAAACTATATTAGTGGATGTCGAGTCAAGTTTTATCAAGAACCTCTTACAGAGGATATGCTAATGCGACTCGACAATGCTAAGAAGCAAAAAGAAGAAGAGTTACGAGTTAGAGAAGAAGCACAGGCAGAGGCTAGAGAATGCATTAGGAGAAATAAGCTAAGAGGCCTAGGCCTAGATGTCCATCTTGAGGCCCCAAGATACCACATGGCCATGTGTCACACATCAAGTGCAACTACTTCTCAAATAATTGATTGACGTCCCTTTGTGACCATAGCGGTAGGACAAGGGAAGAATGCAAGGATTGTGAGAGCATTGATTGATTCAGGTGCAACAACTAGTGCAGTTAGACTATCATACTGCCAAGACTTGCAATTGAACATAAAGCCTATAGAAGCCTATCTCATAAGTTTGGGAGGTGTGGAAACCCCTTGTTTGGGCGAGGTGGAACTTCCCATCTACCTTCAAGATGTTCCAATGAAAGTCAAAATGCTAGTATGTCATGATGATGACATTATAGAGCCACTTATCTTGGGTCAAGATTAGATCTATGACCATGAAGTCAACTTGAACCTAAGAAGTCAACTTCTTCAAGTTTGGGAACAGAAACAATGCATCACATTAGAATTAGAGAATTGCATGCTCACAAATCCAGGTGTCACACATTCTCTTAGTCCTTCTAGTGCTAATCTTAGCAAAAAAGATGTTGTATGTGCCAAAACATGTATGTTTCGGAACAACTCAATCATGGAAGAACAGGCTCAAAGACAAACAGACTTCTGCTCTTGTGCAAAGACTAATTCCGCCACAACCACTCACCCGCAAAAGCAAGCAAAACAGTACAAGACAATCTCCATATCAAATAGACAAAGAGCATTCAAGATGAAAGAAGCTCCAAGGAGGAAGCAGATCAAGGTTCGAAAAGGAGAGCAGCCACTAGCTTTTCCACAAAAATTTCCATCCAAGTGTGTCAATCATGCCAAAAGAAACACCAAGAACCAAGGACAAGCTCAACCACAAGGTCTCCGACAAATGTGGATACCAAAGCAATCGATGAAGGCCAACCATAATACCATACAAATTTGGGTGCCAAAGAAATTAACTGCAACTCAACAAGGGCGATTGCAAATGTGGGTACCCAAGGCACTCTTACGTGCACAAAACAATATGATCTCCTTCACGAGAAAAATCTCAGCAAAAAACCACGGAGAAGCAAGAGTCAAAACCATGGACTGAGACCAAAAGAAGATATATTCATCTCCTCACCAGTAATAAAAAGACAACCAAAAAGGGTATGGGTGTGGAAGCCAAAAGTACCAATGGCTTCCACAGAGCCAAAGATCCAACCATGCTAGATACCAAAGTTTAGAAACCACCCAAAGATAAAGAGGACAAAGCTTATGTCTATAGGGCTAAATACTATCCTGAAATGGATCCCTATAAGAAGGATTACATCATTTCAAGATCCATTGGCTACCTCCAACAAAGACTGCATCAACATCCACCAGCAACATTGAAAGCCTCAACGTGCAACAACCATGTGCCTTTGGCATAACCTTGTCTTTTGCACCATTTAGGTCATGCATTTCCAACGTATGCATTAATATAGGGCCACATTACACGACCGTGCATAGACACAATTGAGAATCCCAGGCACATGCAACACATGGGACACATGTAAAATATTTTTGATGTTAACATCTTTCTTCTTGTTTTTTGACATTGTTCCAAAAAAAAAAAAAAAACAAACAAAAAAACAACAACAATAAAAAAAAAGAAGAGAGAAAGAACGGGATTGTGCATTTGAAGAATCCCCAATGCGAACCATCAACAAGGACATCCATCAACCACAAAAGACCAGCTGATGGTCAATCACCATGATGGAAGTACAACACGAAGAGTTGAAGATCGACGGAACTTTCACCATGGTAAGAATTGTATGCTTCAACAACAACATAACCATGATCGATTAGGAAACCTCTTCGTCAGCATACCCTTGAGCACTTAGCTCAAGACCCAACTTCTTGCACCATAATTATTCCAATGCATTTCCCAAGTATACATGCATAGGGCTACATTACAAGGTCCTACACAAGGCACATTCTTCTTTCAACCCATGCACTAATGCACTTACACATCAGTCATTATGGGTCTCGATTACTTGGTATGAAGACTAGGGAAGCCATCTTTGGAAGAACCAGAGGACTTCACGGTGACAACAACAAGAGACAGGAAGTAATCCACCACAAGAGTTGCTCATAATCAACATTGACAACCTCTTTTGAGTAGCTCACAATTTTTAAAAACTCACAAAGACACCATCAAGCTGGAATACAAGGACGAAGTACATACAAAGGTAGAAGTGACAAAATGACGAACCAAAAAACTACCCAGGCTACAATTGGAAGATGGACCGCTCTTGTGCATACATGATGGACACTATCTCTCCAAGCACCATGGAACAACCACTACAACAAGGGTCTGTCAGGGATGACATACTCTAGAGGGGGGGGGGAGTGTTGACAGTCAAGGTCATGCACAAGCATGGAAGCGCATCAATGAAGTGGACACACAAGAAGAAGGAGCATGTAGGGAGCTCCAAGAAGCACATGTCAAATTTTCATAAGAAATCCCTACAAAAATAGTGATTGTTATCACTAAAAACCATTGTAAATACCATTTTATTTTTTAACAACTCCATTTTGTTCAAGCCAAGGAGTCCTTGAGTTTGAGGAGTATTAGATGTATCATACTACCAATTTTCATAATTTTTAGATTCCGTTTGAGCCCCCAAATAAGCCCTAGAACCTAACTTTTAACTAGGCCGGACACTAGGTCTGGACAGGGCCAAAACTAGTCAAAAAACTATAAAAAGGGCTGGAGAGCTCATTTTTGAGGTGAGCTTGTTGTAGATTTGAGCTTCTGTAATAGGTTTTCTTCTGCAATCGAAGTCCTTCCATTGTTCCACTCTTTGCTCTTACCTTGTGCACGTGTGTGTGTATGTGTGTGCATGCTTGTGTGCTTTCACTCACGCACTTGTGCTGTCACTTGCTCATAGTCTTCATACTAGTCCTCACGTCTCGACGGATTGACATTTATGAGGTGAAGCTCCTCATGTTGGTACTTACCATTGTGCTAGAGTGACACCACCTCACAAAGTAGTTTCTTCACTTCACTCTAGCCTACTCCTACAGGGAATACTGTCACATGTGCCAAAAACTCCTCTTATCTTGTCATGGGAGTTGGTAAGATCATTCTAACTACTGCTGATGGTAATTCTTTTACATTGTTAGACACTTTATTTGTGCCAAGGATCAAGAAAAGCCTGTTCTCAATTTCAGATTTAGCCAAGATTGGATTGGTTTTGAAATTTATTGATAACAGATGTACAATTCATGATCTATCAAATGGCAATGTAATTATTGCTTCTAGCATTTTATGTCGTGGGTTGTATAAGCTCATAAACTATGAAAATCTATTAATGATTCAGCATGTGCAGTACATGATTCTTAGGCTATGTCAAATGCAAAGCTTTGGCATGCATACTTTGGTGATCTGAATTTTGCTAGTTTGTTATGCCTACAGAAATGTGAAATGGTGTCCTCTCTGCCCAAACTTAAAGCACCTAGTAAACATGTTTGTGAAGCTTGTGATTTGGGCAAAATGCAATGTTCCTCATTCCCAAAAGATGGTTCAATTTGAGCTACTCAGAAATTACAGCTTGTTCATAGCGATGCATGTGGTCCTAAGCAGACACCCTCTTTTGTAAACTATCTTTACTTCATGACTTTCATTGATGATTTTTCTAGGCATGCATGGGTATACCCATTGAATGCAAAGTCCAAAGTTTTTATGTGCTTCAAACAGTTTCTGGTTTTGGTTGAAAAATTTGTCAGCATGTAAAATGGGCACCCTCCATTTTGATCGAGGAGGGGAATATATGTCTTTTGACTTTAATGCATTTTTGGTTGAACGTGGGATAAAACATCAGTGTATAGTGACGTATACACCTCAATAGAATGGAGTTGCTAATTTGAAGAATAGTTCATTGATGGAGATGGCAAGGTGTATGGTCAAGAGTCAGGCTTTACCACATAGTTTCTGGCTTGAGGTTGTCATGTGTGCAGCATATGTACTTAAGAGGTGTCCCACCTAATCATTGTATTCTATCACTCCATATGAGGCTTGACATGGCCGAAAGCCATATGTTGCTCACTTACGTGTTTTTGATTGTCTACCATATGCATTAGTGCCTGAAAGAAATCGGATGATAAAGTAGTGCAATGTATGTTTATTGGGTACAATTCTAAAAGAAAAGGTTATCATCTGTATCATCCACAGACTAAACCCATTTTTTTTATTCATGATGTTGTTTTTGTGGAAGATGCTATTCAGCCATTACTTTCATGTACTAAGGAGACATTTGTTAGCTCCAAAGATATGTATGATACTTTGCCGCCTCTTTTTACAGGAGGATAGTCTAGTGCTTGTCCTAATGAGGCAACTTCTCAGCCTTTACAAGTTTCATGTAATGATGTAGATCATTCCATTTTTTATGCAAATTTACATGATGCACTTGTTGATGAGAGAGATGATATTAAGGAGGCAAAATGTATGCCAAAATGTGTGGTGCACTCTTTGCATGCCAGAAAAATAGATGTACCTCTATCATATCACACTCATTCAGGCTCTCATAGTGCTTCTTTTGTATTAGATTTCTAAGCTATGGCTGCCTCTAATCTCTGTGATGAGAATGAGCCTGTTTCGTTTGATGAAGCAAAGTGTGTAGAAAGAGCATGAAAACAAACAGTGCAGGTTGAAGGAGGTAGTATATGGTTTAAAGCAAGCACCACGTGCTTGGTATGAAAAGATGCATGCCTATCTCATTGCACATGGTTTTGAGAAGAGTCCAACTGAAAAGCACCTTATATGTTAAGCATGTAAATTATGTGTTTCTGATCATTGTTGTCTATGATGATGCCATGTTGCTCACTGATCCTCATGAGAAGCATATTGTTGATTTTAAGGCTGATTTGCATGCCTCATTTGAGATGTCAGATTTGGGGCATTTGCATCATTATTTGGACATTCAATTTATGCAAGTTCATGGAGGAATAGATTTGTGTCAAACAATATATATTGACACATAATTGCAACATTTTGGCCTTGAAGACTGCAAAGTTATTGCCACTCCTATTGAGACAGGTTTATGATTGAGTCTTCATGATGTTGGAGATGTACTTGATGTTGTTCTCTATCAATAGGTTGTTGGATGCTTGATGTACTTATGCATTACTCAGCCAGATATTCTGTTTGTTGTCTCATAGATGAGCAGGTTTATGGATTGCCTAGGTGTCAAGCATTGGCAGGCAGTTAAGCATATCTTTTGCTACTTGAGTGGTATCCAGCTACTTGGATTGTTTTATCCCAAGGGAGGATTGCTAACCCCATATTTACATGTTTTTTTTACTCTGATTGGGCTGGTTGCTATGACACTCATGTGTCCACTAGTGGCTTTTGCTTCATGCTTGATAGCTCATGTATATCTTGGTTAAGCAATAAGAAGCCTCCTATGTCCACTTCCAATTGTGAGGCTGAGTATAGGGCACCTTTCACATCGACTATTGAGTGTGTGTGGCTCAGAAGCCTTATGGATGATTTGGGTGTTGGCTTCTGCCACCACCATGTTCATTAAAAATTAGAGCACATTGGTATTTGCAAGGAACCCTGTGTTCCATGCTCGCACTAATCACATTGAGGTGCATTATCATTATGTGAGGGAGAGATTCTCTGTTGGAGAGATCAGCTTGGCATATGTGCCCACACAAGAGAACATTGGAGGCCTTTTCATGAAGGCTCTGCATAGTGAGAAGTTTGAAGCTTTCCACAAAGCTTTGGGCTTACTTCCTTTTGTGGATTGATTCCACATAGCTTGGCACTTCCTTATACATGAGTGCCAGCTCCTTGTTCACTGCATCACTCTGAGGGGGGATTTGTTGATATATTTAGGTACTGATGTGTGTGAACACACTAGCACTACTGGGGCACTTTTATCCCTCTTTAGGAGGTTTTTCCCCGTGGCTTGTATATACACCTATTGCCCTAACGGGTCACTTATCTTTGTACATTCTAGTGGTAATACGTTTAGTATTGTGTGTTGATATGATATGAATAATTTGCAATGTGATTATCATCTATCTTCTCTTTCCATTTTTTTAAGGTTGATAGTTGGGGTTTCTTTTCTAGGCATGGGGCATCATTATGAGAAATATAATATGCATATTTACATGCATTATCACCAAGTATTCGACATGATTCACACATTATTGTTTGATTTTTCATAATAATTATGATACATGGATGAGATGGCCATTGCAAGTCAAATGTGAGTCTCACCTCTTTGAAATCATGAATTGTTTGTTTCTTGGCATTTTATCTTTCTTCTAGCTTACATTTTTATTACTCTTCCAACTCATAAAATAGATTGACTTACTTGAACTTTTCATCATAAAAACTAACATTAAGAGGAGAATTTTTATTAAATGAAGGATTGAGAAGTACTCACATGATTTCTCAAATCTATTTGTGCAATATTCACAACCTTAAGGTAGAAATGGACACAATTAAGCCACTTAAATCAAGGATCTTTGTCTTATGCATAATAAACTTCATGCACTAGAGAATATCCATTAAATATGGGTCCCAAAACTATCAGCATTCATGCACGTATGAGAATTGGTGAGCATGCTCAAGGTGATTGGGAGCTCAAAACAACTTTGCTCTATGGCATTGAAATTCTTATCTGAGCTTCTTTAGGCCTCTGAATGCATTATCATAACGACTATGTAGGCAATTTCATCCTTTTGTGCCAGATATATGTAAAGGTTTTGGTTTGCCATTACAAAAACCTCAAAGATTGCTACAAGTTTAGAAAAGCTTAATAGGGTGTTTTTGTTCAACTTTTTAAGAAATAAAGTCATTTTTCTCCATCATAATATTCGTGACTAGCCATGGAGGAAACCAATGATGTGTTTGAGATGTTTGCTATTGAGCACAACTTGGATGGTACGAGTTACCCAGTGTCAACATATATGAAGCGTCATATATTGGTAGCAAATGGGTTATGGAATATTATGCAAGATGTTGAAAAATATCCTACTGCACCTACAAATATAGTTATTGAAGGTTATGCAAATAGCATTGAAGATGATGATCTTAAATTTCCTAGTCCTGTTGCGATTGCTACTCCACCTACTATAGAGAAAATTCACTGGGATGGCATAGATGCTCATGCACATCCATTGATAGCTTTGTCTATCAAACATGCCATTATCCCTCCCATCAAGATAGCAAAGGATACTTGGGATACACTTACAAAATTATACCAATCAAGAAATGAGGTTCATGTTTCTTACCTTCAAACACAATTGGAGAGTAAGCATATGAATGAAGGAGATTCCATGGACAAAATTTTTGACAAAGATAAAAAATTTGAAGGAGAAGTTGCATTTTACTGACAAAGTCTTACCAAATAGCTCACTTATGCAAGCTATTCTTAATGGTTGTCCAAATATCAGAGTTCTGCTTCTATTCTTCGATTGATGATGAAAGGAAATCCAAATGCCTTAAAATTTGAGGGTTTATTCTTTGTTTTTTTACAAGAAGATCACTCTAATCCGAACAAGTCAATTATTTGTGCTGAAAATCAAGCTTTCATAGCTAGTCAAGGCAAAGGTAAATGAAGCTCATCTACTAGTAAGCATAAATATGCTACTCTTACACAGTCAATGAAGGAAGAAAAATACACACCATGTGCTTGGTATGAAAAGATACATGCCTATCTGATTGCACATGGTTTTGAGAACAGTCCAACTGAAAGCACCTTATATGTTAAGCGTGCTAATGATGTGCTTCTGATCATTGTGATGTATGTTGATGACATGCTGCTCACTGGTCCTCATGACATGCATATTGCTGATTATAAGGCTAATTTGCATGCCTCATTTGAGATGTCTGATTTGGGCCATTTGTATCACTATTTGGGCATTCAATTTATGCAAGTTGATGGTGGAATGGTTTTGTGTCAAACGAAATATATTGACACATTATTGCAGCATTTTGGCCTTGAAGACTATAAGCCTATTGTGACTCCTATGGAGACAGGTTTACGATTGAGTCTTCATGATGCTGGAGATGCATTCAATGTTGTTCTCTATCTGCAGGTTGTTGGATGCTTGATTTACTTATGCGTTACTCAGCTAGATACTCAGTTTGGTGTCCCATAGATGAGCAGGTTTATGCATTGCCCGAGTGTCAAGCATTGGTCGGCAGTTAAGCACATCTTTCCCTACTTGAGTGGTACCGGCCTACTTGGATTGTTTTATCCCAAGGGGGGGTCACTATCGCCAGATTTGCATGCTTTTTTTTTACAGTGATTGGGCTGGCTGCTATGACACTCGTGTGTCCTCCATTGTTTTTGCTTCATGCTTGGTCGCTCATGTATATCTTGTTTGAGCAAGAAGCAGCCTATTATGGACACTTTCAATTGTGAGGCTTTTTTAGGGAAACTTTCACAGCGTGAGTGTGTGTGGCTCAGATGCCTTATGGTTGATTTGGGTGTTGGTTAGTCTTTTGCCACCACCATTTTCACTGACAGTCAAAGCGCATTGGCAGTTGTGAGGAACCCTGTGTTCCATGCTCTTACTAAGCACATTGAGGTGCATTATCATAATGTCAGGGAGAGGTTCTCTGTTGGGGAAATCAGCTTGGCATATGTGCCCATGCAGGAAAACATTGCATATCTTTTTACGAAGGCTCTGCCTAGGGAGAAGTTTGAAGCTTTCCACAAAGCTTTGGGCTTACTTCCTTTTAAGGATTGATTCCACATAGCTTGGCACTTCCTTATACATGAGTGCCAACTCCTTGTTCAGTGCATCACTCCCAGGGGGGATTTGTTGATATATTTAGGGAGTGATGTGTGTGGACACTCTAGGACAACTAGGGCACTTTTTTCCCTCTTTAGGAAATTTTTTTCCCCCGGCTTGTATATAGGCCTATTGCCTTAACAGGCTACTTATCTTTGTACATTCTAGTGGTAATACATTCAGTATTGTGTGTTGTGCTCCAAGATTCTTCTTCTTCCTTGTGTTGTTCGCATGCTTTCATAGACATCTAACTCCAACAGAGTTCAAATGTATCTTGGCCATCTTCAATGATGTATCCACCAAGTAGAGGTTGGGGTTCACATTCTTCTTTGAATGTTGCCTCCACCGGGATGGGGATGGTTTCTTCATCTACCTCGACTTCGGGTGGGGAATCAGGCTGGTGTGGAGGACACCCTAGATGAAGTGGCGACCTACTCTGATACCAATTGTTGGAGTTTGAGGTCTGCAGAAGCACATGAACAACACAAGGAAGAAGAAGAAAAAGCTTGGAGCACAACACACAATACTGAATGTATTACCAAGAGAATATACAAAGATAAGTGACATATTAGGTTAATACGCATATATACAAGCCGGGGGGAAAAACCCTCCTAAAGAGGGAGAAAAGTGCCCCGATGGTCCTAGTGTGCTCACACACATCACTACCTAAATATATCAACAAGGTAGTCATGTCCAAATCAGGTAGTGGAATCACCCAATTTCGGATGCCCAAAATGAAGTTGCCCTGCTTGAAGTATAGTCATCTATCTCAGAGAAGGAACACTCACCATTAACCCAAGTGGTACAATAGTAGCCTTGCATAGGTTGGTTGTTAGGGATGAGTGTTCTTTATTCGAACTTGGAGGGGGAAGAGATGAATTTAGGATGGGGTGAGGGTGAGGGGCTGATTGAGATGGAGGGGGGGATGAATTAGGATGGGGGAAGGGTGAGGGTGAATTCTGATGGAGAGGGAATGAATTAGGATGGGTAGAGGGTGACGGGCAAATTGAGATGGAGGGGGAGACAAATTAGGATGGGAGAGGGTGAGGGGAAAATTGAGATGGAGGGGAAGGCTAATTAGGATGGGGGAATGTGAGGGGTGAATTTATATGGAGGGGATTGAATTGGGATGGGGAGAGGGTGATGCACGAATTGAGATGGTGGGGGAGACAAATTAGGATGGAGGGTGAGGAGCGAGTTGACATGGAGGGGGGGCAAATTAGGATGGGGAGAGGATGAATGGTGAATTGAGATGGAGGGGGAGATGAATTAGGATGGGACAGGGTGAGAGGGATGATTTATTCTACCTCTTGATGAAAATGAACCTTTTGTGGCTCCTCCATCCTCTAGAAAGATAAATATTTTTCAAACATAATCCAAGCAATGCAAGAGGGATATGACCTTTAGCTAAACTATAGTCTCCCACATCAAGTCTTTGCACCATCCCTGTGCAAACGTCTCCTTTATTGGCTTATTTTCAAAGTAAAATACGGAAATGAAATGAGTTGAACGAAGGAATATATAGTGAGTGAATTCTCCCTTGTTTAGTTCAATTGAAGTAATTCTTCACCCTGGAAATATTGAGTAGGGGAAACTTCTCACCCTGTAATACTTCCAATTGTATTGCTCCTTGTAGAAATATCTTCACCACTTTATAGGTTCTTGAGCATTGCAGTGCCATTTTGGTAGGTACTAGTGGAATCTAATGCACAAAGATGAAGGATCCCTATTGTACTCCATTGGCCCTTAGATGCCTGTCATGAACCCATTTCCTCTGCTCTTGCTTTACTTACAATCTCCTCATATCTTCTTCCTTACATTCTTCCAATGTTACAAGTCCCCTAAAGTGAGGATCATTTCCGATTGTTTTGGCTTCAATTTTTTTCATGGTGATGAGTTTGAAAGGGGCAAAATATTTATGTTTCTAAATGAAATTATGAACCAAAAAATTTTTGATAAAAGTTTTTTAAGATTGGATGCGAATGAATCATTGAAAAAGGTTATATTTGAAGAGTTATTAAAACATAGAAAACCACTATTACCCCCATCTCAAATTCAAGGTGTATGTGATACTATAGGAGTAGGTATGAAAGGATATAGAGCTATTACAAACGTATGGTATTCATTTCTAAAGTACAATAAATTAAGGAATTTCACTTTAGCAAGACGTGCATGTAGGAAATCATACAATTTGTTTACATTGACAAAATCCCACATATAATTGGGGAATATAAAAGCATTGAAGGTATTATCCCATATGGAATAGGGAAACAAACCTTGCATTTTACTTACAATAAGCTTAATAATATATGGATAGATAATAAAAAAAATCAAGTTGTAATGGTTAAATACTATGGAATAATATCTGATTTTGATGGTTTTCTAAAATTTGTTCTAGAACTTGATGAGCCACAAATTCAAAGGAACCAAAAATGTAAAGAATTAGTATTGTATTGATGAAGAGAGCTTTGGAATTTAGTCTAGGTAAACTTGACTCTCCTTCCTTAAAAGTATAGTAAAAAATGGAATTATGGGGTGTAAGGTCTGCAAAAGCTCCATTTCAATTCCACAAGACATTGAAGTGCTTGCTTAGGCACATTGAAATTTTATATATTATACAAAAGCAACATTTGGGTGAACCATTATATGTGGAAATTTATGGTCAATCGAAGGTTGAGTGGCATATTAATGGGGATCTAAAAACCCACTAGTGGATGTTTGGTATAAGTGGATATGAAAATTGTAATTATCCTTGTTTATACTATATGGAAAGTCTTGATACAAAAGGTTGGATATCTATAAGCAATGTTAGGCCAATTCCTTTAAGACAAACAGTGAATATGCCAGAATAATAAGCATCAATAATGGTCTAGGATCCCATACTTCCAATTCAATTATTTAATGTCTATATATGCATATTACATGTAGAACTAAAAATTTTAGGTAAATTCCTTTGTCTTCATTTATATTATGCATACTCTATCAAACCTACAAAGCTTGTAGATGAATGTATACAAAAACGTGAAGCTTTACTCTCACATATGAGATTTCATGATGGATATGTTCATCTTGAAAAAGATCCCAACTTTACAAGCTTTCCTTCAAAATCCTTATCTTTTAATGAGGTTTGTCTTTAAGAACCCTATTGTCTTGGAAGCTATCATTGGAAAACTTAAGATAAAAAAATAGGAAGTCATCATTTCGTTCTTCTTCAACATCAAGGAAGGATATGCTACATCACATGCTTCAACAATTGTACTAATGTAGTAGTCCTTGTTGATATATTTAGGTAGTGATGTGTGTGAACACACTAGGACTGTCAGGGCATTTTTTCCCCTCTTTAGGAGGGTTTTTCCCCCGACTTGTATATACCCCTATTAACCTAATGGGCCATTTATCTTTGTACATTCTCTTGGTAATACATTCAATATTGTGTGTTGTGCGCCAAGCTTCTTCTTCTTCCTTGTGTTTTTCACGTGCTTCCACAGACCTCAAACTCCAATAATTGGTATCAGAGTAGGTCGCCATTTCATCTAGGGTGTTGTCAACACCCCTCCAATCACAATCTCATAATCGCACAAAATTTGTTGACCATACTATCAAAACAGTTGTGCAGACAATTTCATCTTTTTGTGCCAAAGATATACATAGGTTTTGGTTCTCCAATATAAGCGTCTCAAAGTCTGCGACAGGTTTACTAGAACTCCACATGGTAGTTCTATTCAACTTTTTGCAATAGAGTAAGTTTTTTGCATCGGGGTATTCTAATCAGTGGCCATGGCTGAAAGCAATGATGTATTCTATATGTTGGCTATTGAGGATAAGTTGGATGGTACCAAGTACCCATTATGGGCTATCATGTATTGGTTGTAAAAGGACTGTGGAATATTGTGTACGGTGTTGAAAGACATTCTATTTCACCTGCAAACATGATTGTTGAAGGTCATGCAGATGGCATTTAAGATGGAAATATTCTTCATGTTCCTATTCGTGTTGCAGTTCCCATTACACCTACTATAGAAAAAATTCATTGGGATGGTAGAGATGCTCAAGCACATGCATTGATAGCCTTGTCTATCAAACGTGCCATTATTCCTCACATTCGCTCTTGTAAAACATCAAAGGATGCTTGGGATACACTTACCACTTTATACCAAGCAAGGAATGAGGCTCATGTTGCTTAGCTCTAAAAACAATTGGAGAGTGAGCACATCAATGAATGAGATTCCATGGATAGTCTTTTGGCAAAGATCAAAGATTTGAAGGAGCAATTGATTTCTACTGATGAAGTCTTGCTTGAAATTCACTTGTGTAGACTATTCTGATGGTCTTCTAGATTCATATTAGAGTTTTGCTTTTACTCTTTAATTGATGATGAAAGGCAATCCAAATGCCTTAACATTTGAGGAGTTAGTCTTTGTTCTGTTGCAAGAAGATCAATCTAGGGAGAACATGTCCATTAGGTGTGTTGCAGATCAAGCTTTCTTGACTAGTCACAAGGGCAAAGGTAAATGGAGCTCTTCTACTAGTAAGTAGAAATCTGCTAATCCTACACAATCAAAGAAGGATGATAGAGATGAGAAGAAAATAGAAAAGCAGAAATTATTTTGCAAATACCATAAAGGAAAGGATCATGTCATAAAGAGTTGTCAAAAATTGGCTGGTAAAGAGGAAAGGAACAAAGAGGCTAGAATAGTTCTCATAGAGGCATCTGCACCCAAAACAAAGTCTACTAATCTTGTGCAGAATGAAGAATGGACATTTACCACTATTTGGAATTATGACCCATCTTCTTATGAACACTATATGTCTGCAGTAGACTCAGATGTTTGGTACTTTGATAGTGGGGCAACCAAACATATTACCTCGCAGCATAGTTTCTTCACTTCACTCGAGCCTGCCGCGACACGGAATACTATAGCATGCACCAAAAACTCCTCTTATCTTTTCATGGGAGTAGGTAAGGTCATTCTAACTACTACTAAGGGTAGTTCATTTACATCGTTGGATTCTTTATTTGTGCCAAGGATCAAGAAGAATCTGTTATCAGTTTTGGCTTTAGCCAAGATTGGCTTGGTTGTGAAATATGTTAATGACAGATATAGAGTTCATGATCTATCTAATGGTGATGTTTTTATTGCTTCTGGCATTTTATGTCGTGGGCTATATAAGCTAATAGACTATGAAAAATCTATGACTGATTCAACATGTTCAGTACATGATTCTCAGGCTATGTCAGATGCAAAGCTTTGTCACACACACTTTGGTCATCTAAATTTTGCTAGTTTGCTATGCCTGCAGAAATATGAAATGGTGTCGTGTCTACCCAAACTTGAGGCACCTGGCAAACATGTCTCTTAAGGCTATATTTTGGGCAAAATGCAGCATTCCCCGTTCCCAAAAGATAAATGCAATCAAATTGTAGACCTGGCCATTTCATCTGACTAATCCCAATCATCTTCATCCATGTCAGCAAGCTTCTTTGATATTCCATTTACTAGCTTCCATTGCCTCCTCTGAATTAGCAGATCTTTAATCTGATTCTTCCACAGAGCAAAGTTTGTGTCATCAAATTTTTGAATCTCAAAATGGTCTTTGCCCTGCAAGCTGTAGCTTCTCCTCGGAACACTTACACTAGATCCTGATCCACTAGACGTGCCTGAGACCTCTGATGCCATGATGGTAGAGAACTGAATAGAATGAGAATGGAGCTAGATGATTCCAAACAACACTAAGGCTCAGAGAAGGATGACCAAGTGCCACATTCTAGAAGATAATTCAGTAGTCTTCCAAGAAAAACGAGTAAATGAACAACGAGTAAATGAACAGTAATGAACAACCAAAAGGATTATGTGAGACTTCATAAAAGCATCAAACTTTTGGTACCATTGTCTAGGGGATTGTTTAAGTCCATATAAGCTCTTCTTCAGCTTACAAACTAGACTTTCCTTGCCAAGAACTACATAACCCTCTGGTTGTTCCATATAGATCTCATTTGTAAGATGTCCATGCAAGGAAGTAGTTTTCACATCCATTTGGAGCAGCTCTAAGTCCTCCATGTAAGAAATCCAAGCAACATTTGCAAGGTAGTCATCTAGACCACTTGAGAGAAGATTTCCTCAAAATCAACACCATGTTGTTGCTTAAAACCCTTTGAATACCCATTTACAGGGTAAAGCTTTCTTGCCCTTTGGCAAAGTTTATATACCCATTTACATGGTAAAGCTTTCTTGCCCTTTCCCAAGTACCATTCTTGTGAATAGAATCCAACTCACTCTTCATGGCATGCTCCCACTTGACATGATCCTTTGTCTGCATAGCCTCTTTGTAGCAAGAAGGCTCACCAGCACCTATTAGCATAAAAAAAAATCCAAACATGGAACGTATCTATCAGGTGGATGGGAGACACGTGCAAAGCATCTTAATGGTTGTTGAATTGGAACATTTGCAGACTGATCTGATTGGACATTCTCTTGAACATCCCTATGTGCAACATTTTTATGCATGCTAACTAGAGGAATAGTGATTAGGGGAAAAAGTGAGCCATGCATGGGCCTTGTAAGGATTCCTAATTTTGAGGAATTGAAAGGCTTAATCTTGAGATTAAGAGGCTAGTGAAAAAACAATAGTGATATTCACCAATAAAATACTATTTAATAGACATTTGTATTTAAATTTTAAAAAAGGCATTTTCTTGGCCTTTGGATCTTTTTATAGAATGGTTAAGATTGAAAGGGAGGAAAAAGTAGACAGAAGGGTTGTGAGATGTGTGGGATGGTACGACAAAGAGAAGGTCCCATGATTTCTTCTGTGACACCCTGTGCACCTTCTTTGACCATTAGATGAGGCTCAATCGGACGCTCTTGCATTCAAGGCTGAGTAGAGAATCATAGTTGATGCAAGCCATGTGATGAGAGCTACATCCAATGACCGTGTGCAATTGGGGTTGAGCACAAAATCAGATGAAGATTTAGCCATTGTATGTGTGCTCAATCCAAAGGAGGATGTGAGAAGGCACTTTTCAAAATTTGGGCTTCATTCTCAGCCTTTGGATGAAGCCAAAATACAATGATCAACATCTAAGGTGCCTATTTGAAGGGTCTATCCATCTCGACCATCGGAAGCCAAGGAAATCCAAGGTCTCATAGAAAAGGTGCCTTTTTGAAGGTTCATCTCATCTCATCCATTAGATCTCAAGTGAATCCAAGGGCCCAAATGCAAAGGTGCCTTGAATTTCACCCTTCAACCTCATCCATTGAATCTTTGGGCCAATCCAAGGGTTGTGACACATTTGGAAGCCTTTGAAAACCATTCATATAGCTAAAACCACAAGTTCTAGGTGGTTTCTTCATCTTTGAACACTAATAAACAAGGGAAGCCTATGCCTAGGCTATCAAGGGACTAGATTGCAGCCACCATCCTCTTCTCATTGGTCCATGGCTAATCACTCCTTAAGCTAAAGGGCACATGCAGGGTTCATTTTTTTCGCTAATGTATCCTCAAAGACCGCTCTTCTCACTTCAACCTCCGTAATGGGTTTTCTATGCATCTTAGACTCATTGAAAATGACATCACTACTTTTGATCACTACCCATGATCCCATAATCGATCTCCAAATTGGCCTTCTTGACCATATCCAAGAAAAATGCATTTCTTTCACTTATGCTCCAATTTTTATCCAAAGTTCTTGGATATATGAACATATGCTTCACACCCAAAAACTTGAAGATGATCATAATATGGTTTCTTCCTTATCCATAACTCTTGTACCACATTCAAACCTTTGGGAGTACTAGGTGAAAGGCTAATCACATGAATTGCAGTTAATACTGCTTCTATCCAAAAGTCTTATGAAAGGTTTGCATGATGCAACATAGAAACTACTCTATCCTAAATAGTTCTATTCATCCTTTTAGCTAAACCATTTTTTACTTGGGTATAAGGAGTTGTAGACTCTCTTCAAATTCCTCTAGACTGACAAAAAAGGCTGAATTCATGTGAGGTATACTCACCCCCATTATCTGAATGTAAAGCCTTAATCTTAGTTCCTTTTTCAGTCTCAATTGAAGCAAGACATTTTTTGAAACTAGGGAATACCTCATCCTTCACTTTGATAGAATATAGCTAGAATTTTCTAGTAGCATCATCTATGAAAGTGACAAAGTAAAGAGAACCACCTAATGACCTTGTGGGCACATGACCACACACATTTGTATGAACGAGATCTAAAGGCTGAATTGAAGATTCAATGTGCATCTTGTGCACATTCCTCGTTTGCTTTCCATATTGAGAATACTCACAAAATGAAAAATTAGAGAAAGATAACACAGGTAAGTCGCCATAACAAGAAAGATTTTCCATTCCACTACGTGATACATGGCCCAAACGGCCATGCCAAATACAAACCATAAGTTTTTCATTAATAGTTGAGTGTTCTTTTTGTGATACAAATAAATGATAAAGTGAGCTAATTTTGCTTCCTTTTGCAATAACCATATTGCCCTTTGATATGTGAAAGGATTGAGCATAGAAGACCACCTTGTAATCAAGGTCATCAAGTTGACCAAATCACATCAAACTACATGATAACTAAGTTACATGGTGTACATTATGCATAGTAAATTTTGAACCATCATTAAACTACACAATCACATCTCCAATCTCGACAACTCACACTAGTAAGAATCACCAAGTCTCACAATACCAAGAGACTTTGTTGCATAAGTAGAGAACCATTCTCTATGTGTTGTTACATGGAAAGAAGCACTAGAATCTAGCAACCATGTGTGGGAAAGAGAATCGGCCATAAGAGCCTTAGTAGGCATAGTACTGTCAAGTGTCAACACATCGACATCATTAGAAATATCATTGATTTATTCAATCTTCACAGTCAAAGTAGATGGTGCAGGTACCTATTTAACATGCCCATCAACATTTTTCCCTTTATCTTTTGCATTATTCAATGCATAATAGTCCTTCTTCATGTGTCCTTTCTTATGAAAATCATGGCGTTTGATATCCCTCTTCCTTAATTTACTTCTAGTCTTATTTCATTGAACAATCTTTTCCTTGTTCTTACTCCTTCCATAGTACTGATTCTTTCCTTGGTAAGAATCATGAACATTATATGCATCTCCACTTTGAGTGCCAACATAGGTTTTCTAAAAGTCTCCTCACTCAAGAGTGATCCACATATTTCATCATGGAGCAGTTTACTACCAGGCGCACTATTGCTAATAGTAGTGCAAAATGTATCCCATGATGATGGCAAGGTACTCAACAACAAAAGTGCTTTCATTTGATTATCCATATCCATTTTTTGAGCCTGTAATTGAGAGAATATAACATCAAAGTCATTAAGATGAGCATCAAATCTATCTGTGTCCATGTGAAGTTCATATAAATTTCTCATCAGATACACTTTATTCGATGTCATTTCTTTTGAAAAACTTCTTCAAGCACTCTCACAGTGCAATACTATAAAGTAAACATTATCTGCTAGGTACAATAGAATGGTAGACCTAGTCATTTCATCCAACTCATCCGAATCATTTTCATACATGTGAGTAGGCTTCTTTGAGATTCCATTTACTAGCTTCCATTGCTTCCTCCAAATTAGCACATCTTTAATATGATTCTTCCATAGAGCAAAGTTTGTGCCATCATATTTTTGCATCTCAAAATGGTCTTTGCCTTGCAAGTTATAGCTCCTTCCAGGAACACTGGCACTAGACCCTGATCCACGAGATGTGCCTAAGATCTCTGATGCCATAATGATCGAGAACTAACCACAATGATAATGGAGCTAGAAGAGTCCAAACACCACTAAGGCTAAAAAAGGATGACAAAGTGTCAAATTCTAGGAAATTAACATATTCTCCCCATAGAAATGGATTAATGAATAGTAATGAACAACGAGAAGGATTATGTTAGAATATATGTGCTCACCAATAAGTGTATCAAGGAGTAAATCCACCACTATATAGTTGACAAAAAAAAAAAATCAAAAAAAATTTTGTGAGTCTCTTCTACAAAATGATCATATGACTAGTGTGAACTGCTCACAAAATTGCAAGTATTGACATGTAAACCTGCATTCGCAATCACTGAATCCATTGCATATAATCACTTAACCAAAAGAAGCCAAGTTGGCTTATCGAGCACCTATGAACGACTAGCATACATCTTCTATGATGAGGGTGGGTAAGTCTTCCACCTACATCATCGAAGAAACCCCAACATCTTGGTGTCTCCCAATTAAGAAAACCTCACCACGACCCTCTTTATCAACATCAAAGGCTTTATGCAAAAACATAATCGCTATATCAATGACCACATGGACGTACATAAGCGACATCCATAGAAGCATCCATATTGTGTATGTGCTCAATATATGAAATAAAGTGGCACTTAAAGGCTGAATTCATAGTCCAAACACTAGCCAAGAACACTTGCAAGAGTGTCTATCAACTCTATTCTTTCAGCTCAAAAACTTGCATATACTTTTGGTGGGTGCTACCACCACAAGTAAAGCCTTTCAAGAAGCCTGTAGATTTACTAGTGTGGCTGAAAAACACAGCCCCAAAGGTGAATATTTGTTGCCCTAGAAGTACAAAGAGCACTCTTGTTGATGTTCTTGAGCCTATAATAAAGAGAACTATGCAAGCACTCCAAAATGGCTCTAAGGATCACCTCAAAAATGCTTCAAAACATGCTTTGAAAGCAAAGAATGAAGCTTTGAGGGACCAAAACATGTTCAAGGTAATGTTAACCTTAGTGTTTCCCCTTCTTCAAATACCACAAGAATCTAGTTTAGTGAAAAGAGAGCTTGTCGATTAAGCAAGCTCCGAGGGGAACAAACTTGAATGGGTGACCTCTCGAAAACTGCAAGGAACCTCTACCTTCCTTGATCATTGAGGTTCTCCCTCATGCACAACCAATGACACCAACAGTGACTTCGATGACTCGGATGACAAGGTATGCCACGGCCTATGCCTTGGTAGCCCCCTTAGTCATAAACCTTGGGTGGGTGGGTGGGTGCTTGCTTTGCTCACACAAAACAAATAAAGCTTTTGCATCAAAGTGCTTTGATACTAGTGAAGTATCGATGGTGATGCACCATGCTAAACTCTCCTTCTAGAGAGCTCCAAGATGATACCCTCAAGGTAGAAAACCGAGCAATAGGCACCAGACACAATACTCTGCTCAAAGGTTAGAGAATATGTAGAAAACACAGTATGCGGAGCACAAAGACAGATTCTGTAGGTCTTACAAATGCGATCAAACTTACAGTCCGTGTCTTACTAGGCCACTATATGTTTTATTAAAGAACATATACAAAAAGTGTCTGGTGGCCATTTTGCCTTTCACATGGACACTAACGTTAACAAGAACAAGCTCATGCACCAATGGAGGACCTCTCAAATCTACTATCTAGGCTAAATATTAAGTTCCCTACTTTTAAAGGTTTAGTACATAAAGATATACATGATCATGTAAGGGGTTTCATCTTCTTATGATGTGGACATGGGCTTCAACATCAAGGGGATGCTATGCTAGTACTATTCCCTTCTACCTTAGAGGGACTTGCAGACAAATGGTACAACCAACATACAGAGGGACACTTATCTACAAGATTTACTCCCTTTAAGCTAGTACGTGGATTAGAAGCTATCACTCCTATGGAATTTGCAGTTCCTCGTTTACCTATTGTGGTTCAAGAACACTTAGTAATGAAGGAATCCTTCATTTATCATCTCCATGATCTCGAGTCTTTGGAAGAGTATCATTATTGGAGTTTCATACTTATGCATGAAGTCCAACATCGCCAAAGTCATTGGCATGATCGAAATTCAAAAACTCTTACTTTTTGTCAGTGGCAATCTTACTTTGTTCTTCCATTCTAAAATAAAGTGACAAGTAAGTAATTTTAAATTATGATGGATAGGTCCTTTCTGTATCCATTCTAAAATTGTTATGAAACAATTTAGGTTGGCTAGTTTGAGCAGTGAACTACTATGGACTCCAATCAAATCGATGTCAGGGAGATCACCTCATTCATGATTGCCCTATGCTTGCACCTACACAAACCCAATTTGTGACAATTCAAGGCTTCTATCCAGATTGTGGAAAGGAGCACTTGCTATGAGATTGTCCTAAGAACCCCAACAATATGCCAAAAATCACTCCTATCAACGTCATTGGATTAGTGGTAGACTCCACGGGAAGTGTGACATCCATTGCCCCAGTGCAAGTGGTCACTAGAGCTCAGGCATTACAATAGAACCAAGGCTTAGGCTAGGAAAAGAGTTTTGAGGTTAGTGATGAGCGAACTTGAGGAAAGCCTGAGAGAAACAAAAGCCAAGATAATTGAACTCACCTCTCAAACTCACTCTCACACTACTCCACTCCCACCATTCCCATCTCCTTCCAATCCACCACCTTCCAACCCACCTTACACAATCCCACCACCCCCTAGAGTAGGACCAGCCTTAGCAGATCCCACTCCCGAGGACCTAGACATGATGCTTAAGCATATCAGGCAGACTTCAAGAAGGGCGAAACGTAACAGATCATGAGAAGTGTTACCCTAGAGCTGAATTAGAGCTCGAACGAACTAAAATTTGTGCCAAGATGGTGGAATTGGCTCAAACCATCGATATTCCCCAAACTTTCTAAGAGAGATTCAGGAAGAGAAACAGGCTAAAGAAAGTGAAAATCCTCCTCCAATTGAACTTGTGGATGATGCGCACGATCAATTCCCACAAGACATTCCTTCCATTTATGGAGAACAAGAGAGTGCCCAATCCCATGAGAGATTAGACTTCGATTCTAATTCCTTACAGGAACTACCCCATTTCACAGGCCCATGGTCTACTTGTATGAGAGCACCCATGGTCATGATAAGAAACAAAGAATCACTCATAGCTAGGAACACAGAGGTAGTGAAAAACACTAAAGTGCAGTGCAATCTCACTTTAGAAGAGCTACTCAAGGTTAAGCCAGAATTGTGGAAACATGTAGCCAATCAAGTGCCAGAAGTAGCAAAACCTCGTTCCCAGGTAGGTTCCCATAGAACAGTGCCAGAAATACCTTTGGACAAGATAGGTGATATGAGCGAAGGAGAAGAAGGAAACACATATCTTCCCATTACCCATCAAGGTTACACCACCAAGGCAATTTTGGACTCAGGTGTAGGAGTTGCAATTGCTACTACTTCCCTCTGGAAACGTTGGGGCAAGCCAGCACTCAGGCCAACGAGAATGAAATTGCAGATGGCTGATGGTCACATAGAAACACCCTTAGGACTGCTAGAAGGGATAACTCACCCCCTATTCAATGGAATCCCATCCATAGAGCTAAAGATGATACGGAGTCAGTGCATCCCATAGGATCAGGATCCTCATGGATGCATGAAGACACCCACTTATGGATGTGCAAAGTAGCAGTAGAAGAAGAGAAAAGAGAAAAAGAAGGAGAAGTACATGTGAAGGAAACTCATAGATTAATTCAAGACCCAGTCTATGCACCTGTAGTTTTCACAGACGAAGGATTTGAACCTCATGGTTGGGCAAAAATTTTAGCAACAATGGATGTAGCCATCAATGAAGAACAATGGACACCCCACTATGACGAGGATGGCTTTGACATTTTAGTCTTCACAATCGAGACAATCATGTGTGATTCGGTTATTGAAGAATGTGAACCTAGCACTGATGCATTCAAGGATGCAAGTGACTCCGATCTAGAGTCAATCATTATGGACCCACCATTTGCATCAGATGAGGCATATTTCTACGAAGTAGAAGCTCACCCTCATAGACATGAAGAACTTACAAATGACGTGAGATTAGCCACATAGCTAACCACTAAGAATGAATGAAAGAAGAGGAAGAAGAAAAAAGTCACACCAGAGGAGGAAGAATCCTCGTTTGAGGTCCCGGAAAACTTTAAGAAATATGAAATAGAAGATAGGAGAGTCATGATAAGAATGCCTAAATGTGATGCACAAGCGGGAGACACCTATGAAAACAAAGAAATCACCAAGAAAGTTGTTGTAACCATAGAAGAAGGAGAAGAAAAATGCACATACATAGGACATGACCTGACTGAGGAAGAAGAGCACGAGCTGATAGCCTTGTTACGAGAATACAAAGATGTTTTTGCTTGGAGTTATAAGGACTTAAAAGGCGTAGATCCTGATATATGTTCACATACGATTCCCATGACCTCAAATGCCAAACCCTCTAAGCAGAAGCCATACACATACAATGATAACTATGCTGCTAAGATCAAGGAGAAGATAGATAGATTGGTAGAAGCTGGATTTATCTATGAAATTGAGCACACTAAATGGCTATCCCCTATTGTAGTGGTGCCCAAAAAGAATGACAAGTTACGTGTATGCATTAACTTGAAAAAAGTTAACACAACCACCATTCGACATAGCTATCCGCTTCCTATCACTGAGCATCTTCTAGAAAGAGTAGTAGGCAAGGAAGTGTACAGCTTCCTTGATGGCTTCTCTCGCTACAACCAAGTGGCATAGCTCTAGAAGACCAACATAAGACGGCTTTTGCCACTGACTGGGGCATATTTGCCTTTTGGGTAATGCCATTTGGTCTAACCAAAGCACCCGCTACCTTTCAGAGGCTGAGGTGTCATGTATTTAAAGAATTCTTGAGGAAGAATTTGGAAGTCTATGTTGATGATCTCTGTGCTCATTCCAACATTAGACAAACCCATATCCTTGAGCTGAGAGCTATCTTTGACAAATGTAGAGAATATCAAGTCTGCTTGAGCCCATAAAAGTGTGTTTTGATGGTTAGGCAAGGCAAGATTCTAGGACACATAGTGTCAAAGAATGGCATATCCACGAATGAGGAGAAAGTGAGAGCTATTGCAGAGCTACCTAGGCCAAAGAATGTCAAGGAGGTGCAGGCTTTCATGGGCATTGTGGCTACTACCGCCAATTTATTCATATGCATGCAATCATTGCAAAGCCTCTGTACTCCCTTTTGACTAACTTTGAGTGGATTGAAGAATGTGAGAACTCCTTTAACGAGCTCAAGAGAAGATTATGCTCAACACCAATCTTGATTGCACTAGATTGGAACAAACCCTTTCATGTTCACGTGGATGCATCCAATTATGCTATTGGGTGTGTACTTGCAGAACCTACAGTCAAAGGTAATATGGATCTTCTGATTGCCTACACTAGTTGAATGCAGCTAAATGAAACTATACTACCACCGAACGAGAAGGATTAGGCATGGTATATGCGGTTAAGAAGTTTAGACACTGTTTGCTTGCAAATAAGTTTAAATTTTTTACAGACCATCAAGCATTGCTATATCTAGTGAACAAGCCATGCAATACAGGCAGATTAGTAAGATGGTTTGAGGTAGTGGTGAGGAAAGGCAAGACTCACTTGAGAGCAAATCATCTCTCGAGACTCACATCCAGAGAGGCCCCATAAGGAGTATCAGATGATCTCCCTGATGCTTACTTGTTCAATTTGGAAGTTGTACCGCAATGGCCCAAGACATTAGTGCTAGTATTGACATATGGACCTAAACATCCAGTAATGAACACTCAAGACATAGAGGTAGTAAAAGCCCAAAAGTACCATATCATGGAAGGAGTATGTACAAGCATACAGGTCAAGGGATATTAGCTTGTTGTGTGGAAGAGGAGGAGTATGCAAAATGGTTGCAATTAACACATGTGGGTGCATTAGAGCAACACTACTCAAGGCAAAGAACTTTACAGATGCTAAGGAGACTCGGAGTGCACTAGCCGACTATGGAAGCTGATGTCCATAAGTTGTATAAGGAATGCCCAATCTGTCATATTAAACCACCTGTGGAGCACGCTACACTGTATCAAGTGTCTCTAATACCAGATTGGAGTGAACCATTGGTAGCCTTCCTGAGGATGAAAACATTCCCTCAAGATATGACCCCGGCTAGGCAAAGAAGTTTAGAACAAGAGGCCCTAGATTACACACTCATTGGTGATAATCTATACAAGTGTAGAAAATATGGATATATGAGAATTTGTGTCCATGAGAGTGAATATCTTAAGATTTTGGAAAGTGCTCACCAAGGTGTAGCAGGAGGACACTTTGGACCCGACCGTGTGATGAAGACAATCCTATTTGGAGGATTGTGGTGGCCAACCCTTCACATGGATGCACATACCTATGTGAAGCGGTGTTACGTTTGTCAACAAACTCAATATCCCGTACGTAAAGATGAGATGCCATTGAAACCTATGATGGCTGGATTGTGCATTCTGTAAGTGGGGAATAGACTTTGTAAGTCCTATTAATCCCCAAGTTAAGAGTTCCCATGCGGAATATATCATTGTTGCCACTGATTATCTAACTAAATGGGTACAAGTAAAATCCACAACAAAGAACAATGCTCAAACAATAGCTAAGTTCTTATTTGAGAACGTGTTCACTAGATATGGGCTACCCATAGAGCTAGTAAGTGATAGAGGCACTCACTTCTTGAATGAAGTCATTGAAAATCTTCTCCAAGAGTTCTTGGTGATATGAAAGAAGTCTACCCCCTATCATCCACAAGCTAATGGGCAAGCTAAAAGCACTAATAAGATTCTATGCAATGTACTGACCAAATTAGTGAATAATAAACGCCATGATTGAGACAAACAGCTACACCATGTTGTTTGGGCATATAGAGTTGCCTATAAAACGGTACTCCAAGCCACCCCCTTTCAAATGGTTTTCGGACAAAACACAGTGCTGCCATTAGACTTTTTGATCCCTGCATTAAAGGTAGCACAGGGGCACCAATGGACGGGTCATGAGTTCTCTTCACGAATCTTGGACTTAGAGTGATTATGAGAGACATGATTGAGAGCTACTGCAAAAATCTATGGTGCCAAGAAGAGACAAAAAGCCTACTTTGACGCCCATGTGAAAGACAAAGGCTTAAAAGCAGGAGATTTAGTCTTGCTTTTTACACTCAAGCAGCATGCCAGGAAGCTAGAAAAACGTTGCTATGGACCAATGATAATCAATAGAATATCTACAAGTGGGGCAATCCAATTAGCCACATTAGAAGCAGATGCCCTACCCAACTACATTAGCGGGTGTAGAGTGGAACTATACCAAGAACGCCTCACCGAGGAGATGCTCACTAAACATAACACTATGAAGAAATGGAAGGAAGAAGAGAAACACATTAGAGAAGAGGCATGGGCTGAAGCTTTAGAACCGATTTGAAAGATGAAGCTTAGGAGGCAAGGAAGAGAAAAACCGAGGGTAGAAGTCAATGAAATACCCAGGTATCAAGTGGCTATGTGTCAAATCTCTACTGAAAGTTCCTCACGAATTAGGGATAGAAGACCGTTTGTCACGATAGAGTTAGGATACCTATTGAGGCATACCTTATAGGATTAGGCGGTGTGGAAACCCCTTGCTTAGGCGAGGTGGAACTTCCCATCTACCCTCAAGAGGTTCTTATGAAAGTAAAGGTACTAGTGTGCCAAGATGAGGATCTCACAAAAGCCCTCATCCTAGGACATGATTGGATTTATAATAATGCAATCAATCTCAACCTAAGAAGTGGACTTCTTCAAATTTGCATGCAACAACAATATTTAACTATCGAATTGACCACTGCAGCACTCAAGGAAGTAGGAAAGGCACCAACTCCTGATCCTTCCAAGAGCACACTGATGGAAAATGATGCTTTTCTTGTCCAATGCTTGGTGATGTAGAAAACCTCCACTCTAGGCAAAGTGGTGCAAGTGGAACTCCCTTCTTGTCCAAAGGAAGCCACGGACCCAAAACGTGAAGTCCAAGAGCCCACAATGAAGCAAAGAAGCAACTATCCTAAACCAAAGATCACCTCTGCCAAGACATCTCGACCATTGAAGCAGTATGGGTACGGAAGGGCAAACTCTCCCAAGAAACTTTGGTTGAAGTCTCAACCAAACCCTACTCTATTGATTAGCATAGGACGCCTAATAAAACGTTTCTTCGACAATCATCCACAAAAATAATGTCTATCTGGGTACCCAAGAAGTCAATGAAGGCCGACCCACAATCAAGACAAATTTGGGTGCCTAAGGCTTGCTTGCGGGCTCAAGTAGCCACCCATAAGCTTCACGAGACAAAGCTCCCTTCACACACAATCACACATGCACTAACATCATCACTTGTAAATGGGTCCCTAAAAAGCCTCATTTCCAAGTAGACACTCATCTAGAGTCTCCCATAGCCCACAAGTGGTCAACTTGTAAAGCCACGCATTATGTTTGGAAACAAAAAGCTTGTAATAAACCCCCCAACCCCCAATTTGTAAATTCATCTTCACCTACTAACTACATCATCCTCACACTACACGATTCCACTTAGCACATAGAACTCTTCATCCACTAACTAGACACATGATCAGTGAGCACCAACTGAGGACCCTCCACAAGGGCACACCTCATAGGTCGACAAGCATGGCCATTGGTTCGGTGATGTTGCAGGACCACTAGGGGATGGTACCTACTTCTCGGAGGCTGAAGTAGAGTTTAATAGATACCACTTCTTCACTCGCGAGTTTGAAAAGTACCAAAATGCGGAAAAAATATGAGATCAGTATGGACTAAAGCCGGCTTGGATAGTTACTTTAGAGCTATGTTGCCCAAGTGCAATTTTCTGTGCTGCTCATACATGATCAGCACTCTCACGCCTAGCACAACCAAGGGAGGAGATAGTACCTTTGTGCTTCTATCATTAACATGAGGACATGAATTGAAGAGGTTTAAACTGACCCTTAGCTTAGTACGGGATGCCATGGACATGAAGGGCATGCATATTCCGACAGAGAAGGAAACCATGATTCTGGAAAAATGAAGCACAAGGACCTCAACAAATTGAAGGATATGGTGGCCATGACTCCAACCATCGCTCTCCACTTACACACATGTATGCAGCATTTTGCCTTCCCTTCTCAAGAATGCTTTACCATGTCACCAAAGAAAATTTGGTTCAGTTTGTATTTGGCGGAAATAGAGAGCCTCACCATCAATATGCCCCATTGGATCATTGACCAAATCCACCTTGCGCATCAACGGTGGAACAAGAAACAAAAGAATGTATTTCATGGATGTTGCACTCTTACCAGGATCATTTACAGGTGTTTGGCTTACGATGTACCCGTCGAACGAGCATTGGTGTGGCCAAGAGTCCAGGAGTTCCAAAGAAGAGCATCAACTGTAGGCCCACCATCAAAGAAAATGAGGGGAACCATTCAGATACCCTGTGCACAAGCAAGGGGTGCCATTCTCACACCAGAGATGACACCACCTCAACATAGATGTGTTTGCCCGTTCACTATTTCATTACCTAGGTAGAGTACAAAAGGACCAAACCTCGTCTTCCCTCCTATTCCTCGTGAATTGGAATTGCCACAAGGCTACACTTTGGACGACTTGACCGATGAAGAAATTGCCAGAATGATCAATGAAGCGAGTCTCGAGATTGAGGAAGACCAGCCTAGAGTACAACACACAACTACGGAGACTCCAGCCCCTACCCGACTCAAAGTAGTAGAAGTGGACAAAGATGAAGAAGAGACCAATGAAGAAGAATCAGATGAAGAGCATGCCTAGGAGAAGGAGGTAATTCCAGAGCTTGTGGGAGCACTGGCCTACATGGCACAAATCAAGAGACTATACGAGACCATGAAAAGAGTTCAGGAGCATCACCAATTATCATTAGAGACACGAAAATTACTAATGAGCCAAATTCTAGGAGAAGAAGGGGTAGATGAACTATTCATCAACTCTATGAACCTTCACGCTGACGCACTTGGGCTTGATGAAGCCATTCACTTAGCCATGGCTCACATTCGTCACGTTGAACAATGAGTACCTACACGCCCTGCTCGATCTAGAAAGTAGATTCATATAGATGTTTCGGCACCAATTGACACCACCCACACTGAAGAATACCACGATGCACCCCTATCCCCACCCTTCGGACCCTCACCTCCAAACCCACCCCCTTCACCTAACACTGCACAACCAACTCCTTCTCACGACACCACCACCATAATCACTACCACCACTGAACCCATTGTCATAACCCTCGCACTGTCATTATCACATCTGGAAACCACTGAAGTTGTAAACATGACTATGGGCTATCGTCTTATTTCTGATGTTATAGGATTTCCCTTTCCCTCTGGCACTCAACTAGGATTGACTGCCACACCCATGTTCACAAAACTTTTCACAAACATCATGTCCACCGCACCTATTGTCCCTACATACATGGTAGCATACACTTTCAATCATATGGACACATCACCACTGACTACACCACTCCCTCCCTCCACACTACCACAATCTCCCCTTCCCCCTCCACCCACATCACCTCTTATTTCCACTACATTCACCATCCCTCCCCTCATTCCCATTCCCCCTGCATGATCCACCTTCCCAGCATCTATGCATGTAAACAATATTTTTTCTATGCTACATCAATGTATATATCAATTGCAGAATGATTATCATGCTTTAGAAGACCGTCACCGCGATATACTTGCGGAACAACAACAATTACAGGAGCATCTGACAACCTTAGAAGAAGAGAACGCGGCACTCAATCAATGCTATACTACTCTAGAGCAAGCCGACCAAACCTTATTGGATAATCCTTGACAATCAAATTCTCAAGACATTAAAAAACTAGAAGTTTTCATTGAAGTTCATCAGGCCGTTAATATCATATTACATCGTAATCTGGCATTACTGCGGAAGCATATGGCAACTGCTCTAGAGGAGAATAAATGACTTCAAAAGCAAAATGAAGAGGATCTAGAAGCGGCAATGGAAGGCTCTCCTCAGGAGATAGATCCAGAAAAGTTTGAAGCTATTCCTTCGGACACAATGAGAACCATCGTCGATACGTATGCTGATCTTCTTGAAGCGCATGACGCCTTGGAAAAAGAATGGGACACCCTCCACCGATAGCTAAGGGCACAAGAAGAGCAAAGGAAGGTCACAATTTCTATATCAACTACAAAAGAGGTAGACGTGCTCAAAGCACAGGTTGCAGAATTGCAGAGTAAATTACTTCAATACGAAAGAAAACCCTCCCCCATCATAGAACCTAAACCTAAAGAGTTGGTACCCATCGAAGTGGAAGAGTCATATGAGGAACCTTATGTACCAATGCCCATGCTAGGAGGTCAACAAACGGCCGAAGGTTTAGACACACTCAAAGTCGAAGCCCCGGAATGGCTATAGAAGCTAGAAAAGACAAGTAGCACACATGATGACAGAGTAGTGGTTCAAATCCAATCAATGCCAAAGATTGAGGAGACCTTCATCAAGTTAGAATACTTCAGACTTATGTCCCATCATCGATGGATAGGAATAGCCGATTTTCAATATGTGCCATACTGCGTACTACTAGTGGACTATAATACCGAAATTCAATGACGTACTGGCAAGGTATCGACTTTTGCCACTCAATTTGGTCCCGACGACATACCCAAGAGTGATGCATGTGGATCCATCTACCAACCCACTTGGCACCTACGTCTTCTTGAAACATATCTAGAGATGGTTCATACATGGAACAATATGCCACTCTTCATCAAATACAACCCATGTTACGTTCTAGTACTTAGAAGACGCACATGGCCAAAATTTGCAATCACTCTTAAGAATGTAAAAGGCTGTGAGAAATGTATCAACTATGTGTACCTAGCATTGCCATGGGGACCTGCCGTGGTGGCTTATATGATATCAACCATCTGCCACTAGGTACAAGACTACCGAACATACCTGATGTTATGGCCCAGATGTGTATGAAGATATTTGAATTGATGCTAGTCACTTTTCGGACTTTCAAGAACATCAAAGATCCTCACTTCTCTGCAGTGGGCTTCAATAAAGGAAATCTAGATTTAGTGTACGACATTAGTACAACCCCTTCCATTAATGTAATCTATGCATGGCACACACGAATCAAGTACTTCCCAGCCTGTTACGAATAGACCTTTGAGGAGATGTTCATTATAGGATTCTGGGGGTATGTTGAAGCTCAAGGTCAAGCACAAAGCATGGAAGCGCATAAAGGAAGTGGACACACAAGAAGGAGGAGCATGTAGGGAGCTCCAAGAAGCACATGTCAAATTTTTAGAAGAAATCCCTATAAAAAATAGTGATTTTTATCACTAAAAACCATTGTAAATACCATTTTTCATTTTTGCAACTCCATTTTGTTCAAGCCGAGGAGTCCCGAGCTCGAGCAGTAGTAGAACTATCATCCTACCAATTTTCATAATTTTTTTACTCCATTTGAGCCCCCAAATAAGCCCTCGAACCTATTTTTTAACTAGGCTAGACACTAGGTCTGGACAAGGCCAAAACCACTCAAAAAACTATAAAAAGGGCTGGAGAGCTCATTTTTGAGGTTAGCTTGTTGTAGATTTCAGCTTTGTAAGAGAGCTCTTGTGTAATCGAAGTCCTTCCATTGTTCCACTCTTTGCTCTTACTTTGTGTGCGTGTGTGTGTATGTGTGTGCATGCTTGTGTGCATTCACTCACGCACTTGTGCCATCACTTGCTCACGGTCTTCATACCGGTCCTCACGTCTCCACTGATTGACATTTATGAGGTGAAGCTCCTCACGTTGGTACTCATCATTGTGCTAGATTGACACCAAATTTGGCGCCATTGTCGGGGGGAGAGCTTGGAGGACGAGCATGTGATGGTAAGACGTAGAGAAGTGATGTTGGAAGGTAAAAAAATCACCGTTTTCAGTTCAGTCTCTGAGTTTTTCTTCATCTCCATCATCATCATCACTACCATCTCCTCTTATCTTCACCTTCTCTGATTTTTTCACTTTTTTTATTGTATATTCCCTATTTTTGCCTCTTCTTCTTCATTCTTGGTGTGCAAGGAGTTGAGAGAGACTTCAGAGCTTAAGCGTGGAAGAAATACAGAGAATCGCACTGTTAAAACTTCAAAAAACTGAGTGACAGTCTCATGGAGTGACAAGAATAGTGTCTGGTATCGCACGAGAGGTACCGGTTTGGTGAGTGACTTTGCATCTACAGGCACCTAGGAGTGACAAGGAGGACACAAGGTACACATATCTGCAAAAATTTTTGAATTTGGGTGTCCAAATCTCCACGTATCGTGTCCAGTTGAGTTTTGGTATTGCAATACCAGAACTCCCCTGTATCGCGATACTTATCGAGGTATCATATCGTGCATATCCACTTGAGGTATCGCGATACCATTTTGGTATTGTATCATCAAGTGTTGGTATGATGATCGCGGTCACCCAAGTGGTATCGTATCATGCACCTTGTGGTATTGTATCGTCGATCGAGCGGTATCATATCGCGCGTGATAGTGGTATCGTATTGCCACTTGCATAAGTATCGTATCGCATGCAAAGTTGGTATCGTATCGCCAACTTGATATCATATCGCCTCTTGTTTTGGTATCGTATCGTCGAGTCCTTTAGTATTGTATCGTGCAAAGAGTCAGTATCGTATCGTCTGATTTTTGGTATCGTATCGTGTCAAGTCAAGTGGTATCGTATCGTGAGGTTGGTATTGTATCATGCAACTTAGAGGTATCGTATCGTGATCATTTCCAGTATCGTATCGTGGAAGTTGGTATCGCGATCGTAGTCATCCCAGTGCTATCATATCGTCTAAAGTGGTATCGTCTACAGTGGTATCGCGTATCGTGGAAAATCTGGTATCATATCACCTGTTTTGAGCTCCCAGAGAGATCCTATTTCCCAGTTTTAAACCACAGAACTCTGAATTGGCATAACTTTCTCATACAAAATCTGTTTGCAGTTATTTTGGGTTTGTTGGAAGCTTGTGGGGAGTACTACCAAAACTTCCACGAATTATTAGATAGGGTATTTTGAAGTTGACCCTCAGGTGGAACTAGAAAACCAAGGAGTTCCAAAGGATTTGAGCAATACAAGAGAACCTTGGGACTAGAAGACAAGGCTTATGAACCTGAGATCTGGTAGTGTTGACCTAAGCTTCAACTTAGGGACTTGCGGAGAAAGAGACTATACCTCAATCCCCTCACAAGTGCATATAGTGGGGATACACGCTTTTAATTATCAATCCAAAGAGTATACAAACCTAGCTGAGTGTATGAAGACATGCAATCACGTAATGGTCAATGCAAATGAATTACTCAAGAATGAAAATGAGGCAAATACTTATCCTAACAAGCTCCAACTGTAGGTCAAGGCGAAACGATACTTGGTGCAGCAGCCATCAGTATTTTGGACTTTTCTCCCAGCTCAGAGCTCCAAACATAGCGAATAGCATATGCGTTTCGAAGCTCTCGAGAAGACGCATCCAATGGCAGTGGTTTCACTCAATTCCGACGCTCCTACTTCAAGTTATGACAGAAATACTGAGTAGCGGGAATACTTTCCTACACTTCAGCACTTCCTACACCTCGCACACACCTCTCCTACAACAAAGAAACACTCTCAAGGATCGACAACACTCACAAGCACTCTTTCCAAGCAATACACATGCATACAAGCTCGCGAAGAAGGAGATGAAGAGGGAAGAAGACACAAATTCGAATTTCTGTGCTCTCTCTTTTCACAATGGCAAAAAGTCTTTTACAAAGAGTCACATTTGACTTATATACTAGTGCCCTAAAAATGGTCCTTTCACACAAGTGATTGGCACTTTTATTCACTAAAAGCTAATTTCCTACTATTTTACATGGGTAAGCTTCTATTCTTATGTGGGAATGCATCTAGAGGACTCCTCTAGTGCATTTACATGGAAAAAAAAATATATTACAAGGATGAATATGATACAACAATATGTGGTCCAAATCGGAAAAATTTTGGGGCCCGTCTTTTTTCTCTGCTTTGTGCGCTCTTTAGCTCTGCAACACTCTCCCCCTCTTCGTCTCTGTCGTCCCTTGACAGACTTTGCTTCGCGCACGCGCCCTGTGGTCAGTATTGTCTGATTCTTGATCTTGCATTACGTTTTAGAGGCGCTCTGATTTGTCCTGGTTGCACACATTGGACCTGGCTGGTTTGGTTTGCCATGCACGCTATCAGTGCACATATGCGGATGTGGCTCGTAAGCCTTGATCTGAAACCTCTGCAACTCAAGAGGTTGAAGCATCCACATAAGTGATACATGTTGTCCCTGATCCCTTCTTCCAGCTGCGTGCTTTTCCTTGGTGTGTGCGCCCCTGCGGGGCTTCCTGCAAAGATGCATCTTCAAATTTGCCTTTTAGTGAAGCTGTTTCTTTTGTTGTTTTCTTTTTTTCCTCTTCTTACTCGTCTCGCCCTCGACACTGCCCCCCTCCTGGACTCTGTCGTCCCCGACAGGCTTTTTGTGGCGACGTGTATAGGTTTGAATGACCTGTTGCTCTCTTTGATTTAGCAGATTGGCGTGACATAGCATGAACTCCTTCCATTGTCGAGACTTGACTCCGTCCTCTGGTGCCTGTCTATGGTCAGCAAAGAAACTTATCTCGTAGGCCACCAGTCGTGCATTTAAGTTGGAGGTCATTTTAATGAAGATCTCTGAATCCATTTCAAAAAAGCCCGTAAAGAATGCTTCTTCAAATGTCTGCATATATGTCGATGGAAGAAACATGAGCCGAGAAAAATATGCCATAATTGTTAACCGGCTGGGAATAGTAGATAAATCAAAAATTAAAGCCTCCGAGCCCTGTGTAATGCCGATGAAATTCAAAAAAGTATACTGTGCATGTTGGAACACTTTAATTACTGTAAGGAGCATGCTAAATATTTTATTTGTCATTTTGACTGCTAGGTCCGGAACTGTAGCATATCTTGCAAGCCAAAATTCCATGGTTTTGACCATGTATTCCTTTGTCGGTAGGTAGTTGTGTGGTGGACTAGGTAATAGCGGATAATTAAGCCATTGGTTATTAATGCTACCTTGTCGCTGGCCTTCCCAAAATTGCATCCATGCTCTTCGGCGGGGTAGTGGGCAAAATGATGGGTTTACTTGAAGCTCATACGGTGATGCTTCCCACTGTACCCGTAGTGTAGGGTGCTTTTCCAAGAGCTTTCTTCTCCAAATTGGATTTGCTGCCTCAAACTCTACCTGAGTATATTTAAAAGTATCATACCGAAAATGGAGATTTTGATCAGGTTCCTTATTTGTAGCATGTTTTATGTAATGCCTAGTTTGTTCCTTCAAAAGCCCGTATGGTACATTGAATGGCCTGAGTATTTGCTCCAGTTGCTTGCTGTCGATTTGAGCCTCTTTCATTAGATTGATGATTTGATCTTCAAATTCAGCCGTAAGCTGGGACACCAGTAGTGCCCTTTCTGTCCTGCTCAGCTCTGCAAGTTTTTGTGTGTTAGGTTCTAATGGAACCTCCTTTTCCTCCCTTATTGGTGAATTATACAAGGGGGGAGAGAGAGGGCGTACCTCTTCCTCCACAGTAGCCGAGGTCCCTGGAGGAACTACTGGTGTCCCCTGTTGTGCTTGCTGCTCTAATTGCTCCTGCAGTCGTTTGATTAAATCATCTTTTTGTTTGTTTTCCTCTTCGGCCTTAGCAATAGTTGCTTGATGTTTCATTAATTCCTGGGCCACAATGTTCATGTGCTCTGTGTCTTCTTTGCACTGTCGCAGGTAGTTATTCTCTGCTTTTTTCCATTTCATTCTGAGGGCTGCGGTGTCCTCCATATACCTCTTTTCCCAATCCGTTATGACTTCTTGCTCCTGTCTGAGCTGATCTTGTAATTTAGTGATCTGATCTTCCAGGTCTTTGATATTTCTTTGTGGATCATCAGCAATTGCCAATGGCTGATCACTAATTAGAGCTGTCATTAGCTCTTTATTTCTTTGTCGCATGTTGTCAGCTTCCTCCATACTAGCCTTGAGCTGAGACTCTAAGATTTTACTGCGTGTTTGAAGGCGTGTCTTCTCAGTCTCACTCATCTCTAATTTCTTTGTTAATTCTTGGACTTGATCTTTCAATTTTGTCTGCTCTGTTTCTAACATACTGTTTTGTGTTTTGACCTCTTGAAGTTCCTTTTCTTTGTTTAGAGCTTGTTCTTGCACTTTGGATAGTTCTTCAGAAAGTTCTTTGCCTGTTTTTTCAAGTTCTTTCTTTTCTTGCATGGCTTGGTCGTAATCTTCATCAGCGTCAAGCATTAACTGTTGTGTATCCAGAGCTGTTCTAATCATATCTTGCACAACAGGCTTGAGCTGAGCGATGTCTACATTTAGCCATGTCTTTGGTATTTCCGGAGTCTCTCCTGTTTGCACATCTTTGCCTTCTGCCACCTGAAGTGTCTCGTTATGTGGCTGTCTAACTTGTAATTGTATCTTGGGTTCCTCACCATAGCCTCTTGCTTCCTTCTTTTTAGTAGCACTCCCCTGAAACGTTACATCCATTGGGGAAGGTTCTGCTACAACCCTGATAGGTGTGAATGGTTCTTCCGTTTCTATATCCTGATCTTCACTTTCCTTTTCCGCAATCTCTTCATCGATCTTTGCGCTTGTGGTTTTCTGATTCATTTTTATATCTTGATCAATCGATTTGGGGCATTCTGGTTCTTCATCATAATTCACTTCATTGAGTTCGGTCCATTGCCCATCATCTTTTGATTCGTTTCGAATTTCCACATCCAACAATGATGTGTCCTTTTCTTCTTTGTCTTGAGTAGATGAGCTGGAGTTATCTAATCCGATTTTGCGGTATCGGTGGACCTTAGTGAGTCTTCTTTTTGTTTTTGACTCTTGTTGTGACTGCTGATAGTGATGACCTTGCACTGGTAAGTTGACTTGTCCTTCCGTATATTTGTGCGTTTCTTCAAGTGCTTTGGTCAATTCTTCCTCCGTAATTTGTTTCTGTCCCACAAGTGTCACCTTTGGAAGTACATGGACTCTTTTTTTCATAGGTATTCCTTCTTCATCTGTCTTGACTTCCCTTAGTCTTTTGGTGCCTCTCATTCTTGGCTGAGAGCTAGTTCCTGCCTCTTCCATACCTGTAGCACTTTTCTTCTTCTTGGGAACTGAGGCGGATTTCACATATGTAGCTAGCCCTTCTGAGGTTGGCATCTCTCTTAAACAATTCTTCATGTCCAAAGCTTCATAGATCAATAGTGTCAAGGCTGAACTGCCATTCAAGAATTTCTTCTGGCCCCATTTCTTTTGGGCTTCAAACAATCGTTCTTGTACATAGCCTGTTAGATTTACTTTGTTGCCTATCTGTCTCATGGCATGCGATAGTAGTTGGACGACTATTTTTTGAGGTGCAGTGTACCTGTGCATACTTGGAAAACAGAAGTGTTGATGCACTAGCCGTACAGCATCCTCTATGTCAATTCTATTGATTTCTAGGAATGATCTCTTCTTCGGATCATGGCATTCGTCCTTCACACTAGTAATCCCTGCTTGATTCCATCCAAAAGCTTTATTAATCAATTCATGGGTGAATTGAATTGTCTTCCATGTCCCGACTTTGTCCATTACTTGCGCTTCTGGGACTGAAATTTTCGTTCCAGCGGGCTGCATGGTGTTCATCACCTGTGTACACCTCTGAAAATCTGGTACATATATGGGTAACTTCAAGAATGACTCTATGCCTGCTTGTGTCCACACATCCTCAATATGAAGTAACCCTTGTATTATAGTCTTGAAATCTTGGGACATGATAGGGAAGTAATGGTCCGTGTCCATGATCTTGATGGTAGCCATGAAAGTTAGCTCTGACACTGGCTGATCGTCCCTGAACCAGTGACCTCTTGCTTTAGTTACTGATTCCATCGGAAGAAGTTGCACCTCTTCTTGCTGTGTTGCTTCGGAATCAGTGGAAGCCATCTGCACTCAATATGGAGTATGAATTAGTATCCATATATTTTTTCAGAAATCCTCCTCCATACGTTGATTAATAATTCGATGGTGCTCCGAGTGCATGGTGCCGTCCCTTTCCAGTGGGTGTGAGAAAGGTAATACCTGAATTTTTTCATGTATTTTTATATTTTTTTGCTGAAAAGAAAACATAAAAGTTAGTCATAGCCGAAGCGGTTAATAAAATTTTTTTGGAGTGATATTTTTATGTATGTACAAGTGCTCTCCTATTTCCAAAGGGAAAATGTGCGTGACTATCCGAAAGTAGAAGAAAGACATGCCGAATGCTTGGCCTTGTAATGTGGCCCTATCATGCATACTTTGGATCTCGACAACTCCTCATGTGTGCAATTGGAAGTAGTTTCTTGATGTATGCAGCTTGTCTCGTCTTTCGGCACCCAAATTTGCTTCACTTGGACGGAATGTACTGTATGCTCCACCTCTTTGATGAATGTGGTTCTTCTTCGGTAGTACGTCTGCTTATTCTGTTTTGGGAATCTTAAGTTGGTTTGTATTGCATCTGTAGATTCCTTCTTCCTCCAATATGTCCTCTTTCTCGGCTGATGTGTCTGTTGACCATGTTGATGGTGATAGCCCTTCTGAGGATGTTCCTTGTTTGGGATGGTTGTCCTTGGAGTACATGACTTTGGGATCCATATTTTTGTTCGATCAGGTTGTGCAGCTATCAGTTTCGTTGGGATCCATATTCTATTGAGTCGTGGTTGACTGAAGTGTTCGAAATTCTTTGTCTTCTTATTCGATTGGACATGCTGATGTCGGAGACTTTTCTGTTGCTGAAGGTATGCCTTCTTTTGATCTTTCCTTATCCACGCTAGTGTAGAATATGGAATAGGGTATACTTTCACAGGTGTAGACTTCAATTCTTGCAGAGGAGTATTCTCTCTTGTGCCTTGTGGTTCACTGGGATGGATTTCATGTTCAGGTGCACTCTTGTGACTCTCTATACTCAAAGATGGAGTGCACACAGGACTCACGGTATTTTCACATGAAGTACTTGACGATGGGGTTTCTATAGTGCTAGTGAACATATAATCATGACTTTGTTCATTGGGATGAACTTCTGGCTCTATATTAGCGGCTTTGTGTGGTCGTTCGTCTAGCAAACTAAATACCTCACGAGGCCCTATTCTGGCAGATATGTATCCTAAAGCCAATTGAATGGTTACCTCATACTCATAGATCCAATCTTGTCCTAACACCACATCTTCAAGCAGATCTTGGTCCTGACACACTAAGAGTCTCTGCTCCATAGTGTTGTTCCCCATATGTAAAGGTAAAGTTATCTCACCTATGCATTGAGTAATTTTTCCTCCTATTCCAATTAGCTGTGCCTTCGATGGCCGTAACTCCTCGTTAAGTCTCTGAGACAAAGAAAACCGGATGCAGCTTATTGCTGCTCTTGTGTTTATGAGAGCATCCACTAAGTGGTACTCTTTTCGTCCTGCTCCCAGATTCAGGTAAGGTTGTCTTCTTTGTTGTCCAGAGTTCTCAGTGGCTCTAAAATTAGCCATTGGGATGAGTTCTTCTCCTACTCGATATCTCTCATCTCTTTCTCTCATCCACTCTTTCCGTTTTCTGATGCGTTCTAGGGCTTCCTGTCTCGCTTCTTCTCGTATGCGTTCTTCTTCCTTTTTCCTACTTTGAGCTCCTAACAATCGTGCTAGCGTTTGATCCATCAAAGGCTCCATGAATCTTTTCACTCTGCATCCACTGATGTAGTTGGGAAGAATATCTCCGTCTAGTGTGGCGAGATTGACTGCACCACTAGTAGATATTCGATTTATAATCATGGGCCCATATCCGCGTTTTTGGAGCTTCTTTGCATGTTGTTTGAGGGTGTATACTAGGACTAAGTCGCCTTCTTTTAGTCCCTTGTCTTTTATATGTGCATCATAATAAGCCTTTTGTCTCCGTTTAGCTGCATAAATGCCCGCTACCGCTTGCAATCTAGTCTCGTGTAGCTTTTCAATTTGATCTAATTGCTGAGATAATTCATGACCGTTCCACTCATATTGCTGGGCCACTTTCAATGTAGGTACTAAGAAGTCAATTGGCAAAATTGCATTCTGCCCATACACTAAGTTGAAAGGTGTAGTGCCAATGGCCGTTTTATATGCCACACGGAAGGCCCAAATTGCGTGATGCAATTGTTTGTCCCAGTCTGTCCTTCCATTATTGACAATTTTTGTCAATACAGTACATAGTACCTTGTTGGAACTTTCAGCTTGTCCATTAGCTTGAGGGTGGTATGGGGCTGATTTTTTGTGAATCACAAGAAAGTCATTCATTAGCGACTCAATGACCTCGTTTAAGAAATGCGTTCCTCGATCACTCACTATCTCAATTGGTAGTCCAAAGCGTGTGAAAATGTGCTCAAAGAGAAATTTTGCAGTGGTTTGAGCATCATTCTTTCTAGTGGCTTTTGCTTCTACCCACTTAGTCAAGTAGTCGGTGGCTACTATGATATATTCAGCATGTGATCCTTTGGCCGGTGGATTGATAGGTCCTATGAAGTCAATTCCCCACTTGGTAAATGCTCTCGCACAAACCATCGGTCTTAAAGGCATGTCGTCTCTCCGAATGGGATATTTCGCTCTCTGACATGTTTCGCAGCTTCTCACATATGTCTCTGCATCCATATGTAGAGTTGGCCACCACAAGCCTGCAAAGAGAATCATCTTGACCGTTCTGTCTGCTGAGAAATGTCCTCCCGCAGCTCCTGCATGTGCCATTTCTAAGACAGAGAGATATTCATTTTCATGAATGCACATTCTTAGTTGGTTATCCCTCCCGCGTTTAAAGAGTTGTTTTCCTATGATGGCGTAATCTTTGCTCTGTTCTTCAAGAGCACGTTTCCTTGCTAGGGTAGCTCCATCAGGGTACTCTCGAGTTTTCAAGAACTTTACCAGAGGCATGCTCCATCTTGGTGCTATTGTGGAATAGCATAATGTAGAGTTCTCGTCTGGGATTTGTTCTTGACAGGTTTGACAGGTTGACACATAGTTATGTGCATCTCGTTGCATTGTTGGCCAATATATGCCAAATCTCTTGAGTGTTTGCCACGTTCCATTTGCATTCAAATGAGTGTCCCATTGGTTTATGTGTGCTTTCTGAAGCCACATTTCTTGTTCCCCTTCTTCCACGCATCTCATCAGTAGTCCGCTTGAATCCTGGTGGTACAAACTTCCAGCAATAATGTGAAGGTTTTTAGTCCTCCAGAGATCTTGCTTTTGGTTTGGCGTAATCCCCTCTTTAGGTCCATGTGTAAGTATCGGAATCATATTTTTTGGCCCATTGAGGACATACTTCCAGGTTAAAGAGATAGGTATCTGGCAGATCATCAGGAACCCCTATGGGTGGTTCTCCATGGGTCATGCGAGATAAGTGGTCTGCCCTTATGTGTGTGTTTCCTTTCTTGACTATTACTTCAAAATCAAATTCCATTAGCAATAAAAACCATCGTACTAGTCGTCCTGTATTGCAAGGCTTGTTGACTAAGTACAATAGAGCTTGATGATCAATGAAGAATTTGAATTTGTTTGCCAGTAAGTAATGTCTGAATTTCTTTACTGCGTATACCATCCCTAGGCCTTCTCTCTCCGTAGTAGTGTAATTTCGTTCCGCTTGATTTAACTGTCTACTGGCATAGGCTATCGGGTGGTCCAATTTACCTGTATCAGCTGGTTGAGCTAAGATGCAACCAATGGCAAACTTGGAAGCATCAACATGAATATGAAACGGTTTATTCCAGTTGGGGACTCGAAGAATAGGTGCTGAACTCAATCGATTCTTCAACTCATTAAAAGCTTTTTCGCATTCTTCGGTCCAATTGAATTGAGTTAATAATGCATAAAGAGGTCTAGCAATTATGGCGTACATATGTATGAATCTCCGATAGTAACCACAATGTCCCATAAATGCTTGAACTTCTTTAGCAGTTTCCGGTCTCGGTAAATCCATAATGACTTTGATTTTGTCTTCATCCGTGGAAATTCCATTCTTAGAAACAATATGTCCTAAGATTTTCCCTTGTCGCACCATGAAGACACATTTTTCAGGATTGAGGCATACTCGATATTGTCGACATTTAGCAAAAATCTTTTCTAGTTCAGGGATGTGCTCTGATCGTATAGCTGAATATGTACACAGATCATCCACGTATACCTCCATGCTTTTCCTCAAAAATTCCTTGAACACATGACACATCAGTCTTTGGAATGTAGCTGGGGCATTGGTTAAACCAAAAGGCATGACTCTAAAGGCATATACTCCCCATTCTGTTGCAAATGCAGTCTTATGTTGGTCCTCAGGAGCAATGGCTACCTGATTATACCCTGAAAAGCCATCCAGAAAACTATACACTTCTTTCCCTGCTACCCTTTCCAAGAGATGGTCAGTGATTGGTAAGGGATAGCTATCCCTTATGGTTGCGGCGTTCACTTTTTTCAAATTGATGCACACTCTTAACTTTCCATTCTTCTTTGGTACAACCACCAAGGGTGATACCCATTCCGTGTGCTCAATTTCGTAGATGAATCCAGCATCTAACAACTTATCTATCTCTTCTTTTATCTTGGCTGAATACACATCATTATAAGTATAAGGTCTCTGTTTCGAAGGTTTGGCCTCGGATGTCATGGGGATTCTATGCGCACATATAGATGGATCTACTCCCTTTAAGTCCTTATAAGTCCAAGCAAAGACATCCCGGTATTCTCTTATGAGTCGAATTAACTCTTGTTCTTCTTCCGCTGAGACATCCTGTCCTATGAAGGTACATCGTTCTTCACCTCCTTCCATGGTTACAACTATTTTTTTTGTTTGCTCCTTATTATCGTATGCTATTCCAGGTTGTGCTTCTCTTTTAGGCATTTGAATAGCAATTTTCCTCTCTTCCACTTCGTATTTTTTGAAATGAGCTGGTACCTCAAATTGGTCTTGGAGTTTGTTTTCTTCATCTTCTAATTCCCTTTCAACTTCTAATTCTTCTTTTTGTGGGAGTACCTTATGTTTTTCATTGGCAGTGATATCCATGTTAGTGGTACTAATCCCTAGATCCATGGGTTCTGGTTCCATTTCAATGCTCTCGTAGTCCTCCTTCCAGTCTTTCTCGATCACTTCTCCTTCTTCTGCCTCCTGAAGGACTACCATATACAGACTAATGTCATAACCCTCCTCGTCAATACATTCGTTCATAGTTACCACTTCTTCGTTTACACAGACATCGAGGGTGGCTAATATTTCCATCCAACCGTGAGGCTCAAATTCTTCGTCTGGAAATACTTGTGGCATATAAGCCGGATCTTGTACCGATCTCCCTATTCCTTGTTTCTGCTGCCAACTTTTTCTTCTCTCTTCTTCCTTTTTTGCAGCTTGGCATATCCATAGATGAGTGTCCTCGTTCATCCAGGATTGGTCATTAGAACCTGCACTATGAACCGATTGATCGTCTTCCTCTTTATGGATTTGATTCCATTGTAGAGGTGGTACATCTTGATATGTGTATGTATGTAGGTTGATCCTAGTGGTGATTCCTGCGTGTTGTAGGTACACTGCATCCTTTCCCCAATCTTGTACGACCTTTAGCTGTCTCATGAATGGCCTTCCCAAGATCATCTCATAATTGCTTGGCCTTTCAAAATGACATATTGCTAAAGTATGTTCGAATTCCACTCCGCACGTAGTGAAGACTACTCGTTCCAACAATCCTAAGGGTCTTTTCGTATGTCCATCTGCCATCTAAATTTTCATGCGCGTTGGTCTCAATGCTGGTTTTCCCCATTTCTCCCAAATTTCTTTGGTAGCAATGCCAACACCAGCTCCTGAATCTAGTATGGCTTTGGTTGTGTAACCCCTATAGGTGATTGGTAGGCATGTATTCCCTTCATCTCCTTCACTAAAGTCTCCTACTTTATCCACTGGAATTCTCACCGTTTTCACTTCGTCAGCTACCTCCTTCTTTTCCTCCTTGACTTCCCATTGATTGATCAATTTCTCTTTTAAATGTGGTTTTACCTTTAACAGTTCCTCGAGTGTTAGGGTACATGGGATTTTCACTTCTCTAAGACGTTGTATAATCTCCGATGTTTGAACTGATGGATTCGTTTCTCGTCTCGTTATTGATGGAATACGATACAATTCTGAGTTGTGCTCGTATTCCCCGGTGTAGTTGGGTAGTTCCTTTACATCGTCTTCCACTTCTTTGTCACTTGCATCCATTGGAAAAATTTCTTCTGAATTGAGTTCAGGTATTGAACCCTCTATTTCGTTTTCTGCCTCTAATTCTTCAAAGGGCGGTTCCATTCCTTCTACCTTTTTCCACTTGTCCTCTTGAACTCGCGCCCATAGATCCTTAGTCCAATCTCCTTCTATTTCAGGGACTATGGATCCTTCTTTTCTCTCAATACCAATTTCATCATTCAGAGGTCTATTTACGTTAGGCTTTTCCTGAGTGTTTAGGCACTCTTGGAATTTTTCTTCGCAAATTCGGTTGTTTGGTAAAGGTGATGCGGGTTTTTCTAATGTTTGTTGGGCAACTTCTATCAGTTTTTTTGCAGATTTCCAGTCTTTCTTTCTCTAAGTCGCCTCTCGGATACTCTCTCTCATGTTGTTCTATGGTAGGTCCTGCTTTTATTCTCGCCTTGTATGCCTGAATCCACATGGCTAATTCTTCAGGCATTGGGTCTGCTAATACTGATCCTACCTCCTCCCTTTTATCCTCTTTTTTATTTTCTTCTTCCACTTGTGATTCTTCTGTTGATTTCTGTTTACTCTTTTCATTTTCCTTCTTTTGCAACAACTTTTTTTCTTTTATCCTGTCTCTCCTTTGCTTCCATCTTTGGGATCTCTTACTGGCAATACTTTTTTCTGGTTCTTCGGAGTCTTCCACTCTGTGAGGGATGGGTGTATTTCCCTCTTTGTTACTTTGATTACTTCCGTCTGTTTTATCAGGGTTCTCTCTAGCCTTTGCTCTTGTTATGGCCTTTAAAGGTATAGTGTACTCTTTGTCGCTCCCTGATGATTCAATCACTTCTATCACATTAATCTGCACGTTAGAAGTGACTTTGTTGGGATTCTTAGGACAATCTCTGAAAAGATGTTCCTTCCCACAATCGCTACAGTAGCCTTCCCAATTTCTTTGTGGTGGTGGTGGGTTTGGCAATGTACATTCTCTAATATAGTGGTCACCTCCACATCTGTAGCATGGTCCTCTGGGTACAGGCGGTCTATTCATTGGTCGAGGTGGCATGGTTGCTCTAGGAGCTGTGTACATTAAGGGTACATAATCCTGCTCATGTCCGTAAGAACTATCAGGTATCTCTATGCCATAAGCATATGGGTCATATTGTTGCCCATATTCCATTATCGAGCTCTCATAATCAGGGTATGTTCCTTGACTAGGATCGTAAAATGAGTCATATGGGTCATCACTAGCCAAAGGTGTGGCTGGCACTATAGACCTTTCTAAGTTTTCCTCTGGTTGCGCTATCTTAACTGGGACAACGTTCTGAGGGTGGGGCGGTTGTTGTCCTAGCACTGGTTGGGGTTGCGTATATCCCTGGTATGCGTATGGTCGTGGTATTGGTGCCTGCGGCTGATATGAGGGATATCTAAAGGCTTCTCCTCCCTGCTGGTTCTGTGGGTATCCATATGGTCTCACATAAGGCTGTGTGGATCTGGTTTGCCTATTGTAAGGGCAGTTCTCAGTGCTATGGTTTGTGTATCTCTGCTCTATACTGCAATATTGTAGTGGTCTGGGGACAGAGGGTCTATGAGGAGCATAGGCAGGTGGTGGGACTACTCCCCTAGTACACAAATGAGAAGGATGATCTCCTCCGCACTGCATACATCTTCTAAGCATAGGCATTCTCATAGGATTGGTGGGATAATTCCTCTGTCCTTGAACATTCAGTTTTTTTGGATAACAAGTCGGCAATTTCCTCTACGTTGTTTTTGGGGTTTGATGTGCTACTTGTTGACTCTTCGCTTTTCACACTTCCTTGGGATATTTTCAAGTCTTCTGCAAGGTTATCTTCTAGGTCTATACATTCCTTCATGCACTCTTGCAAAGTTTGAACTCTCTTTACGTACACTAATGACCTCAAGGTTCCGTTCAATAGTCCTTCTAAGAACAATGATACCATTTTGTTTTGTGTTGGTCTCTCTTCTACGGGACATCTATCCACATACTGCTTGAATCTCCTAGCTGCCAATCTTACTGACTCGGTAGGGACTTGTTTGAAGCTGTGGATTAATGACGAAGAATTGTTTTTAATTCCAGATTTGGTAAATTCTTCAATCATTTCTTGATAGACCTGATCCATGTTCTGAAAGGTATTTGGATCCAATGGCTGAAACCAGGCCAAAGCTGTGTCCGACAAGGTAAGGCCAAAAGACTCATATTGAATCATGAAGTCATCTACCTGCTCGGCTCTAACTACTTGTTTAAATTCTGCTATGTGATTATAGGGTTCACTAGAGCCATCATAATGATTTCTCATGCACTTGGCCACTTGGATCGGCCTTAGTCTCCTTCCTGCTTCAGGTTGTCTCGGCATCACAGGGTAATTTGGTCTTCCTATTGGTATACCTGGTCCTCGTACTACCTGTGGTCTGACTGGAGCATGAACTCCATGTCTTGGGTCAATGGCTGGTTGTGGCCGGTAGTTAGGATTAGTGGCAGGCATTGCAAATTGTACACGTGGTCTGATGGGAATCTGGGTTTGTTGAGTTTGTTGTGTTTGTCCCGATTGTTGAATTGAATCATTTTGAGAAGTTCCATGTGGATTCCGTGACGTAGTGGCTTGGTCCCTTGGGGGGAACACTGGGATGTTCTGGTATTTCAACTCAGCTCTCTCTAGTTCTGTTATTGGCCAATACCTTCTGTGATTTTTATCCAAATAGGTGATAATGGTGGGGAACTCAGGATCTTGTAACTCATAGATGGTAACTGGATTAGGAGCAGCTTCCCAAATAGATGAATGCGCTCTGAGCAGGTGCTCCATCCCGTTGATCAAATATACATCTATTAGAGTGTCATCTTGGGGAATCAGGTCTCCTCTCCAAAGTTTAGTAATTGTAGATCTCCCTCTAGGAGTAGTTACTTGCTCCTCGTTTCCACATCCATTTAAACTTGACGCATTATTTTCCTCACCATGCTCATTAATGATTTCCGGGTGTTCGGTGACCATGTATTGGATATCTCGTTTGTCCATGTACAGTCCTCCTATGTACTTAACTGCTGGTCTCGGCACTATATAGGCCTCTGAAGCCTTCCTCAGTCTGGTCACTGATCTGTTTAGACCATCCAAATAGATAGGGATCTCATTGTGGTTGGTGCTCACATACTCTAAGGAAGTTCTGTATTCGCCCTCAATGATGGACATCTGGCCAATCATGGGCACAGTGTTTTGCATATCTTCTGAAGCCATGGGGATTTCTCCTTTTGACTCACTGGAGGTCTCAGAGTAGTGTGAACGGCTACTTGGTTCGGCTACACTCCCTACGGAAGAAATTACACTTCTTCGGCTTCCTAGGGTTCTTCCGGATCTCAGGTTCATTCACTTAAGAAATCTGATCAAATCTGGTCCTCCTCTAGCCTCTAGAATTCTATGATATGACTTAGAAGTCTAGGAAAAGGTTAGGCTGGAAAATGACTGAAAGAAAATTTCAAGTCACGATACTTGACTCTCACGATCTCTGAGGAAACGATCGCTGACTGACACGATACTTGGACGAAACGATCGCTGGAAAACGATCTCTCCTAGACGATACTTGATGCGCACGATACACGATACTTGGGTGAAAACGATACACGATACCTGAGTCCAGACGATACTTGATCTTTGGGAGAAAACGATACACGACACTTTCCAAAACGATCTTTGGCAAAACGATCTCTGAACTCAACGATCTTTGGCCGACGATCGCTGACCACAACGATACACGACACTTGTCAAGTATCACGATCGCTGAAGACTAGACGATACCGATACTTGAAACGAAACGATACCGATCTCTCCTAAGTATCGCGATCTTTGGTAAACGATCTCTCACTGCGACGATCGACGATACTTGAGCCAAAACGATACCGATCTTTGATCAATATCGCGATCTTTGAACCAAACGATACACGATCGCTGATCCAAACGATACTTGGTCAAACGATATCTGACCGAAACGATACCGATCTTTGACCTCAACGATCGACGATCTTTGGCAAGTATCGCGATCTCTGGAACACGATACTTGAACCAACGATACACGATCTTTGGGTACAAACGATCTCTGATCGAGACGATACCGATATTTGGGAAATATCGCGATACTCAACCACAGGAGTTCCACGATACTTGACAAGTATCGCGATACTCGACCGCGGGAGCAAAGACGATACTTGACCCAACTTCAAATTTTTACAGATGTTTTTTGAGATTTGATGTTTTCCCCCTTGCTCACCTAGCTCTTCTCTCTTACCCTCACTCACTGTATCATTCAACAAACAACTTTTAGCCCCCTGAAAGCCCAAACGATACTCAGCGCAGATCGTTTTTTTCCTTTCCTAGGTTGAAATGCTGAAATTTTTTGATCAAATGGGTAATTTAGTTTACCTTAGTAGCACCTATGATCTTTTGGTCAAGTTCCCTTGCTCTGTACTCTTCCCTATTGCTTGTTTTCCTCGCCACGATCTCTACAAGCTCACACGATACCCGACTGCTCTCTTCACGATACTTGTTCACAAGTGATTTGAAAAATGAGACTTTTTTGGCTTTTATACTTGGAAATTTCTAGCTATCAACAAGGAAAATTTTTTGAACAAAACTAAAACCTACTCTAATGATTTAGTCCACTCTCTACTCACTCCTATTCTACTCCTTCTACTCTCTTCCCTAATCTATCAACTCACTACACACACTCCAAGAATGAGAAGTAGCAAGTGCGGCTGAAAATGACTTACCAAAGAAGAGAAGATTTCCGCTCCTCCAAGTTCTTCAAAGCGAAAAGCTACTTACCATCACACGAATGCCTCGGTTTGATTCGTCACTCCCCGGCAACGGCGCCAAAAAGTGTGTTGACCTAAGCTTCAACTTAGGGACTTGCGGAGAAAGAGACTATACCTCAATCCCCTCACAAGTGCATATAGTGGGGATACACGCTTTTAATTATCAATCCAAAGAGTATACAAACCTAACTGAGTGTATGAAGACATGCAATCACGTAATGGTCAATGCAAATGAATTACTCAAGAATGAAAATGAGGCAAATACTTATCCTAACAAGCTCCAACTGTAGGTCAAGGCGAAACGATACTTGGTGCAGCAGCCGTCAGTATTTTGGACTTTTCTCCCAGCTCAGAGCTCCAAACATAGCAAATAGCATATGCGTTTTGAAGCTCTCGAGAAGACGCATCCAATGGCAGTGGTTTCACTCAATTCCGACGCTCCTACTTCAAGTTATGACAGAAATACTGAGTAGCGGGAATACTTTCCTACACTTCAGCACTTCCTACACCTCGCACACACCTCTCCTACAGCAAAGAAACACTCTCAAGGATCGACAACACTCACAAGCACTCTTTCCAAGCAATACACATGCATACAAGCTCGCGAAGAAGGAGATGAAGAGGGAAGAAGACACAAATTCGAATTTCTGTGCTCTCTCTTCTCACAATGGCAAAAAGTCTTTTACAAAGAGTCACATTTGACTTATATACTAGTGCCCTAAAAATGGTCCTTTCACACAAGTGATTGGCACTTTTATTCACTAAAAGCTAATTTCCTACTATTTTACATGGGTAAGCTTCTATTCTTATGTGGGAATGCATCTAGAGGACTCCTCTAGTGCATTTACATGGAAAAAAAAATATATTACAAGGATGAATATGATACAACAATATGTGGTCCAAATCGGAAAAATTTTGGGGCCCGTCTTTTTTCTCTGCTTTGTGCGCTCTTTAGCTCTGCAACAGGTAGACACCTAGGTAAGGATAGACAAAGCATTAGATCATCTGAGGCTAGTGTCAACCATACAACCAAGTCTTAGGCTCAACAACTCAGTGGTTATCCCTACACATTAAGTTTTGAAACAAGTGACTCGAAAATGTCTTTTGGAAGGGAAATACCCACACGTACCTTAGGCACTACCTATTTACAAACACTAGATGGTCCCTATAAGACACAATTGTAATATATTAGGACCAACCAATTAGGTGCTCGCATCTATGAGGATGGTATGAGGCGATCAATGGTCCAACTCAAAAATCCCGACCAACCCTTTGGACTTGAACACCCAGTGGTCAAGTTCGAAGAGGGTGCATACATTGATAAGGAAGGAACCATGTATGTGGTTACCAGCTTACCAGATAGGACATATGAGTTTGGAAATATCATTCTAGAGAACGATATAGGAGACCTAGGATGAGAACCCAAAACTCCTAGAGGAAAATCTGTTTTGACTAGAGTGATCACTCCAGATTGGATCCCTCAAGACGACAAAAGCATAGAATTGTTCTTAAATAGAGAAACAGAGGAAGCTTTTTGGAGATTCAAGCCAGACCAACGTAAGTAATCACCATCTACGAATTCAAAGATCTTGAGATACCTGGTAAAGTTGTCTATCTAGATAACACATCAGAGAAACTGTTCTTGGTAACATATCAGGATAGGCATGCATACACGTGGCAGGGTGAATCAATTTTGCCCCCACCAAGATCTAACGTCTCCCATGGTCTCCAAGGAGCAGGATCATCCAAGGCTTATGAAACCTAGAGGGAAAGAACTAGAGAGAGACCCGAGGTAAGCTTTGCACAAAGTGGGCAGAGATAGATCAGGACATGAAGGTGAAAGACTTGAAAGAGAGAGACATCGAGCACATAGGCATCAAAGAGATGAACATGATTTCCCATTGCCTAGACCCCAAGAGCACTAAAAAACCCTTAGACCCTCTCAAGCGGTCAAGGCAATGAAGAAATATTTTGATGGATTCGGAGATCCTTATGATCATGTGGCTGTGTTCAAACAAGTGCTAAGAGCTGAAAAGGTTGAGGACTTGTTCACACAGTTTGAGGCATTTGGTTTAACTCTTAAGGGTACTGCCTTAGCTTGGTTTCAACCCCTAAATAGTCACAACTATCGAGACATAGGTGAATTACTAGAAGAATTCATTGTAGAATTCTCCAAGAGTGTTATCAGGCATAACACATTGTCCTTGATCCACAGCTTCAAGAAAAAACCCCAAGAAACAGTGCGACTTGCAAGAAGATGGTTCAGACAGTACCTAGAAAGATGCCTTGTGCCAGAATTACCCACAACAGCCAAACAAGTGGCCTTGTTTTTAGATGGCTTATTGAGCACAAAGTTAAGGTCATATGTGTACTTGAAAGAGCCTAGATCCATAGAAGAGTGTGTGCGGATGTGCATTGACATAGAAGAGAACTTGGGTGAGGAGTTAGGACTATCAAAACTCTATAAGGATTTTGATAGTTCTACTAGTCATACCTCCAAAACCTCCACTGAAATAGATGAGATAGCTGAGCAAGTTGCCAAAAAGCTAGGTGTCCAAAATAGACAAATACCAAGGGTCACCTCATTGAAACAATGTTACAACTGTGGAGGAGACCACATGGCTAATGTTTGCCCGATGATGGCTCAACCCCAAGGGAACCCTAATGCTCCATATTGCACTATTGAGAGAAAATACACAAACCACACGGCTCAAGATTGTCCCTACAATAGGCAGGCTGTCAGACAAAATCATCAACAACCATACCAGCAGGGCCGATATCAGAATCAATACCAACAGCCATATTATAGGATGCAACAACAATATCAGGCACCATACAGAGCTCAACCAATCCTAGGAAACCAACCACCAGCTCCTAACAATGTGATTCTAGTTAAATATGCAGTGGCAGAGGAGAACCTTAATAGAGCATTGGTGCCACTAACCCCGTTGGTCTTAGAAAATGACTCTCATGCTCATAGCTCAGACTACTCCCATGAAGATAGTCCACATGGTTATTACACAGAGTCACCTGAGAATAGTGAGGCTTATTCGTATCAATATGAGGCACCATCTATGGAACAAAATTCGGAGCCAGAATACTCCAATGTCATGTATACGAATCCTAATCCCAGACCACAAGCCCCTACCACCAACCAGCTCTAGGACAAGGACAAAACATCACAATAGAAGGATTTTGTCCTGTGTGCGGCAAGGAGCATCTTCCTAAAGAGTGTCCCAGGAATCCCTCTAGTGTGCCCAAGGTTACACCCATGAATGTGTTAGGCTTAGTGGCAGATTCAAGTTCAAGTAGCAGTAATGTGGCTCCTGTACAAGAAGTTACTAGGGTGCAAGCCTTAAAAGAAGATAAACTAGCAGAGCAATCAGAGTCAAGTGAGTCAGGAGATCCTAATAAAAGGAAAACAAGAACATGCAGAGATACCAGGGAGAGAACCAATCGTAAATGGAATAAAAAGTTGTCTGAACTAGAAGAAAGCCTAAAAGATGCAAAAACAAAAATAGAAGACATCACATCTCAAAGCCCCTCGCATGCCGAAGCTCCATCCACACCACCTCATCCCACCCCACCAGCCATTGTAAATGGACTGCAACCAGGGTATGTTCTTGCAGATCCAACCCTAGAAGGCTTGGATATGATGTTCAAGGCCTACCAGGCTCGACTTCAAGAAGGTCCAATAGTTGCAAACCTAGACAAGAGTTACCCTAGAGTAGATTTAGAGATTGAACAGACAAAAATGTGCATGAAAATGGTAGAAGTAGCTCAAGCTATGCTCAAAACTAGTCAAAATTTCAATTAGACAAACTCTGTCAAACCAGATTTTGCATTTCCAGGGTTTACTAGAAAGATTAGAGCAATTGGTAAACAAACCCCAGGTTTCTTTACCTCCACAGACTCAACCAGTTGTTGAAAGAGAAAGCTCACTACCTATGGAAGCTTATGTTCCTGATTCTGTGGATGAGGGAGCCCCTCTTTCAATTCAACAGTACTCTCAAGAGTTCTTGCGGGAAATACAAGAAGAAAAATGGGCCAAGGAGAAGGGTAATCCCCCTCCTATTCCTGAGATTGATGAACTTCATGATCAATTTCACCAAGCCATTCCTTCCATTTATGGAGACCAAGGAGAGCAACAAGAAGATGAAAGATTAGATTTTGAATCTAATTCTTTACAAGCGTTGCCTCAATTCACAGGCCCATGGGAATCTGAATCTCTTCAAATCAGAGCTCCCACAATATTGGTAAGCAATGAAGACTCAGTGGTTCCAAGAAACACTGATGTCGTGAAGAACACTAAGGTTCAATGTCATCTCACTGTAGAAGAGCTGCTCAAAACAAAACCAGAGCTATGGAAACATGTGAAGGATCAGGTTCCAGAACTTGATTCCAATATGCCAAAAGCAGGCTCTAAGCAAAAAGTTCCAGAGATACCTCTAGACAAGATAGTAGACATGAGCGAACTTATCTTCCGACCACCTATCAAGGTTACAAAACTAAAGCAATCGTAGATTCATGTGCTGGTGTTGCTATTGCGACCACCTCCTTGTGGAAGCGATGGTGCAAATCCACATTAAGACCAACTAGAATGAAGCTTCAAATGGCAGATGGTCATTTTGAAAGACCTCTAGGATTGCTAGAAGGGATAACTCTAACCACCTATGGTGTAGAGTTTGAACACACATTTGCTATATGTGACTTTGAGAAAAATAATGTCTACGAGATGATCCTAGGAAGACCCTTCCTACGACAGTTGCAAATTGTACAAGCTTGGGGAACCAACTCCTTGTATTTACAGCACTTAGGGGTCACCACGAAGGTCAATTTGAAGGATTACACCTTCAGAGATGTACCACCCATATAGTGGAATCCTATCCACAAAGCAAAAGAAGATTCTATCTCTGTGCATTCTGGAACTTCTCTTGACCCATCCTGGCTGCATGAAGATACTCACTTGTGGATGTGCAAGGTCCTAGAGGAAGGGGAAAAGTGCCTAAAAGCTAGAGAAGAAGGAACTTCTCTAGGAGATAGACCAATCAAAGATCCATCCTATACATTAATGATATTTGCAGATGAGGAATTTGAGCCTCATGGCTGGGCAGAAATTCTAGCAACCATGGACATTGCTGTTAATGAAGAACAATGGATGCCTCACTGTGATGAGGAGGGTTATGATATCTCTGTGTTCATGTGTGAGCCCTTGTTGGAAGAATGTGATCCTAGTGAGGTCATAGAAGAAGAAGAGAATGGTGATGATCTAGAATCCATTGTGATGGATACTTACTTTTGAATTAGAGGAGCACTATTTAGAAGACATAGGAGTGTTAACCCAAAAAGAAGAAGAACCTCTCACAAGCATTAAAACTGTAAATTCAAAGGATGGAAGTGAGGGTAGTCAAAAGAAAAAGAAAAGAAAAGCAGTGAAACAAGAAGAGGAATCATTATTTGAAGTACCAGAAAACTTCAAGGGAAGAACGGAAGATTTTGGTACGAATGCCTAAGAGAGAGGTGAGAGGCATATGACAATAAAGAAAAGACCAAAAAAATTGGAGTAACCATTGAGGAGAACAAAGAGCGACGTACGTACATTGGAGATGACCTAAGTGCAAAAGAAGAAGTAGAGCTTGTAGCTCTATTAAGGGAATATAGGGATGTGTTTGCATAGCATTATAGAGATTTGAAGGGACTAGATCCAAAAAATTGCTCTCATACAATCCCCATGATTGCTGATGCCAAGCCAACCAAACAGAAGCCCTACACATATAATGACACTTATGCAGCTAAGATAAAAGGAGAAATCGATAGGCTGATTGAAGCTGGATTTATCTATGAGATTGAGCATACTGAATGGGTGACCCCCATTGTAGTGGTGCCCAAAAAGAACGGAAAATTGCGAGTGTGTATTAACCTTAAAAAAGTTAATGCCGCTACGATCAGAGATAGTTATCTGCTTCCAATCACCGAACATTTATTGGAGCGTGTTGCAGGCAAGGAAATTTATAGCTTTCTTGATGGATTTTCAGGTTACAACCAAGTAGCCATTGCCCTAGAAGATCAACACAAAACAACTTTTGCCATAGAATGGGGAATCTTTGCATTTCGCGTGATGCCATTTGGGCTCACCAATGCAGCTGTAACATTCCAGAGGCTCATGTGTCATGTCTTCAAAGAGTTCTTGCGAAAGAGCTTAGAAGTATATGTGGATGATTTATGTGCTCATTCGCAACAAAGAAGATACCACATCCCTGAGCTCAGACAGATCTTCAACAAGTGTAGAGAATATAGAGTGTGTCTGAACCTAGAAAAGTGTGTATTCATGGTACGACAAGGTCATATCTTAGGTCATATTGTTTCTAAAAATGGGATATCTACAGATGAGGAAAAAGTAAGAGCCATAGCAGAGGTACAAGCCTTTATGGGCCATTGTGGATATTACCGTAGGTTTATCCACATGTATGCAATCATAGCTAAACCTCTTTATGGGTTGTTGACAAATTTTTAGTGGAATGATGAATGCAAGAATTCCTTCAGTGAGCTGAAGAGATGTTTGTGCTCAACACCAATATTGACCACTCTTGATTGGAATAAATCATTCCATGTCCATGTGGATGCATCCAATCATGCTATAGGATGTGTGCTAGCACAACCCACAGGTGAAGGAAACCTAGATTTACCGATAGCATATGCTAGTAGGCAATTGAATGCTGCTGAATGAAATTATACGCCAACGGAAAGAGAAGGCTTAGGCATGTTATATGTTGTGAAGAAGTTTAGACACTATCTATTGGCCAACAAGTTCAAATTTTTCACTGATCATCAAGCTTTATTATACTTGGTCAATAAACCTTGCAATACAGTCCGCTTAGTAAGATGGTTCCTCTTACTAATGGAATACAACTTTGAAGTTGTTGTCAGGAAAGGTACGACCCACCTTAGGGTGGACCATCTTTCTCGCATCACTTCAGGAGAGCCACCGCAAGGAGTGTTTGATGAACTACTTGATGCTTATGTGTTCAATTTAGAGGTTGTTCCTAAATGGGAAAATAAGTTGGTACCAGTCCTAACCTTCGGCCCTGCAAATAAGAACGTAAAAACAAACAAGGAAGAACTTGTACGATCAGAAAAATATCAAATATTGGCGAAGTATGTACAAACAAGATACAGAGGATGTATTAGCTTGCTGTGAGAGGACGATGAACATAGTAGCTGGTTGCAACAAGCCCATGAAGGATTGCTAGGAAATCACTATTCTAAACAATGAACATTGTAGAATCTAAAACGTTTAGGAGTGTATTGGCCTAGCATGGATAAAGAAATACATGAGTGGATTAAAAATTGTCCTGTGTGTCGGGAGAGACCCCCAGTGGAGCATGCGACTCTTTATCATGTATCATTAATTCCAGAATGGAGCGCTCCATTGGTCGAGCTCATGAGATCAGGAACATTACCCAATGAGGCTAGTCTAGCGAGAAAACGGAGCATGGAGCAAGAGGCTCAAGACTATGCCTTAGTAGGAGACAACCTATATCGGAGAGGCAAAGATGGTTACCTAAGACTGTGTGTTCACGAATCAGATTATTTGAAAGTCTTAGAAACTGCAAGTAGCAGGGTTGCAGGTGGCCACTTTGGTCCTGACCAAGTAATTAAGACCATTCTATTTTCAGGACTCTGGTGGCCCACTCTTCATATGGATGCACACATCTATGTGAAGAAATGTGACACATGCCAACGTGCCCAATACCCAATTAGAAAAGATGAGATGCCTTTGAGGCCAATGATGGGAGGATATGCGTTCTCAAAGTGGGGTATAGACTTTGTAGGTCCTATTAACCCCCGAGCTAGAAACTCCCATGCAGAGTACATCATTGTAGCCACGGGTTACCTTACCAAGTGGGTGGAAGTAAAAGCCACAACAAAGAATGATGCTCAAACGATGAATATGTTTTTATTCGAAAACGTCTTCACCAGATATGGGTTACCCATAGAGTTAGTAAGTGATAGAGGCACACACTTCTTGAATGAATTCATTGAAAATATCCTTCAAGAATTCATGGTGATACATAAAAAATTGGCCCCCTATCATCCCCAAGCTAACCGATAAGCCGAGAGCACGAATAAGATCCTATGTAACATATTGACAAAACTTGTAAATAATAAACACTTTGATTGGGACAAACAGCTTCATCATGATGTTTGGGCATACCGAGTTGCCTATAAAACGATACTCAATGCCACACCATTTCAGATGGTCTTTGGACAGAATGCGGTGCTACCATTGGACTTCCTAATCCCAGCCTTAAAAGTAGCACAAGAGCATGAGTGGAATGGACACGAATTGTCCTCTAGGATCTTTGATCTAGAACGCTTAGGTGAGACGAGGCTACGAGCAACATCAGGCATTTATGCTGCAAAGAAAAGGCAAAAGGCATACTTTGATGCCCATATAAAGGATAAAGGATTGAAAGAAGGAGATCTGGTGCTGGTTTATACGCTAAAGCAACATGCCCACAAATTGGAGAAACGAGGATATGGACCCATGATCATTAATAGAATCTCCACTAGTGGAGCAGTTCAATTGGCCACTTTAGAAGGGGATATCTTGCCGAACTATATGAGTGGTTTTCGAGTCAAGTTATATCAAGAACCTCTTAGAGAGGATATGCTCATGAGACTCAACACTACTAAGAAGTGAAAAGAAGAGGAGTTAAGGGTTAGAGAAGAAGCACAAGCAGAGGCTAGAGAGCGCATTAGAAGAAATAAGTTAAGGCGACTAGGCCTAGATGTCAACCCGAAAGCCCCAAAATATCACATGGACATGTGCCAAAAATCGGGCACAATTACTTCTTGAATCATCGACCGACGCCCCTTTGTGACCATAGAGGTAGGACAAGGAAAGAGTGTAAGGAGTGTAAGAGCATTGGTTGATTCAGGTGCAGCAAGTAGTGTAGTTAAACTTTCATACTGTCAACACCTGCAATTGGACATCAAGCCCATAGAATCATATCTCATAGGATTGGGAGGCATGGAAACCCCTTGTTTGGGCGAGGTGGAACTTCCCATCTACCTTCAAGATGTTCCAATGAAAGTCAAAATGCTAGTGTGTCATGATGAGGACCTCACAGAGCCACTTGTCTTGGGTCAAGATTGGATTTACAACCATGCAGTCAACTTGAACCTAAGAAGTCAACTTCTTCAAGTCTGGGTACATGAACAATGCATTACATTAGAATTGGAGAATTGCATGCTCACAGACCATGGCACCACACACTCTCTTAGTTCCTCTAAGACTAATCTTCTCGAACAAGATGTTGTATGTGTCAAAAGCTCTATGATCGAGAAGGACACAATCATGGAAGGACAATCGCAAAAGCAAGCCGAACCTTCTTATTTTTCAAAGAGTAACACATCCAAAGTAGTTCAACCTCAGAAGCAAGCAAAATAGTGCAAGACAACCGGTCTATCAAATAGACACAGAGCCTTCAAGAAGAAAGAAGTTCTGGGCATGAAGTAGATTTGGGTACGAAAAAGAGAGCAACCACCAGCCTTGCCAACACGATTTCCACTCAGGCAAGCCAACCATGCGAAGACAAGAAACAAGCAACAAGGACCACCTCCACCAAAAAATCTCCGACAAATCTGGGTGCCTAAGAAATTAGCTGCAGCTCAACAAGGGCGATTACAGATGTGGGTACCTAAGAAGCTCTTACATACACAACAACCTATGCTCTCCACCATGCAAAAGGTCTCAACAAAGAAGCCAAGGAGAGAAAAGGGTAAGAACCGAGCACAAGGAAAAGAAAATAAACTCACCCCTTTGGCAAAAGTAAGACGACAATCATCAAGGATATGGGTTTGGAAGCCTAAGGTACCAGTAGCATCCACAACACCAAAGAAACAACCACTCCGGATACAAAATTCAAGCAAGCAACCAAAGATGAAGAAGTCAACAAGGACTTGTATGCAGCCCAACACTATTATGAAATGGGTTCCTAAAATCAGTTGTCCTTTTGACATCCAATGGATACCTCCAACAAAGGCTGCATCAACATCTGCAAGAACATTGAAAGCCTTGACGTGCAGCAACCATGTGCCTTTGGCATAACCTTGTCTTTTGCACCATTGAGGTCATGCACTTCCAAAGTATGCATCAACATAGGGCCACATTACACAACTGTCCATATACACCATTGAGCAATCCCAGGCACATGAGACACACTTGCCATATGTAAAATATTTTATTTATACTAACCTCTTTCTTCTTGTTTTATGCCATTACAAAAAAAAGGGAGAGACAAGATTGTGCGCTTGAAGAATCTCATAAAGTGAACCATAAAAAAGGACATCAATCGACAAGCACGACAATCCAATGATCAATCACCATGATGGAAGTACAACATGAAGAGATGAAGATCGACAGACCTTTCACCATGGTAAGAATTGTATGCTTCAATGATGCTATAACCATGATAGATTAGGAAACCTCTTTGTCGTCATACCCTTGAGCACTTCGCTCAAGACCCAACTTCTTGCACCATAATTCTTCCAATGCATTTCCCAAGTATGCATGCATAGGGCTACATTACAAGGCCATGCACAAGGCACCTATTTTCTTCCAACCCATGCACTAATGCACTTAACCATCAATCATTATGGGTCACAAGTACTTGGCCTCATACTATGAATCTCATGTTTCAAAAGTTCAAGGACATCCATGGTACAACATCAGTACCTAGGAAGCAATTCACAGTAGATAGCTGCTCAAGATCAATATCGACAACCTCTTTTGAGCAACTAACAACCTTTGAAAGCCATGAAGTATACCCTCTAGCTCAAATCCAAGGAAGAAGTACATACATTGGGCACAACTCTGGAATAAACTAGTAGTGGAAAACTAAAGAACCTGACAACTGACCAAGCTACATTGGGAAGATGGACCGCTCCTGCTGATACATGAAGGACACTACCTCTCAACATACTACATGGAACAACCACTACAACAAGGGTCTGTCAGGGACGACAGACTCAAGAGGGGGGGGGGGAAGTGTTGAAGCTCAAGGTCAAGGACAAAGCATGGAAGTGCATAAAAGAAGTGGACACACAAGGAGGAGCACGTAGGGAGCTCCAAGAAGCACATGTCAAATTTTCAAAAGAAATCCCAATAAAAATAGTGATTTTTATCACTAAAAACCATTGTAAATACCATTTTTCATTTTTGCAACTCCATTTTGTTCAAGCCAAGGAGTCCTTGAGCTTGAGGAGTAGGTAGAACTATGATCCTACCAATTTTCATAATTTTTTGACTCCGTTTGAGCCCCCAAATAAGCCTTGGAACCTATTTTTTAACTAGGCCGGACACTAGGTCTTGACAGGAACAAAATCCATCACTTGCTCACGGTCTTCATACCGGTCCTAACGTCTCCAGGATTGACATTTATGAGGTGAAGCTCCTCACGTTGGTACTCACCATTGTGCTAGACTGACAGAGTACCATTCAAAAATATTCATTCCTAGACCCTCACATCTCCTACAACTATTCACTGTGGAGAGGACTTTACAATTTGATCAGCTGCACCTGCCTTATCCGGAAGTCCCAGGCCCAGTGGATTAGGATACATTACTTACAAATCTTGTAAAATGATTAAGGATTTAAGAACACCACCTCTCCTCGGACGTCGTCGAGTTTTATATCAAGAAACACCCTCGACAAGGGTATGTCAGGGACGATAGACGCGAGAGAGGGGGGAGTGTTAGAATTCAAGGGGTAACTCATCAAGGAAGTACACACCAAGGTGAAGAGAGAGGAAGCACAAGCTGAAAAAGGAGCCAATGAAGAAAGGACTGATGGAAATGTATGTCAAAATTCTCAAGAGAAACCTTTAAAATAGTGATTTTCATCACTAACACTCATTGTAAATACCATTTCCTATTTTTGTAGCTCCATTTTGTGCAAGCAAAGGAGTCCTTGAGCTTGAGGAGCATTAGAAGTACCTACCTATCAATTTTCATATTTTTTAGACTCTGTTTGAGCCCTCAAATAGGCCCTAGAACCTAATTTTTAACTAGGCCAGACACTAGGTCTGAACAAGGCCAAAGCTAGTGAGAAACTATAAAAAGGATTAGAAGGCTCATTTTTAGGGAGAGCAAGTTAAAGAATGAAGTAAATGTAAAGCAATTGTAATCTTTTTGGAGTAATCAAAGCTTCCATTGTGCCACTCTTTGTTCTACCTGTGTGCACGTGTGTGTGTGTTTGTGAGTGTGCTTCTCTTCCACCACTTTTGCATCACTTGCTCGAGGTCTTCATACCATCCTCATGTCTTCCCAGATTGACAAGTAAAGGAGGTGATGCTTATGCTTGAGCTACACATGTCAGATTAGGAAGGCACAGAGATAACCTTTCAACCACAAAGGCTACATCCACAAAAGCTTATTGAACTTAGTATATACAGATGTATGGGGGAAAAGTAAAGAACCTTCTTTGGCACAATAAAGCTATTATGTCTCATTTATTGATAACCATAGTGGATGGACCACTTTGCACTTTATCAAGAGTAAGAATGAAGTGTTTGATTGCTTCAAAAAATATATAGCACATATGGAGAATCATATAGGTAGATCACTCAAGAAACTTATATCTAATGGAGGGGGAGAATACTTCTCCAAGGAATTTGATGAGTTCTTGCAACATAAAGAGGGAAGTAACTACCATGTACGCTCCTCAATTGAATGGAATTACAAAGAGAAGAAACAAGACATTGGTTGGATCAGCCAAAAAGATGCTTCAAGAGAAGAAGTTTCCACATTATTTATGGGCAGAGGCTATTTCAACTATTGTGTACATTGTCAATAGAGGACAATCCAAATCACTTCAAGGTATGACTCCTTATGAAGCATGGCATGGAAGAAAACCTAGTCCATGACATTGCAAGGTTTTTGGTCGTTTAGCTTATGTTTATGTACCTTCACAAATTAGAGTTAAGCTAGATGAAAGAGTAGCAAATGCAATATTTATTGGATATGATTCAACTTAGATGGATTACATGTTCTACAATCCTTCAACCAAGAAATTCACTACAAGTAGGGATGTTGTGTTTGAAGAACAGAGGTCTTGGTTTGATGAAGACAAACAGAAGGTAGCTCTATCATATGATCTTAATTTTGATTTCCATCAATTAGGAAGCCCTAATTGGTCACTTATCTTTGTACATTCACTTGCTAACACATTCAGTATTCTATTGTGCTCCAAGCTTCTTCTTCTTCATTGTGTTGTTACCATCCGTTGGTAGACCTCAAACTCTAACAACTGGTATCAAAGTAGGTCACTACTTCATGTAGGGTGTCATCAACACCCCTCTGATCACATTCTCAGAATTGCACAAGAATCAGTGAGCATACTCAGGGCAAAACATATATAAGGGTATCCATTTGCCAATACAATTGCCTCAAAATCAGCCCCAGACTTAGCAGAGCTCATGAGGGTAGATACAATAATTTTTCTGCATTAGGGTTATCTAGTCAGTGGCCATGGATGAAAGCAATGATGTATTTCGTAGGTTGGTTGTTGAGGAGAAGTTGGATGGTACCAACTATCCATTATGGGCATATATGATGCATCATGTATTGGTGGCAAAAAGACCATGGAATATTGTGCATGGTGTTGAAAAAAGACCTATTACACCTACATATACAATTATTGAAGGTGATGCAGATGGCATTGAAGATGACGATCTTCAAATTCCTATTTGTGTTGTGGTTCTTATTGCACCTACTGCAGAGAAACTTTGATGGGATGGAAGAGATGCCCAGACATATGCATTGATAGCTTTGCCTATCAAACATGCCATTATCCCTCATATAAAGTCATGAAAAATAGAAAAGGATGCTTGGGATACACTTACCAGTCTTTATAACACGCAAGAAATGAGGCTCATGTTTCTTACCTTTGAAAACTATTTGAGAGTTAGCATATGAAATAAGGAGATTCTATGGATAGTTTTTTGACAAAGATCAAAGATTTGAAAGAGAAATTGATTTTTGCAGGCGAATTCTTCCTAGACAGCTAACTTTTGCAAACCATTCTTAATGCTCTTCCAGATTCATATCAGAGTTTTGCTTCTACTCTTCGGTTGATGATGAAAGGCAATCCAAATGCCTTAACATTTGAAGAGTTATTCTTTGTTTTGTTGCAAGAAAATCAATCTAGACAGCATAGGTCCATTATGCATGTTGGAGATCAAGCTTTCTAAGCTAGTCAGAAGGGCAAAGGTAAGTGGATCTCATCTAATAGTAAGCAAAAATCTACTAATCTTGCACAATAAAAAAAGGAAAACAAAGACAAGAAGAAAACAAAAAAGTTGAAATAATTCTTCAAATATTGTGAAGGAAATGATCATGCCATAAAGAGTTGTGCAAAACTAGGTGCAAAAGAGGCAAAGAAGAAAGAGGTTGGAATGGTTGTTGCAAAAGCCTCTACGCCTAAAACAAAGTCTACTAATCTTATGCATAATGAAGAATGCATGCTTACTACTATTTGCAGCTATGGCCTATCTTCTCATGAACATTGTACGTCGGTGGTAGGCTTAGGTGTTTGGTACTTTGTTAGTGGGGCAACCAAACATATTACCTTGTAACGTAGTTTCTTCACTTCACTTGAGCTTGCCCCTACAAGAAATATTGTCACATGTGCAAAAAAAATTTAATATCATATGGTGGGAGTTGGTAAGATCATTTTGACTACTTGATGGTAATTCTTTCACATTGTCAGATGCATTGTATGTGCTAGGGAACAAGAAAAATATGTTGTCAGTTTTAGCATTAGCCAAGATTGGCTTGGTTGTCAAATTTGTTGATGAAAGGTGTATAGTTCATGATCTTTCAAATGGCAATGCTACACGGGTTAACATCGGTTATGGAAAGGGATTGCTGCCTCACTTTAATGGGATCATGATTAATTTCCATACTAATGTGCTAACCTTTTGTAGTAGATCTCCCCCACATTTGCATCACTCATCATGTAGACAAAAAGACCGTCTGAGGCTCGCCCCACTATACTTGTGGTCAATGTTGGCAACTTGTTGGCTGAGCCACATCCTACATCACAACCACCTAAATTTCAAGGATTCCTAGGACCAATGCCGATTGATGATCCTCCTAGGGGATACATCGAAATAGTTCACCGTAATTCTCATTGGTTTCAAGGTTTAGCAGGACCTTTGGCGGATGCAAATTTTATTTTTGATGCCATGCTAACTTTTGATAGTATTAAGTGGGGCAAGTATCAATTTTTCTCCAGAGAATTTGAAGCGCTTCAAAATACAAAAGAGTTAAAGAACATCTAGGCTAGAGCAGGTTTTACGGAATACTTGAGTGACCCATTAACCAAACCTGATTTTTATAGATGCTACCACCTAGTGATAAAGCCTCCGAGAACAAGGACTTGCCATGCACTTTCATTCTTCCATCTTTGGTAAGTGACCCCCCTTTCAGAAAGTTCTATCTTTCAAAAGACCTCATTCGGGTAACAATTAAGATCCATGGGACTCACACGTTGATAGAGCGTGAAAGGCTTATTCGAGAGCCGATGAAGCGTGGTGATGTTGTGAAATGGGAAGACATTTCGACCATTACACCAGAACTCTCTAAGCCGTTATGCATAAGTATGCAACATTTTGCATTCCCGGCTCAGGATCGTTTCACTATTCCTCACAAGCATATTTGGTTCATATTATATTTAGCATGCATTGGACCACAAACCATATATCTTGCCAATTGGATCATTGATCAATTGTATTTAGCTCAATAGAGATGGGAAAGAAAAAAAGTCATCCACAAATGTTGCACTCTTACTGGAATTGTCTATATGTGTTTGGCATATGATTTGCCTATAGAACGCGCAATGACTAGTGAAGAATTGAAGGCATTCAAAGGAACCACCAAGAAAGCTAGGAAAGCTAGCAAGGGATGGGCAGCCAAGTGCATGCGTGGATCTATCCCATGTTTGCAAGTTCCAGAGTCCCCATCACCTCAGCCATCTCTAGAACATTCACCAACGGAACCCCCCGAACCTATACAATCCATCTGTATACACCTGTCATGACCTGTTATCACAGAAGTACTACCGATAAGGTGATTTCTCAAGCCACCACAACCCACCACTACAGCAGAAGAAATTCCCACCACCATCGGTGTGGAAGCATTCACTTTCCCTATACCTAACTTGGAAGCACAACCAACAAACACCACCTTTGATTTCGAAATGCATGATGCTCTTTTGAGTGAATTCCAATTCTCAGAAGGGCAACTCTTCTCATAGGAGTATGAACATCCCAGTTACCCTACCACACCCCCTGATCAACCACAAGCACAAGTATTCTCCAGCTTAGAAGAAGAGAGGACAGAAACCGACAATGACGATGGAGATGATGAAGCCAGTCAGGACAACCCTAACTCTCAAGGGGATGTGTAGCATGATGACCAAGAACAGCAAACTGAGACACAAGGCAACCCAAGTATGCATGAAGATGACATGTTTGAAGCAATTGCTTACACATTGGCAATCAAGAATTTATACCGCACTATGCAGGTAGTTTGGGCATGCAGACAACTCTCCAAAGAAGAAAGTCAAGCAATTCAAGAATAGGAACTCGCTATAGGAGGGTTCGAAGAGGCTTACATTCAAGGTTTTAGAGAATTGGTTAAATAAGTTAGAACCAATGAGGCACTTTGTTATTTGCAGAGGAAGCCACTATCGAAGTTTGACCCATGACGAATCCGTTTGCTATCAAAATTGGGTCTGTATATTCGTGTACCAACAAATGCCCAATCTTCACAACATGCGAGGGAAGCACGACTTATTCCAGAAGACCAACCTGAAGAAGTGACCATCTTCATCGACTCCCCGCCTCATCCCTTTACTATAAATACCACTACTATTGTTGAAATACCCACCACTCCACCTGCTCCTCTTTCACCTCCCACCCCTCCAGTATCTCCTGTATGTCCTACCTCTCCAAGACCATCCACGTTTCTCGATGGTGCTGTAGCAGAAGCCCTAGTTGTGTCAACCCCACAAACTCTTTCTGCAACCCTCCCACCTATCCTCCCTTTCCTAGCTCCCACCATTCCATCAACCCATTTCTCACTTCATCCTTTCCTTATTTCCCCACTCCTCCCATACCTCTATTCCCATTTTGCCCTCCCATGACCTTCTCACCCGTCTCACCTCCCCGCCCCACTGCATTCCCTCTTTCCTCCCCTCTCCACCAAGCAATACGAGAAACCCAATCTGTAATTTATTCCTTAACCTTTGTAAATCTTGTATTCACACCCACTCAAGCACCTAGTATCACTCCACTCTTCATGGTCACTGCACTCGACACCACATCCAATGACATGGACATATCGCCACCCATCGCACCACCACTCACCACATCCATTTCACCACCACATTTAGGCACATCACACTTCTCCACAGTCACCACTGCATCCACTTTCCCATCCCTATTTCCCTTTCCCCTTGCATCCACCCCCACACCCACAACATCTTCACTCACTCCGCCATTAATATTGTCAACCCACCATCAACACCGCCTTTTGCAATATGTGTTCTTGCATGACACAAGTTAGAGATGAATTTGCATCTCTCGGAACCAGCTACCAGATGCTACAACAAACAACTCCAGATCGACAGACACAACTAAACTCGTTATCCATCGAGAACGCCTCACTTAATGCACGTTATCAAGAGCTACGCAAGGCCCACAATACCCTCGAACTGGAAAGTGAATAGAAGACGAAGGAAGCATTACAGATATTGAGAACCTGTTACCGGTGCAAACCATTCGAAATGCAACTCTCACTTGAAACATGGGACTGTTACGACACCACCTCGGAGTGGCCAAAGAAGAGAATCAAGGATTGCAGGAAGAGAACAAAGAAAACCTTGAAGGAGCCTTAGATCAATCGGACGAACCTCTAATTTCAGCCGCTTTAAAGCCGTACCATCAAAATCTATGAAGATATTATTGGAAGACCATTTCAGACTCCTAGAAGATTATGACAATATGAATGAGGCATATTAGAAACTCAAGGACGACCATAAAATGCTATAGTTACGTGCACCTACACAACAACCAACATGAGCTCTTGAGGCCACACCTCCAGAGATCATAGAGGAACTCAATGCTTTACACGCTCAGGTACTTACTCTTCAAGCACATATTACTGCTTTCTCCTAGCCCCCAGGCCTGATTCCCCACTTGAACTATCAACTGAGGAGGAAACTATGTCAATCCTGATGGAGGAAACTTATGAAGAGGCCTACGAACCACAACCCATCCCAGGCAAACGTGTCACGGCTGAAGGCTAGACCACTTTTGAACTCCCTCCCCTCGCATGGAGGAAGACGATAGAAGAACTTGGACAGACACACTGAGCATGGTTGGAGGCTCAATTACATGCCATGGCTATGATGAACGCATTTTATACTCACCTTACTTCACCCACTTGGCCCCTCGCAGGTATATTTAAGGCCATGAGCTTCAATATAAACCGTATTTCATGCTAATGGCATAATATCAATTGGCGATTGAAAAGGAGTCAGGCAAGAAACCATCACATGTCACTCATTTTGAGCCTGATGACTTGCCACCAGAAGCACAAGAAGGTGCAATCTTCCAACCAACTTGGCGCTATGAATTACTACAGCAATATCCAGAAATGATGAGCACATGGGTCAAGGCACCACTGCGTTTGAAGTATAACCCATGTTGGGGACCTATACCAAGATGTTGCTCCTGGAAGGCATTCACAATCAAAGTTCAAAATAATAAGCAGTGCCAGGACTGGCTTAATTACCCCTATTTCACTCCACCCCGTGGACCACCCACAGTCGGATACATGATGGACATGATTTGCCACTGGCTCCCCCGCTTATGCCGCATGGATGATGTTGCCGTGCATATGAATGTCAAAGTATTTGACATGATGCAGACTGTTTTTAAAATCTTCCATCGTGTCAAAGCACCGCATGTTAACACCCCGAGATTCGAGCATGGTAATCAGGACTTAGCTTATGATATGAGCACGACACCATCGCTCCGGGTGTGCTATGCTTGGCACTATCGAATCAAGTATTTACCGACATGTTACAAAATGACATTTGAAGAGATGTTTACCACCGACTTTTGGGAGTACCATTCAGAGGTGTTCATAAGTAGCCCCACACACCTACTCCAATTATTTTCCTGTGAAGAACTGGTGTACTCCACACACTATCGACTTCCGCCACCAGATGAACCTCAACCCATAGATTGGGAAAAACTTGAAGCAGATCTTGCAAGAGGTATTCACATCGTAGAACACACCCTTGCTCATGACCTCCTACAAAACTATATAGATCTTTTGAGTCACTTTTGATGTCCACATTCATCATAGATGGTTCCTGCTCTTCTTGTGTATCGGAGGATGAACTAGAGTTGGCCAATCCCAACTCTCTATATCGATGAACTTTAGTTAGCCTCTTTCTTTGTTCAATGTCTTCATGAGACTGTTGGTAATGATGCCCTTGTACTGGGAGGTTTACCGAACCTTCGTTGTATTGGTGGGTAGCCACCATTCCTTTGTTCAACTCTGCTTTTGAAATTGGTTTTTTGTCTTCTAGCCTTGTCCTAGGAATTACATGTGTCCTCTTTGAAGCTGGAAGTGTTTCGTCTGCCTTCATCATTTCTCGTAGTCTTTTGGTGCCTCTCATTCTCGGTTGCGAGCTCATTTCGGCTTCTTCCACTACTTTTACTCCCTTTTTCTTTCTTGGGACCATGGCTAACTTAGCATACTTAGCCATCTCCGAAGATGAGGGCATCTCTTTCAAATGTTCCTGAATACCTAATGCATGATAGATAAGTATTGTTCGGGCGACACTTCCGTTCATGAACTTTTTATGGTTCCACTTCTGTTTAGCTTCGAAAAGACGTTCTTGGATGTATTGCATCATGTTTACTTGATTACCAAACTATTTGATAGCATGAGATAGCATCTTCACTATGATTTTCTGTGGTGTAGTGTATCGATGCATATTTGGAAAGCAAAAGTGTTGATGAATCAGATGGACTTCTTCTTGTATATGGATACGATTAATGTCCATGAATGTTTGTGTCTTAGTCCCTTGACTTTCATCTTTCAAAATTGTGTTTCCATCCTTTTCCCAACCGAAAGCTTCTTTGATTAAGTCATGGGTGAATTGGAGGATTACACACTCTCCTGCCGCATCCAGAACTCTTGCTTTGGGCACTAATGGGTCATGTAAAGCTGGTTGGAGGGTATTCATCACCTGAGTACATCTTTGGAAGTCTGGTTCGTAGATTGGCAGTTCCAAGTATTTCTGAATACCTGCCTTCGTCATTTTGTCTATAATTGATGGGAGTTCATGTACGACTTTGAAATCTTGAGACATTACTGGGAACTAATGGTCAATGTCCATAATCTTTATTGTCACTAAGAAAAGATAATCCCCAGCAGGCTGATCCTCTTGAAACCAATGACCCTTGGCTTTTTTCACACTCTATAACGGGAACTCTAGCACCTCTTCTTGAATAGTTGCTTCGAAATTCTCAGAAGCCATCTCAACTTGTAATAGAGAGAAAATCAGCTTCTAATAGAGATCAAGTCATGTGTTATGTGTGGCTTAGTAATATGTTGCTTATTGCATCACTCCTTTTCCCCTTGCTCAAGTAAGTAAGGTCTCTTACCACACCTCTGTTGATTTTTAGTCCTGAAAGAAAACAAAAATTAGTTCTAGCTGAAGCATTTATGTATCATGGTAGGTTCATTCCTATGGAAGTAGAATCTACGACCTATTCCCATGATGGAAGTGTGCACCACTAATTTTGTCGAGAAGGTAATGTGTTGAATGCATGGCCTTGTAATGTGGCCCTGTTATGCATGCTCTAGGTGCATTGGACTCTTCATGAGTGCAAGTGGAATCTGGTTGAGTTGGTGGTTCTTGTCTTGGCCGACTCTTGGATCTCCATATCCATTTTGTAGTTGGTGTTTTAATTATTTTTTGTCATTCTGGTCATTCTCTGGTCCTTGTTGCCTTCTTTTGTGAAGTCTTATTGGTTGACATCGCATTCCTTTGGTGCTTGGGCTGATTTCTCTTGGCCCTCCTTGTTCCGCTTTGTCGGGAAAATGTCTCCTTGAGCTTGTCTAGCTCTTGATTTGTAGTCTGTCTGACCTTCTTTGAAATCCACATATGCTGCCATGTTTTCTGGGCTTCTACTAATGATTTTGGAAGCCAAACACGAAGGAGTCTTGGTGATTCTGATTGTGGTTGTGAGTAGTGGTTGTCTCTCCTCATTTTCACTATATGACTGGTCTGCTTTTGAGTTGAATCATCTGGTTTAGTCATTCTATCCTTCTGCATCCATTGTAGATGAGTATTCCATGGATATGATGCTCTAATAGTAGACTTCCATGTGGATATTTTTCCTTTGGTGTAGATTCATCTCTCATGGGAAAAAAGGCATAACATCAAGTAACATGTTTGTATTTGTAGGCAATTCTAACTTAGGGTGTTTTTTGGGTATGCTTTTGCTTGATTCATCTATTATTTCCTTTTCAAGGGTGTCTTCCTCTAGCTTGACAACTTCATGAACATGAGAAGGTCTTTCTTCTAACAAGCTAAAGATTTCTTTATGTCCTATTTTGGCTGATATGTACCCTTGTGCTAGATGAATGCTCACTTCGTTCTCGTGTCCTATTTTGGCTGATATGTACCCTTGTGCTAGATGAATGCTCACTTCGTTCTCGATAATCTTTCCCTAGGACTAGATTTTCTACTAAGTCTTCGTCCTTACATACCAAAACTCTTTGATCCATCGAGGAATTTCCTAGGTGGAGGGATATTAGGGCTTCTCCAACACATTCTATGACTTGGCCTCCAATTCCTATCATGCATGCTTTAGTTGAGCTTATGGTTGTTTGGAGATGCGTAATTAACATCATTCGTATGCAACTTAGGACTGCTCCTAAGTCGATCAGGGCATCTATCAATCGGTACTTTGTGGTTCCAATCCCTAGGTTCAAATATGTTTGGGACATGCAAAGGTTCTTTTTATCGGCTTCATGGACTTGGTAATTGGCCATGGGAATGGGTTCTTCTCCCTGTAGATATCGTTCATCCCTTTGCCTTATCCACTCCTTTCATTTCTTGATATGCTCTAAGGCATCTTGGCATGCTTCTTCTCTAATTCTCTCTTCTTCTTTTTTCCGATTTTGCACCCCTACGAGTTTTGCTAACATCTGATTCATCAATGGCTCCATATATCATTTTACTTGGCAACCACTTATGTAGTTAGGAAGTATATCTCCATCTAATGTGGCTAGATTCATTGCACCGCTAGATGAGATCCTATTAATCAGTAAGGGTCCGTATCTGCAATTTTGAAGTTTCTTTGCATGTGTGCATCATAATATGCTTTTTGTCTCCTTTTAGCAGCATAAATTCCCGCAACTGCCTGTAATCTTGTTTCGTGTAACTTATCAATCTACTCAAGTTGCTTAGATAGCTCATGTCCTATCCACTCATATTGTTGTGCTACTCGTAAGGTAGGTACCAAAAAATCGATTGGCAAGATGGCATTTTGTCCATATACTATGTTAAAAGGAGTAGTTCCAATGGCTGTTTTGTAAGCCACCTGAAAGGCCCAGATTGCATGATGTAATTGTTTGTCCCAATCTGACCTTCCACTATTGACTATCTTTGTAAACACTGTACACAACACTTTATTGGAACTTTCTGCTTGAGCATTGGCTTGAGGGTGATAAGGTGCCGATTTTTTATGAATCACTAGGAATTCACTCATCAAAGACTTTATTACTTCGTTAATGAAGTGCGTTCCTCGATCACTTACTATCTCTATAGGTAGTCCAAAGCAAGTAAAGATGTGCTCAAAGAGAAATTTGGTTGTTGTGTGAGCATCATTTTTTCTAGTTGCTTTTGCTTCTACCCATTTAGTTAGATAATTTGTTGCCACTATTATGTACTCAACATGTGATCCTTTGGCTAGTGGGTTAATTGGTCCTTTGAAATCAATACCCCATTTCGAAAAGGCTCTTGGTCTCAGATGCATGTCATCTTGTCTAATAGGGTACTTAGCTCTTTGGCATACCTCACAACTTTGTATGTAGGTGTCTGATGTAGCGCTCCTCCTCAATCCCATAAAGATGAACACTCGAACATGCAAAAGACATAAGCAAACATTAGTGTCATTAACAAAAGAATAAATCAAATCAAGTGTTTAACCCAAAAAAATATATACATTCATAGAGAGATCTTATCTTATGAATCTTAAGATGTCATATTCCAAATACATCAATAGCTTCTAGACGAAGCCTTTTTCTTCTTTTTTATTTTTTTCTTCCAAGGTTCTATCTCAACAAAATTGAAGACTAAGCTTCTAAAAGAAACTCCTCTTTTTCCGGAATCTTTTGTGTCAAACCTTCCATCCTTGTCGAGGATCGATTATGCTCTGATACCACTTGTAGATCTCGATTATGATAGGAACATGCAGAAGCTCAAATTGTTGCTTCGCATTTCTACCTTTATCAACAAAGGCCACAAATCTCCAAAGAGATCTATGCTCGATATTTGTGCTTTTGATTGAGCTCCACGCGAGTTCGACAAAAAAAACAAGTTACATTCCTCAACAAAACCATCCATAAAAGTTTTCACTATTAGCTACTATGTTGTCGTGTAAGTTCATCCACTAACTCACGTTGCTTGAAATCCAAAAGTCGAGAGTGGTGTGTATTTTCTTAGAGCAGCGATTAATCCGTACGCTTTCATTAGATAAAACCTAAAGACCTATCTTCCTATGTGTTCGTGACAACACGGCGTAGCAAGACCGAAGGGGTCTCGTCCATATCATGGTGTCCTTTTGGTCCCAAGGAATAAGAAGTTTTGTTCTTCTCCATTATCAAGTTGTTTTGTATCTCTCTATTCCTGAATCCTAACGATGTGGACCGTATTAGAATTTGTGCTCGCAGAATCCTGAATAACTAAATCAAGAAGATTAAAGGAGTCACTTACAGGTAGATCAAAAGTGCATATGGAGCTTCTGTGATATCCTCACAAGTGCATAAGGAGGCTCTGCGATTTCATTAGGATTAATCTAGTAACACCGTTGCAAATGATCTGATTTTGGAAGATCGAGAGTGCACGACAGGAGGTATCAGATGCATTTAATTGAAAGTGCATCCAAGGTGCATCGAAGGTGAAGTGGCAACTTAATTGAAGGTACTCAGAGACCTTTAAGCTTGATCAAGAATATATCTCCTTGCACATTGACTCATGAAGCATCGAAGGACTTCGATAGTGAAGCAAAGACTCAGATTTGATGACAAAGATGAAGATGCCAAGATCGAGATCAAACAGAGAAGTATTATGCGAGAATTTTCTTTTGTCATGCAAGATTAAGAAGATTGATCCATGCGATTGATATTGAGATTGTGATTGAGATTGAGATTGAGATTGTGATTGAGATTGTGATTGTGATTGAGATTGGGATTGAGATCAGCTCGGGGGTGGTCGGGAGGTCGAGGCTGCATCAAGAAGCTATTTTCCAAAGCTATTGTATTGAAAAGGATGAGGCTTCATCTTGAAGTTATTGATTATATATTGCAATATTTGATTCATGAAGATAAGTTACTATCTTGTACTTGATTTTCAACTGAGCTTAATTCATTAATGATCATTCCATTTATTGACATGTCTAATTTTTTATATTGGAGTTTTCTTTGGATTCTTATGACTACGAAATCGTGATTGACGGAACGCTACATCTGCATCCATATGTAGAGTTGGCCACCACAGGCTTGCAAAGAGAATCATTTTTACAGTTCTTTCGGCTGAGAAATGTCCTCATGTGGCACCTGCATGTGCCATTTCTTATACGGGTAAGTACTCCCCTTCATGCACACATAGTCGTAGCTGATTGTCTTTTCCTCTTGTGAATAATTGCCTCCCCAATATTACATAATCCTTACTAGTTTCTTCTAGGGATCACTTTCTAGCTAGACTTGCTCCTTCCTCATGCTCTCTTATTTTTAAGAACTTCACCAATGTTCTACTCCGGTCTAGTGCTATGGTAGAGAATTGCAATGATGTATGGTCTTCTAGAGTATTTTCTTGACATTTTGAGCAACTATCGACATACTCATGGACATCCTTGGCCATATATGGCCAATAAACTCCTAATCGTTTTAATTCCCTTAGTGTTCCATGGGTTCCCTTGTGCATTCTCCATCTGTTTATGTGAGCTCGCTCAACCAAATTCTTCTATTTGTCTTCTTCTACACATCTTCACAATACACCGTTAGGTTCTTTATGGTACACACTTCCTGCTACAATGTGTAAATTAGATGATTGTAGAACTCCCTTCCTAATCTCCTTGTTAATTGGGTGTTGTGGTCCATGGGTGAGTATTTAAATTAACTTCTTTGCCCACTTAGGATATACTTCCAAATTGAACAGATAAGTGTCTAGTAAATCATCTGCTACTCCATTAGGTGGCTCTCCATGTGTTAACCTAGATAGATGATCAGCACTCACGTGGGTATTTCCTTTTTTTACTATCACTTTGAAGTCAAACTCCATGAGTAACAAAAACCATCTTACTAGCCTTCCCATGTTAGAGGGCTTATTGAATAAGTACAATAAGGCATGATGGTCTATGAAGAACTTGAACTTGTTGGCTAGAAGGTAGTGTCTAAATTTCTTCATTTCGTACACCATTCCTAAACCTTCTCGTTCTGTAGTTGTATAGTTTCTTTCAACTTGATTTAGTTGTCTGGTTGCATAGGCAATAGGGTGGTCTAATTTTCCTTCATCTGCAGGTTGAGCTAGAATGCATCCTATTGCGTAGTTTGAGGCATCTACATGGATATGAAAAAGCTTGTTCCAGTTGGGTGTTTTCAAAATAGGTGTTGTGCTGAGTCATTTTTTAACTTCATTAAAGGCTTTCTTGCATTCATTCGTCCACGTAAATTGAGTCAACAATCCATATAATGGCTTAGCAATTATGGCATACATGTGAATAAATCTACGATAGTATCCACACTGGCCCATAAAAGCTTACACTTCCTTAGCATTTTTCGGTCTTGGGAGTTCTAGAATTACTTTGATTTTATCTTCATTAGTGGAAATTCCATTCCTTGATACTATGTGACCTAGGATTTTTCCTTGTCTCACCATAAAGACAAATTTCTCAGGATTTAGGTACACTCTATATTGTCGACACTTCTCAAATATCCTTCGCAACTCCCGAATATGCTCTTGTCTCCGACCTGAGTACGTCCATAAGTCGTCTACGTATACTTCCATACTCTTCCTTAGGAATTCTTTAAAGACGTGACACATCAACCTTTAGAAAGTAGCAGGGGCATTCATGAGTCCAAAAGGCATCACTCTGAAAGCATAGACTCCCCATTCAGTCATGAATGTGGTCTTATGTTGGTCCTCAGTAGCAATAGCTACTTGATTGTATCTAGAGAATCCATCGAGGAAGCTATAGACTTCCTTACCTCTGACTCTTTCCAAGAGGTGATCAGTGATAGGTAACGGGTAGCTATCACGGATCGTTGCTGCATTTACTTTCTTTATATTAATACACACTCTTAACTTCCCATTCTTTTTGGGTACGACCACTTATGGTGACACCCATTCGGTGTGTTCTATCTCATAAATGAATCCGACTGCTAACAGCTTGTCTATCTCCTCCTTAATTTTTGCTAAATAGACATCATTATAAGTGTAAGGGCGTTGCTTCGACGGTTTTGCATCAGGTGTCATGGGTATTTGATGAGAACAAATGGATGGTTCTACACCTTTGAGGTCCTTGTAGGTCCATGCAAACACATCCCGATACTCTCGAATTAGTCTTATCAATTCTTCTCCCTCCTCATGTGACACATCTTTTCCTATGTATGTGCATCTTTCTTCTCCATCTTCCATAGTCGCTATTACTTTCTTTGTTTGTTCCTTGCTGTCATATGGTTCTCCTTCTCTTGCCTCTCTCTTAGGCATCTGACTGGCTATCTTCCTCTCCTCTACTTCATATCTTTTGAAGTGTTCAGGGACTTTAAACAGGTCTAGGGTTGATTCGGCATTATCTAACATTTCCTCATGGTTTGGTCTCATCTAAACTGCTTCTTTTGCTAACACCTTGGGTGTTCCTTCTCTGTTATCGGTTTGGATTGCTTCGAAATACCGTTCCTTTGAATCAAACTCTGGTTCCATCTCTATGCTTTCATACTCTTCCTTCTATTCCTTTTCTAACACTTCTCCTGCATCTACCTCCTAAAGGACTACCATGTAAAAGCTTACATCATAACCTTCTTCATCAACGCATCCATTCATGGTTAATACCTCTTCATTTATGCATACATCCAAAGTGGCTAGAATCTCCATCCAACTGTGTGGTTTGAATGCTTCATCAGGGAAAACTTGGGGCATATACATAGGATCCTCTACGGGTCGGTAATTTTGATGTCCGATAGGCCATATTTGAGTTTTTTTCTCTTGTCTCTTTGCTTCCTTACACATCCATAATTGGGCAACTTCGTGATTGGTCACTTGAACTGGCACTATGAATTGACAAATCATCCTCTGCCTTTTGTATGGGATTCCATTGTAGTGGGGGTACATCCCTATGCGTAAATGTATGCAAATTTATCTTGGTAGTAGTTCAAAGCGTCTCTTCCCTAGTCTTGTACTACCCTGAGTTGTCTCATGAATGGTCATCCTAATATCATTTCATAGTTATTCGCTTTTCCAAATTGACATACTGCTAATGTGTGCTCAAATTCCACTCCGTAGGTGGTTAACTTAATTTTCTCCAATATTCCAAGGGGTCTCTCTACATGACCATCTGCTAGTTGAAGCCTCATACGTGTTGGTCGTAGGGTTGGCATTCCCCATTTCTCCCAAATCTCTTTGGTGGCTATGCCTACACCTGCCCCTGTATCTAGAATGGCTTTGGTCATGTATCCATTATATGTGATGGGTAAACATGTGTTGCCCTCGTCTCCTTCACTAAATTCTCCGACTTTATCCACAAGGATTTGTATAGTAGAAGGGACTTCAGTTTCTTCATTTTCTTTTTTATTCTCCTCATTATCTAGGTAGTTCTTCCTTACTATCTTCCTCTTTTGGTTTCTGGTCATTCTTTTTAAAACACTCCTTCTATTAATTCTCAGATATTCTCGTCTCTGGGAGGACTTGGGTAGTCTTTTCTAGAGTGGCTTGAGCTACCTCTATGAGCTTTCTACATATAGCAAATCTCTCCTTCTCTAAGTCCCCTTGTGGGTAAAGTTTCTCCTGCTACTCTATGTTTGGTCTAGTCATGATTCTGGCTTGGTAAGCTTTCAGCCACATGTCCAAAATGGTCTGGTCTTGGGTCTGCTAAGATTGATCCTAGCTTGTTTAGTTCTTGTGTATGAGGCATAAGTGGGGTTTCTTCTCGTATTTTCGGTTTCTTAGGTTTCTTACTATCTCTCATGTTCTTCTTGTCCTCCTTAATGGTCTGGTCTTGGGTCTGCTAAGATTGATCCTAGCTTGTTTAGTTCTTGTGTATGAGGCATAAGTGGGGTTTCTTCTCGTATTTTCGATTTCTTAGGTTTCTTACTATCTCTCATGTTCTTCTTGTCCTCCTTACTTTTGCTTTTCATCCATTTTTCTCTAAGTGTTTCCGATCTATCCTTCCATCTTTGAGTCTTCTTTGTTTGGATACTCTCATGTGGATCTTCAGAATCTTCCACTACTTGTATTTTGGGTTCTAGGTTTTTATTCTTTTCTTGTTCGGAGTTTACTTTGGCTTACGCTTGTGTGATAGCCTTTAGTGGTACAATGCACTCCTTATCACTACCTGATGATTCAATTACTTCAATTACATTGATTTGTGTTGTATCATGAGTCTTATTGGGATTCTTTGGGCAGTCTCTAAATAGATGTTCCTTTCCATATTCATTGCAGTACCCTTCCCAAGTCTTGGGGGGAGTGCACTCTCTTATCAAGTGGTCTCCTCCACATCTATAGCATGGTCCCTTTGGCACAGATGGTCTAATCGGTGGTCTCATGGGTGCTAGTGCCTTGGGTGCAGTGTACATTAGGGTTCCAAACTATGGCCCATAGGTGCTGTCCTATCCCTCATAACCATAATATGGTTGGTCATAAGTTTGGTCATACTCCATCAAACTGGTGTCATAGGGATAGTATTCTCTTTGGGTTTGCTCGTATCCTTGATTATATTGATTCTGTACTAGCTAATGGTGCAGCTGGTACTATGGCTCTCTCCATGTTTTCCTCTGGTTGAGTGTACTTAACTCACACTACGTTATGTGGAAGGGGTGTTTGCTGTCCTAACACTGGATGAGATCGTCCATATTCCCCTTGTTCATATGGTCTAGGTGCTCCTTGTGGGCCTGGATAGGGCTTGTATCTTGGAATCTCCCTTCCTGGCTCTCTACGAGGGTATCCATAAGGCCTAGACTAAGGTTGATTTAAGGGTCTTGACTGTCTACTGAATGGGCAATTTTCAGTAGTGTGATTAGTGTATTTATGTTCTATACTTTATAGTACAGGTTGGGTCCTTGGGGTGGCTACCTATTGTATGGATAAGCTTGAGGCATGCCTATTCCTCCTCTTGCACACATGTGAGATGGATGATCTCCATTGCATAGGTTGCATCGTCGTAACATGGGTATTGTCATTGATGGGTGCTGATAATTTCTCCGTTCGTGGATGTCACTGTACTTGTAGTCTCTTCTGATTTATTGTGGCTTGGTGTACTTTTGAGATCGTCAGCTAGGTTGTCCTCTAGGTCAATACATTCTTGAAGACATTCGCTCAATGTCTGGAGCCGTTTCACATAGACTAGGGTTCTCAACATCCCGTTTGTCAATCCGTCCAAGAATAGTGATATCATTTTTTGCTGAGAGGGTCTTTCTATTGCTGGACATATATCGACATATTGATTAAATCTTCGGGCAATTGTTTTCACCGTTTCATTTGGATTTTGTTTGAAGCTATGTATTAAGGATGAAGAGTTGTGTTTAATCCCTTTTTTTGTTGAATTCTCCAATGAACTCTTGAGAAAATTGCTCAAAAATTGATTTGGATCCAATGGTTGTAACCAAGTCAAAGTTGTCCCTGTGAGGGTAAGTCCAAAGGTGTCACATGGAGTATCTAATATGAATAGGACTTTGAGGTGAGACCCTCCTCTTGTTCATATTTAGTGAGATACTCATATGTGTGCCAAGTGGCACTCATTGGAGGAGATCTGACTTCGACCCATTATGGGTAAGTAGAGAAAGAGTAAATATCCAAGTTACCACACGGCTGGGCGGTAGAATTAGAGAGGTATCTCCGTGTGCGCTCGGGAACTGAACCGATCGTCATCATCGATCAGTGTGCAGAGTAGAAGCGACTTTACTCTCCAAAAGTGGAGGGTGTCATCAGGAGAATCTTACAGCTGGTATCAGAGCAAGTACGCGTACGGATCGAGGCATAACTGCCGACGGGACCGCCCACGAAGGAGCACAGAGACTGTCGCTCAGAGACTGCCGCTGCGTGCGCCCACAACGTGGATCAAGGGACCCAAGAGGTCTCCCTCTACCCTCCCTCTAAGATGTATGAGGCATGGAATGAGCCCATTATATATATGCCGATTTGTGTGCCCATCTTTGTCTATGTGGGATAAAGCTCTCCTTCATCGACAGTCCAAGTATTTTTCCCTCTTGACAGTGAGTTCGAATTGAGCAAGGAGGTAACATTTTGAAATTTTTTATGGAATTTTGGAATAAAAGTAATGCTATGAGCCAAGTTTTTTGGAAAATCATGATGCACATATGTATTACGGGCTGTGGACAAGGGTTTTGGGTCATGGGATTTTCTTGAAAAGCTTTAGTTTCTCAGTTTGAGCTCTTCAAAGTCTCTACTTCAAGATGGTTAGCTTTTTTACTTCCCATTGGTGACATACCCGACTTCTCCACACCATAGCTTCCTCATATGATATCGGATTCCAAAAATCTTGGTCACGTTTCGAAACTACACTCCTAAGCTTCGCTCAAAAACCATCGATGTTGGATTTGGATGAGATTTGCCTCACCAAAATTTCTCTGCAGCACTTCAGCAAGAACTAGGCACCCACTCCCGGGCCTAGTTTTTCGTCATCCGGACTCCAAATCCACTTTTTTCACTTGGGATAGTCTCAAATTTTTGAAGTACAGGTGCTGGGCAGCAATTTGTAGACTGACGAGGATTGTTACATCTCTGAAATTGCTCAGTTTCACTCAGTTTGCCCGATTGGGGCTTTTCCCACGTGCTTTTGGTGTTGTTTTGGATGCTTTATGGTGTTTAGAACCTCCCCGGACCAAGTGGACATTTCAAATTTTCTTTTGGGCATGGCAAGGATTCAAAATCAGCGGCTTGAAGCATCAAGGACCACTTGGATTTCGCTTTCGCAGCTCTACTTTGTAACAGAGAAGTGCTCTTGTGATATATTTCTCTTCTTCTTGCATATTTGAACTTTACTTCCATTCATTTTCATACACTCTAGTTAGCAAACGGGGGAAGGGTACTTAAACATGGAAACTAAAGGCAAACAAGTAGTTGAGGCCACTTCTCCACCTAAAGAGCAACTAGAGGATCCTGATGCTAGAATGGAAGAAGTAGAATTAGGGCAAGAAATAGAAGAGAACTTAGAAGAGAAAGAGCCTTCACATGAAGAGTACACTTATGAAGAGCTTATAGATGAATTTTTCACTCGTGACCAATTCATAGATTTGAAAGAGCAAACCCTTAAATTAGAGAAAGATTTGGGTAGCATCACATCTCTTATACAGCAGCTTAAGTCTCAAATGATCTCACTTGAGACTAGTGTCACCTCTTTCCTAGCTAGGAAGGAAAGATAGACCCCTCCTATTCCTCTAGAGATTACTAGGAAAGAGACTTCTCTTCCTAGTAAACACAAAGGAGAGAGCTCTAGGGAAGCTCCCCTCCTGAAAGACTTGAAGCCACCTACCTTTACGGGGGATGACCGAGACAGGAACAAGGATGCAATCTACACTTTTTTACAAAAGTGGCATGATTTGCATCAATTGAAGGGCACCCCACCTGAGTATCGTGTGCTAGAGGCGAGTCTCTCCCTCGGCCCACGTGCTTATAAGTGGTGGATGAGTCTTAAGGAGGCGAACTCTATCCCTACTGACTGGACTCAGTTTGAGACTCTACTCTTTCTTCCTGAACGAGGAGGAGAGGAATTGGGATGAGTGGGATAGGATTACTCAAAGAGGCAGGCCTCTTTCAGTCTATCTATCCCACTATAGAGAGATCATTTTGAAACTTAAGGGTTTAGATGATTTTCAGAAGACCAGAGGGTTTGTTAGGGGCTTGGATAAAGCCATAAAGAGGGAAGTCAGAAGGAATGCACCTAGGACGTTTGAGGAGGCGATCAAATATGCACAGATATATGAGGACCATAACCATCCTCAGTACACTCCTATGGAGACGGATCAACCCCTCAAGCCTCTTAGTACGACTAAATTTAAGAAGAAGTTGCCTTTTGGGAAAAACAAAGTTTTTATTAAAAAACAAAGATCACAAGGGCCTAGGCTATCCACAGACCAGTTTGAGAAGGCCAAAAGGGAGAACCTGTGTTTTAGGTGCCTATCCCCTAGCCATTCACAGTGGAACTGTCCACTCAAGAAGGGGGAAGAAAAGAATAAGGGACCAGAGTCTAGTACGGCCCCTGAAAAGGGCAAAAAGGCGGTCCACCTAGTGCAGACCCTTCCTATTCATGGCAGCTCTAGCTGCAAGGGAGTGGATGTGATGCACGAGGATATTGAGCACACCTGTTGTTTGACTCAGTCATTGTGGTCACCGCAGTTTGGACCACATGACTTAGTTAAGCTACATGGTAGTGTATACGGGACCACGGTGCGGGTCATGATAGATGATTCTGCCACTCATAATTTCATAAACTATGCTTTGGTCAAGAAATTAAAGATTCCCCAGTAGCCTAGTGCACATAAATACATTGTATCTATGATGCAAGGGCAAGATAAAAGAATATGGGATACTATGGTATCCAATTTGGAAGTCAAGATGCAGGACTATACGGATTTTATGGACTTCCAGATTATGAACATGGAGAGGATAGATCTAGTTTTAGGAAGAGAGTGGCTATGGGGGTTGGGAGACACACTTAAATGCAGCTATCAAAACAACACACTCGAGTTTGAAAAGAATGGAAGTAAAGTTTGTATTCAGGGAGAGAGAGATGTACCTAGTGCACCTCTCATTTCATCATTAGAGTTGTATAGTCTCTGTTATTCACAGCATGTACAGGACATGTTTTTATTGTATAGTTATGATATGGAGCATTGTACAAACAACTCATCTGATGTATATTTTCATGCTATGAATGTAAATATGAACAGGACTTTCTACTATTCTTTTTTGCAAGAGTGTGTGGTTAAAAGTTTTAAGGATCTTATGTTTGAGTACAGAGATGTTTTTCCCACTGACTTACCTAGAGGGCTACCACCTGAGAGAGGGGACATTGACCATGCCATAGAGGTTGTTACTAACACTAACCCTATTTGTAGACCACCTTATAGGCTTAGTGTTTCTCAGCATGAGGAGGTTGAGAAGCAATTGCAGGATTATTTAAATAAAGGCTTCATCAAACCTAGTAACTCACCATGGGCATCGCCAATGCTCCTAGTTAAAAAGAAAGATGGCTCTATGAGGCTATGCATAGACTATAGAGCACTTAATAAGGTAACTATCAAGAATAGATTTCCAATGCCTAGGTTGGAAGATCTATTTGATCAGTTACATCAAGCTAGGTATTTTACCAAGCTTGACCTTAGATCAGGATATCATCAGATTAGGATTAGGGCAGAGGATGTCCCTAAGACTACATTTAGAACTAGATATGGGCATTATGAGTTTTTGGTGATGCCATTTGGTCTCACCAATGCTCCTTCCACTTTCATGAAACTCATGAATAGTGTTTTACGGCCTTATCTAGGACATTTTGTGGTAGATTTTTTGGATGACATTCTGATCTATAGTGCATCAGAAGAGGAGCACTTGGAACACTTGAGAAAAGTATTTCAAGTGCTAAGGGAAAATTCGCTCTTTGCTAAGGAGTCAAAGTGTGAATTTTTCAAGACAGAGGTTAGATACCTTGGGCATATAGTCTCCCAGGATGGAATCCAGATGGATCCTGAAAAAGTAAGGGCTATTATGCAATGGCCACATCCACGGAACCTGGAAGAGCTGTAGATCTTCCTAGGTTTATCAGGTTTCTATCGAAGATTCATTAAGAACTATGCCAAGATTGCTGTCCCGATGACAGAACAGCTTAAAGGGAAAGGGAAAGCCTTTTATTGGGGAGACGAACAGAAGCAAAGTATGGAGAAGTTGAAAGTAGCAATTGCTACAGCTCCACTTTTTCACATAGCAGATCCCAACAAACCTTTTGTGGTTGAGATGGACACGAGTGATTTTGCTATAGGAGCGGTTTTAGTACAGGATGGTCGACCAGTAGCTTTTGAGAGTAAGAAACTAGAACCAGCTCAGAAGAATTACTCCGTCTATGAAAAGGAGTTGTATGCAATAGTCCATGCTTTGAAGAAGTGGCGTCATTATTTATATGGTGCCAAAGTCACGATAGTGTTTGATCAAGAGAGCATTAAGTGGCTCTCTAATCAAACAGACCTTAAAGTTCGTAAGGCCCGATGGGCAGAGACCCTTCAAGAGTTTGATTATGAGCTTAGGTATAGGAAGGGAAAGTTTAATGTGGTGGCTGATTCTCTTAGCCGCATGCCTATGCTCAATGGACTGAGTTTTACTCAGATCACTAATGAGCTACTTGAGTTCATTAGAGGAAAATGTAGGCTTGATCTTGCATATTCCGAGATTTGGGAAGCCATAGAGAATGGGGATCGTGATATACGGGTTTCCAGTGAGGATGGAGTATCGACGGGTACTCAAGAAGGATTCAAGTGGAAGAGTTATAGTGTCCATGATGGATATCTGTTATATAAAGGTAAGGTGTGTGTCCCTAGAGATAATGAGATGAGACGGCATATTTTATATGAGTGTCATGACACACCTAGTGCGGGACACCCAGAAATTAACAAGACTTATGATCTTGTTAAGAGGCAGTTTTATTGGCCTGGACTTCATAAGGACGTCCTAGAATATGTGCTTAAATGCAACAAATGCCAGGTCAACAAAGCTGAGAGATTGAGAATTGGAGGACTACTCCACCCATTGGATATTCCTAATGGGAATTGGGAGAGTATCTCCATGGACTTTATAGTCGGATTACCTAAGACACAAAGAGGGCACGACTCAGTCTGGGTAATTGTGGATAGGTTAACCAAAATGGCTAGGTTTATTCCGACATGTACTACAGTGAAGACACCAGAGTTGGATAGACTATTTGTAGAGAACCTATACCGGTTATATGGTCTTCCTTTAGACATAGTTTCCGATCAGGATAGGAAGTTTACTAGCCACTTTTGGAGAGCAGTCTTCAAAAGGTTGGATACAAGACTTAGCATGAGTACGACCAAGCATCCACAGTCGGATGGGCAGACAGAAAGGGTTAACCAAATCCTAGAAGATATGCTTCGAGCATATGTAAATGAAAGGAAAACTAATTGGGAAGAGTATTTACCTATAGTAGAGTTTGCATATAATAGTGCCAAGCACTCTTCCACTGGGCATAGTCCATTTATGCTTATGTATGGGTTTCAGCCAAGAGCTCCTTATGCAGTAGGCTTGCAGAATGAAAAAGTTCAAGCTGCAAAGGACTTCTTGGAAGAGATGAATGATATGCTTAGATTTGCTAAGGATAGCATTAGGAGAGCTCAGGATAGAGCTAGAGCTTATGCTGACCCTCAAAGGAGAGATATCAACTTTGAGGTAGGAGAGCAAGTCTATCTTAGAGTTCCTTCTAGGTCTGAAACCATGAAGACGGGACCTTGTCCAAAATTATCTCCTAGGTATTGTGGACCTTTCCAAATACTTAAGAGAATAGGAAAGATGGCTTACTAGCTCCAACTTCCAGAGAATAGTCAAATCCATCCAATTTTTCATGTTAGCCGGCTTAAGAAAAGGCTGGGTGAATCTGACAACCTCATTCCAGATAGTGAGGTAGTAGAGCCTACCTCTGTTCAATCTACTCCACATGAGCCTGAGAGCATACTACGCACTCGAGAGAAACGAACGAGAAGTCACTTGTATAAAGAGTGTCTAGTTGAGTGGAAAGATAGTTCAGAAGATAGTGCCACTTGGGAGCGGGCTAGCACCCTTCAGAGACGGTTTCCCAGTTTTAGTTTACCTTCCCAAGAGTGTTCTTAAGGGGAAGGAAATGGGGAAACAACACGGAGACAGGACCATGCATTTTTATACATGGGGATATAGTGGGAGTGGTAATTCTTTGATTGCTCTATCTCTAGTAGACCTTCCAATACCATTTTTTAGGACAAAAATGGAATTAAGGGGAAGGAAATGTCACATGGAGTATCTAATATGAATAGGACTTTGAGGTGAGACCCTCCTCTTGTTCATATTTAGTGAGATACTCATATGTGTGCCAAGTGGCACTCATTGGAGGAGATCTGACTTCGACCCATTATGGGTAAGTAGAGAAAGAGTAAATATCCAAGTTACCACGCGGCTGGGCGGCAGAATTAGAGAGGTATCTCCGTGTGCGCTTGGGAACTGAACCGATCATCATCATCGATCAGTGTGCAGAGTAGAACTGACTTTACTCTCCAAAAGTGGAGGGTGTCATCAGGAGAATCTTACAAAAGGATTCATACTGCACAAAGAAATCATCCACTTGCTCGGCTCGTAATACTTGTTTAAACTTAGCTATGTGATCATAGGGTTCTCCCATTCCATCATAGTGATTTCTCATACATTTGACCACTTATTGGTCTTAATCTTCTTATCGGTTCTGGCGGTCTCGGCATCATAGGAATTGCTGGTCTAAATGGAGGTATTCCAGGTTGCACTCCTGGTTGTGGCCTTGGCTTAATTGGTGGTCAATTCAGGTTACTTGTTCTTGAGTAGGTTTGCTTGTGTGATTGCACTCCTAGCATTGTGAATTGCACATGAGTTTGGTTAGGAACACTTCGTTGACTCGTTTGTCCTGACATTGTATTCTCTGGCTCTAGATGTGTTCCAAAGGGATTGTGGGAGGTAGTTGCATGCTCTCGAGGAGGGAATATTGGCAACCCCATATACTTCAATTGAGCTCTATCTACCAGCCAATACCTTCTTTGGTTCTGGTCTAGGTATGTGACTCTAGACTCATCTTCGGGATCCTTTAACTCATAGAAAGTCATTGGGCTTACTTCCTATCCTTATGTTGGTGAATCGGTTTGTAACAGGAGGTCTGACCTATATAAGTAGACGTCTAACAAATAATCATCTTGAGGTATCAAATCCCCTCTCAAGACTCGAGTCACCACTGACTTACCTCTTGGAGTAGTTACTAACTCTTCGGGATCAGGTCTCCCCGCGTTTCCTTGTCCTTCCAATTCTCCTCTCTCGTTGATCCGATCTGGGTTTTCTGTCACCACGTAGATGTGACCTAATTTATCCATGTACACTCCTCCTTCATACTTGACTGCAGGTCTAGGCACTATTGCTAATTCAATGGAGTTTATCATTCTTGCAACAGGCCTATTTAATCCATCCAGGTAAATAGGGATCCCTTGCGGGTTAGTGGACACATATTGCAGGGAGGTGCGGTATTCCCCCTCTATAGTTGACATAAAGTTCTCCTTAGGGACAGAACCATGCATGTCTTTTGAGGCCATGGGTAGCTCCTCTTCTGAATCACTAGAGGTGTCCATATAGATAGAGTGATGACTTGCTTGCCTACCGATGAAATGACACTCCTCCAACTACTTAGCACCCATCCTGATCTCAAGTTCATTCACCCTTCTAGGCTTATGTTGGCTTTCTACTTCCCCACAATTAGCTCCTCAACTACCTCCAATTTTGCCCTCAACTGGCTTGATAGGTTCTAGACGATACCACTCTTGGCGATACCACAGAGACGATACAATACCGGTTCCAGCATGATACGATACCAAAAACCTCCGGCGATAGGATACCACCGAATGAGATGATACGATACCAGAATTTATATGATACGATACCTCTGCATTTGACGATACGATACTAGGTTAGTGGACCATATGATACCTGACCACTTCACGATATGATACCGAAAATCACGCGATATGATACCAAAATTTTGCATGATACGATACTAGCAAATCACACGATATGATACTGAATCCCTCACGATATGATACTAGAACAATGGATGATACGATACCAAAAAAGTCAACGATATGATACCACTTTTTTGCACGATACGTACTAAAATAAGCATGATACGTACTAAAATAAGCACGATACGATACCGAGTTGATGATATGATACGAAACTGGCAGCACGATATGATACCGCTCAGTCGACGATACGATACCATGATCGACATGATACGATACCGAGTGGTCAGACGATACAATACCACTGACCGATCGCGATTGTGATACCAACTTGACGATATGATACCAAAATGGTATCGCGATACCTCAAGTGGGTATGCAACGATACGATACCAGGCATGTATCGCAATACTAGGGAATTTTGGTATCGCGATACCAAAGTCAATCGACCATGATACTTCAGCCAAATTTCATCTAAACTGAAAAATTTTTGGTGCAATGTGTTTGTTTACCTCACCTCTTCCCTCTTGGCCCTCTGTGTCACTCAAAAACCCTCAAAAAACTCTTTGTCATTCCCCACGATACCGAGAATCACTTCAATCATGTGTGCATGCATTTTAAATTAGCACTTTTTCGTGCTTGCTGGACATGATGCCACTGCTACGATACCAATCGCTGCTCTGCTCACGATACCAGTTCTCACAAATGATCAACTAAACTAAAATTTTTTGGTTTTTATAATTTTTGAGTTGCCTAAGACTTAACTCAGCTACTTTTGACATTTTTTTGGGATTTTCTCTTGATGTTTCCTACTCTTCTCCTCTCTTTCCTAACCCTAACTCTTCCCTTTCTTCCTCACTCCTAACCCTTAACCTAAAAACTCATTAGACTCACATCAAGGATGTGAAGTAACAAGTGTTGAAGTGCTTGACTACTTGCCACTGAACGAATTTACCTCTACAAGTACGATTCCTCAACTCCAGAGCTATAACCATCATGAAGGCACCTTGGTTAAGTTTGTTCCCCGGTAACGGCACCAAAAACATGTGTACCTAAGTCACGAAGCCTTAGGGACTTGTGTTGATGAGACTAAATCTCAATCGCCCCACAAGCGCATATAGTGGTGGATCGATACACGTTTAATTATCAATCGGAGGAACCACATGAACCAAGTGTATGAGGATGTGTGCGCACATGATGGAAAGTGAAGTGGCTGAGCTACGATGCATGTGAAAAGACTTAACTACCTTCTTAGCTCACTAGTTCTCTGAAAATGTATGTCGCGATACCATTTACAACATTAAGCACAAATTTGAACTTTTCTCCTAGCTTCGAATTTTGAATATGGCCAATACTAAGTTTTTTTCAAAGATCTCGACGAGACGCATCTATTGGGGGTATTTTCACTCAAATATGACAAACACTCTTCAAGTTATGTGCAAAACAGTGAATGGCAGGAAACATTAACACTCGCTCCACAAGTCGTGATGGCTCGCACACACACTACAATAGTTCAAAAGTGACGGGAGGGATAGATAACAGTCCTACACACAGATTCCAAACATTATACACAGATTCTATTTAGTGAAGCTTTTGTCTTGATCTTCTTCATCTTTTCTTTTTGCTTGACTCTCCCTCAACACCTTCTGACTAGCCAAGAAAGCTTGATTTGCAACACGCATAATAGACCTATTCTGCCTAGACTTGTCTTCTTGCAATAGTTTAGAGACTAGCTCTTCAAATGACAAGGCATTTGGATTGCCTTTCATCATCAAACAAAGAGTAGAAGCAAAACTCTTACATGAGTGAGGAAGACCATTCAAAATGGTCTGCACAAGTGAGCTATCTAGTATAACTTCATCAACAGAAATTAGCTGTTCTTTCAAATCCTTGATCTTTGTCAGAAAACTAACCATAGAATCACCTTCATTCATGTGCTCACTCTCCAACTATTTTCGGAGTGGCCAACACAAGCCTCATTCCGAGCCTGGTACAATGTGGTAAGTGTATCCCAAGCATCCTTAGCTATTTTGCAAGAGCGAATGTGAGGAATAATGGCACGTTTGACAGACAAAGCTATCAATGCATGTTCCTAAGCATCTCTGCCATCCCAACAAATTTGCTATGAAGTAGGTGCAACAGAAATAGCAGCGGGAAGAGGAATCTGCAGAATATCATCATCTTCGACACCATCTCCATCAGTTCAAGCACCTATATTTGTAACAGGACGTCTTTCAACACCCTGCACAATATTCCATAGTCCTTTTGCAACCAATACATGATGCATCATATAATCCCATAATGGTTAGTTGGTACCATCCAACTTATCCTCAACAACCAACATATGGAATACATCACTACTTTCAGCCATGGTCGATGACTAAAATACCTTGATGCAAAAAATTGATATTATCTCAAAAAGTTGAATAGAACTACCTAAAGGAATTTTGCTAAACTTGTAGCAGACTTTGAGATGCTTATAGTGGCAAATCAAAACCGGTATATAGCTTTGGCACAAAAAGACAAAATAGCCTACACAAGCACTGCAATAGTGCATTCGGAGGCCAAAACAAGCTCAGATTGCGATTTCAACACCATAAAACAAAGTCGTTTTGATCTTTGAAGCACCTTGAGTATGCTTACCAAATTTCGTGTGATTCTAAGATCGTAATCGGAGAGGTGTAGAAAACGCCCTAGATGAAGCGACGACGTGCTCTTATACCAATTGTTGGAGTTCGACGTCTACGAAAGCACATGAACAGCACAAGAAGAAGAAGAAGAAGCTTGGAGCACAACACACAATGCTGAATGTATTACGACTAGAATGTACAAATATAAGTAGCCTGTTAGGACAATAGGCGTATATTCAAGACGGGGAAAAAACCTCCTAAAGAGAGAAAAAAGTGCCCCGATGGTCCTAGAGTGTTCACACACATCACTACCTAAATATATCAACATCTGCCAATTGAAGAATCTATACATACTCATCTTCATGTACACAGATACTCAAATATCCATCTTTTCCTCTTTTATAGAGTTGTTCACCTATCAAAGAGTATTCATTGCATTCCATGGTCATCATTTTATCATTGAAATTCTCTTTTTGTTTCTCCTTGCATGACCTTAAGAACTTTACTATCTCTTCACTCCATGATGAAGTAATGGACATCTCTTCTTTTGTTAGGCCAATAAAACCTAATCTATTCAAATTTACTAAGGTTTGAAACTTAGATGCATGCATTACATCTTGTGTGTGTTGTGCCTTTTCCAAATAGTCCCGTTGTTCTTCATCCAAAATACAATTCAACAAGATTCCCAATTGATGAAGATAATACAAGTGTCGTGAGAGTAAAATGTGATTTTTACTTTGAAATGTCTCCTTATTGATATTATCTTTCCTAAATTAAGGCCAAAACTTAATATTGGAATCATGTTGTTGGCCCATCTAGGAATCACTTCTACTTTAAAGAGCTATGTGTTTGGTAGATCATCATTTACTCCCTTTGGCTCTTCTCCATTTCTCAACCTAGATAGATGGTCTGTTCTAATGTGAGTTTTCTCTTGTTTGACTATCACTTCGAAATCGAACTCCATTAATAGCAAAAAACATTTAAGGTGGCTAGTATATGATCCCAACCATATGATTGAAAATCTTTCTCACTAGAATACATTGGCATATAACTTGGATCATCTACTATCCTCTCTAGTTTACATTCCTCCTTAGTCAACTTATACATTCCTCCATTCTTAGGTTTACATAACCAAATGTGAGCTGAATAATCCAATTCCAAATCTCCAATTCTACTTGATGCAATAGAAGTATCCTTTGTTTGATGAAATCTCTTCCAATCCCTTGGTGATATATCATGATGTGAATTTTTCTTCAAGTTTACCTTGGGGATATTATCCTCATGTTCAAGTTACACGTAATTGCTCCCCCAATCTTGAACTACTTTAAGTTCTCTTATGAAAGGTATCCCAAGTATGATATCATATGTGTTTAGCTCTTGGAATTCGACTACAATCAATGTCTTCTTAGATTTGATTCCACATGTTTTAAGGTCAATCTGTTCTAACAACCCTATTGCATATTCCATGTGCACATTTGCTAATTGAAGTTTTAGTTTTGTAGGTTTAAATTTAGGTTTTCCCCATTTCTCTCAAACCTGTTTAATAATACTTTGCACTCTAGATCCACTATCCAAAATAGCTTTCACTTCATGTCTTTGGAAATCCAAAGTTAGACTTGTGTTACCTTCTTCATCTTCACAATATCCTCCCATTTTATCTAATGATATTTGAATTTTTTTAAGTCTTTTCTTGCCATGAGTTGTGATCTTCTTGCTTTTTTGTTGAATTTGTGCAATATCTTCTCAATTTAGGGTTTGGTTTCAATAATTATTTCCAAGAGACGTTACATGCAATTTCCATGTCCTACAAGTGTTCCAACATGTTATTCCTTTGTACTTGATCATGTATTTTTATTGTCTATAACTAACACTGTTGTCATCCATTTTTCCCCCTCCAAATTCTACAATGGATGGCTTTTGAGAATTATATTCTTTAGTTTTCTTCTCTCTTAATGCCCATAATACCACCTCATCCATACATTTCTTGAGTTGATCATATGAGATTCTTGTTTCCAAGATCTCTTGTGTAGTATCAATCAGTTTCTTAAAAATTAAAAATCTTCTCCTTTCCTCTTCTGGTATGGGATATCCGTTCTCATGTCTCTCTAGTGTAGGTCCCTCTTTCAATCTTGCCTCATATTGTTTCAACAATGTTTTCATTTGTTTATTCAATGGTTCTCCCAACACATATCCTCTTACCTTTATTTTTCTTTCTGTTCCAATTGATCTTTTTGTTATTATTCTCGTAGCAACTTATTTTTAGATTTTGGCTTCTTTTTTCGCTTCTTCCAAGAATTCCTTTTTCCTTGATTTTGTTCTTTGTTAGACTCTTCATCACCTTTTTTTCCTTCATTTTCAAAGCTTGTGCTTTGGTAATTACCTTGAATTGTAGATTCTCTTTTTATTCATTACTATTCTCATTTGTGGACTCAAGAGTCTAAGTACAAGTCTCAACCACTGTTACTGATTTCAAGGGAGAAGCAAAACTTATTTGTTTATTATGGTTATTTGAATAGTATTTTATTATATGGTCTTTACCACAATCCTTGTAGTACACCTCCGCCTTCAATATTGGAGGTTGAGGATAATCTCTAATGAAGTGATCTCCCCCACACCTATAGCAGGTTCCATTTTGAAAGTTTCTAGTGTTTTGACACCCCACATTTCTTTATGTAGGTACAAACTTTTTTGTGATTAACATAAATGTTTGAGGATCCATCTCAAAGTTTCCATTGTTTTTATAATAGGCCATATATTGATTATCTTTGTTATATCCACATGTATCCTCTGAGAATTCCTCATTGTATGATGTTCAACATCTATCCTCTGAGTCATCTAGGTACATTGAGGTGTATGGAGTTATGGATCTTTCCAAATTTTCTTCCAAGGGTATGTTTTTGGCAGACACTACATTTGTTGGCAAAGGAGGTTGTTGTCCTAGAACAAGTTGAGGTACATCATGATTTTATTTTTCCTTCACTTGATGACCATTTTGGTGAGCTATTCTTTCTCTATCAAATGGATTCTTTAATTTACCTTTGTCCCCTATATGAATGCTCATTTTTTTTTCTGGTTGAACAAATTGCACTACTCTCTTATCTCCATAAAAGAAATTTCTAGGTTTTTTGGCAAATGTTTGTAGGATGTTCCCCCCACAATTGAAACATCCAATGTTCTGAGGTCTTTGAGGATTGATTTGTTGTAAGCTTAATCCTACATGCTTAGCAATCAATTTGGAAAATTCCTCACTATGTGGCAACTTATTACCTATTGTTGTGGACAATTCATGTCATCAAGTCTTGGCCTCTATTGTCATCCAAGTCTATGGCTTCTTTTGTACATTGATTTTTTACTTCTTGCAGATAAACACATTTTCCCAAGATACCATCATGGCAATATTTATAAAACTGACTATTTATAAGTGAAAATGCATTGGCTTGAAACAATAATTTCCTCTTCACTAATGGAGTCAAGGTCACAAGGAATTTTCCAAACACAAGAAACTACAAAATATCATCATACCAATCAATTTGAGTCTCTACAAGAAAGAGAGCATTATCCATGGTCTCATCATTAATACCTATTGGCCGTTTGCTCATGGTTGTCCTTGACACCTGGTCCGCCATATAGTGCTCCTTCCCTAGATTAATGCGAATCTCAAATTCATATTCTTGAAATAGTAGTAGCCATTGTCAAACCCTTCCAGATACTCTAGGATTATTAATTAAATACTTTAGAGGTTGATGATCGGAAATGATAATGAAATGTATGCCTAAAATATAGTGTATAAACGTTTGAAGTGCAAAGATAATAGCCAAACCTTCTCTTTCTATAGTACTATAAGTTCTCTCTGCTTTGTAAGTAATCTGCTTGCATAAGAAATAGGTTGGTCCAGTACCTTGTGTGCAGATGGTTGTGCCAAGATTGCTCCTACTACATAGGTTGGTCCACCTTGTGTGCAGATGGTTGTGCGAAGATTGCTCCTACTACATGAATATTGGCATTTGTATGCACATGGAACTCAAGTGACCAATTAGGAACAATTAAGATTGATGTAGTACATAACCTTAGTTTTAGCTCACTAAATGCCTTTTTTCTTCAAGACTCCATGAGAAAGGGATCTTCTTACTAGTAAGCCTTGACAGAGGTTTATATATTTTTTAGTAGATTCATATAAATCATCTATGGACCTACCCTGCATGGCCTAGAAATCTTTGCACTTCCTTAAAAGTCCACGGAATGGGCATGGAATGAATGGCAACTACTTTAACCGGATCAATAGTTATCCCCATCAACAAAACTATGTGAGCAAGAATAGTACCTTTGGTAACCAAAAATTGACATTTAGCAGGGTTCAACTTCAAACCGCTTTTGAGACACTGCTCAAAGATTTCTTTCAAATTTTCTAGATGCTGACAAAAATCTAGCCCACTGCTCTTCTATCTCTAGTTGAGAATACTCCAAAGTCTATGATAAATGCAAAGGAATTTCTTTAACCATGTACCCTGTATTAGATACATTGTTCTATTAAATGAAGCAGGCACATTTTTGAGGCCAAAAGCCATCCACCTGTAGACATAAGTACCTCGTGGAGTAACAAAGGCACTTTTGTCTCTATCTTCAAGATGAATAAGAAATTCATTGTAGCCACTGAATCCATCAAGAAAATTGTACAAAGTGTGTCTGACTGGTTTTCCCAAGACCCACTCTCTAAAAGGTTGAGAAAAAGAATCTTGAACAATCACCTTATTCAAATCACAAAAATCAACACACACTCTTATTTTGCCACCATTTTTCTTAGGTACAATAACCATAGATGAAAGCCACCTTGAGTGCTCTATAAGGAAAATAATACTTGCCTCCTCTAAGTTTATAATTTTGACCTTGACAACCTCTACATATTTGGGATTGAGTTGATATGGACTACTCAGGGGTACAACACCCTCTACTAAGGGTATCTGATGTAGTACAAGCTCCTCTCGAATACCTCATAGGTCCTTGTAGGACCATGCAAAGGAATTTTTATAGGGAACAAGAAGAGAGGCTACCTTTTGTAGTAAGAATGGGTAGTGCCACAACCATGTGGCTAGGTGGAATACTTGCGGGTTCTCTTCATCTGCAAGGTTCACTCTTGAACCAAAACTTCAAGGGTAGGTGTGTACCTAAGTCAAGAAGACTTAAGGACATATGCCAAAGAGACTAAACCTCATTTGCCACACAAGTGCATATAGTGGGAAATTGACACATGCTTATTTGTCAATCCGATCAAACAACCTAACCAAGTCTATGAGGACATGTGCACACATGATGGAAAATGAAGTGATTCAGCTTATATGCATGAGAAAAGACTAATCCACCTCTCTAACTCACTGAAATACTGAAAGTCTTTGTCGCGATACCACTTACAGCAGTTTTCACTAAATCGAGGATTTCTCTCAGCTCGCAACTTCGAATATGGCCAATAGCGGGTTCGTTTTGAAGCTCTCGATGAGACGTCTATTGGACGCCATTTCACTCTTCTGACAACCGTGCTTCAAGTTATGACCAAAATAGTGAATGGCGGGAAACACCCACACTCACTCCACAACTCCTACAAGCTCACACACACACTACAGTAGCTCAAAAATAGTGGGGAGGGGTAGACAACAGTCCTACACACACATTCCAAGCATTACACACACATAGAAGATCAAAGAGAAGATGAAAATCTACAAGAAAGAAGCAAATTCGAAAATCAGGAGCTCTCCTTCTTCACAATGGGAAAAAGTCTCTACGAAGAGTCACAAAGTGACTTATATACATGTGCCCTAAAATTGGTCCTTTCACACAAGAGACTGGCACTTTATTACTAAAAAGTGAATTTCCTACTAATTTACAAGGAATATGTTACAATGAGTTGGGCTTATGCATCTAGAGGACTCCTCTAGTGCATTTACATGGCTTGAGGGAATTTTCTAAGACTTTGAAGAAGAAAAATGTGCCCATTAATTTGAAAATTTTGGGGCTTTCCTTTCTCGTTCCACTTTGCTCTGCAACACTCTTCCCCTCTTTGTCTCTATGGTCCCTTGACAGGCTTTTACTTCTTGTTTGTAGTTCTTCTAAGAGTTCTAAATACACGCACCCAGTGGTCGAAGCGGCAAGAAGGACTGTCAGAGAATTTATTATTTTATCCGATGTATGTCCTTTGCTTCTGTTTGCCCCTTGATATCCCATACATCACAAATCTGGGTTGCTGCATTCAGTCGGGCTGCCACGCACGCCACCAGTGACTAAGAATGTGCTATTCTTAGTCACCTCTTCAACTTTTCAACCTCTGCCTCTTTCTAACTTTTGGTCTTCTGATTTGTCTTTGTCTTCACACATCTGACCCTGTTGCATTGCTTTAAGCCTGTTTATTTTGTTGCCAACGCACGCTATCAACGGAAGGATTATTACCTGCCAAATATTGTCTTGCACTTCTTCATGGCTACTTCCTGGCCCTGGTCCGTCCTTCCCATGAAATGTCCTGGTTCTGATTGTTCTTTAATTCCATTCCTCAGGACTTGGATGTTTTGCGTTGTTACCTGATGCGTGCCCCTGCGGGGCTTTGGGCAGAGGGTGGTTCTTCTTCTTTGTTATCTTCATTCTTTATTGAACAATTTTGGTCTTTGATTTTCTTCTTCTTCTCTTCTTGCTTGATTCCCCTTCCACACGTCCCTCCTCCTAAACTCTGTCGTCCCCGATAGGCTTTTTGTGGTGACGTGAGTACGTTTGAATGGCGGTTTGCTCTCTTTGATTAAGCAGGTTGGCGTGACATATCATAAACTCTTTCCACTATGTTGACTTCACTCCATCTTCTCGTGCTTGTCGGTTATCCGCAAAAAAGCTTGTTTTGTAAGCCACCAGTCTTGTGTTAAGGTTCGAAGTCATCTTTACAAAAATTTCCGAATCAATTTCGAAGAAGCCAGTGAAAAATGCCTCTTCGAATGTTTGCATGTATGTACTTGGCAAAAACATAAGTCTTGAATAATACTCCATAAGGGTTAAGCGACTCGGAATGGTAGAGAGATAAAAAACGAGCGCTTCAGAGCCTTGTGTAATGCCAATGAAGTTCAAAAATGTATATTTGGCGTGTTGGAAAACCTTCATTACTGTAAGGAGCATGCTAAAAATTTTATTTGTCATTTTTACTGCTAAATCCGGTATCGTCGCATATCTCGCAATCCAAAATTCCATTGTTTTTACCATGTACTCTTTCGTTGGTAGGTTGTTATGTGGTGGACTAGGTAATAGCGGATAATTCAGCCATTGATTATTAATGCTTCCCTGGTGCTGTCCTTCCCAAAATTGTGACCAGGAGCGTCTGCGGGGTACAGGACAAAAAGATGGGTTTACCTAAAGCACATATGGCGATGCCTCCCACTGTACCCGCAGTGTAGAGTTCTTTTCCAAAAGCTTCCTCCTCCAGATAGGATCAGCCTTCTCGAACTCCTCTTGAGTGTAATTGAAAGTATTATTGTTGAACTGGAGGTTGTTGTCCGGCTCTTTATTTGTCGTCATCTTGATATATTGCCACGTTTGCTCTTTTAGGAGGCCATATGGTACATTAAAAGGCTTCAAATTTGTTCCAAGTTTTTGCTCTCAATTTGAGCTTCCTTCATTATCTGAATGATTTGATCTTCAAATTTTGCGGTAAGCTGGGACACCAATAGTGCCCTCTCATCTCGGCTCAGTTCTGCAATACCCCGATTATTACGTTCAAATTGGGTCTCCGGGTCCTCCCTTGTCGGTGAATGATGTAAGGGGGGAGAGAGAGGACGTACCTCAATCTCCTCAGTAGCCGCTGTGGATTTTGGAACTACTGGTGTCCCCTCAGTTGCTTTCTGTTCTAGTTGCTCTTGTAGCTGCTTTATCATCTCATCCTTCTGCTTGAGTTCTTCATTGGCCTTAGCAATTGTCTCCTTTTTTTTGAGAATCTCTTCAGCTACTATAGCCAGGTGTTCAGTGTCTTCTCTACATTGTGCCATATATCTATTTTCCACCTTTTTCCATTTTGTTCTTAGAGCTGCGGTATCATCCATGTATCTCTTTTCCCATTCGACAATTACTGCCTGCTCTTGCTTGAGCCGATCCTCATACTTAGCTATCTTTTATATCCTTTTCTGGCCCTCCATAGTCTTCTGAGCCTCGCTCGCTTCATATTTTTTCTGTAATTCTTGTAGTTGTTCTTTTAATTTGGCATTTTCTTTCTCTAAACTGTTGCACTGCTTTTTGGCTTCTTGAACTTCATTTTCTCTATTTACTATTTGCTCTCTGGCTAACTTTAGTTTTGCCGAAAGATTCTTACCCCTTTCTTGAAGCTCATGCTTGTCCTGCATCGCTTGATCATAATCCTCATCAGCCTCAAGCATTAACTGTTGCGTGTCCATTGCGGTTCTTATCATGTCTTGCACTACTGGCTTGAGCTGAGCGATGTCCACATTCAACCATGTTCTCGGTATACTGGGAGCTTCCCCGATTTGTACATCTTTTCCTTGCTCTACATGGATGGTTTCGTTGTGGGGTTGTCTGATTTGTAGCTGAATTGCTAGTTATTTTCGTTCTTCATCCAGATCAATGACTTTAGTGGCACTCCCTTGAAATGTAACATCCATGGGGAAGGGTTCAGCCACAACTCTTATCGGAGTGAAGGGTTCCGATTCTTCCACTGTCGCTTCTCTTGGTTCTTCTTTTGGATTCTTGAGGGACTCCTCCCTTTTAGTCGTTGTCTCTTTGATTTGAATTTTTGTAGTATCATTGAGTTGGAGAACATGTATACCTTCTTGGTTTGCTTCCTTGCTTGCGGTGTCTTGATCGACGTGGATGGTTTTGTCATTCATCTTCATGCTCCCTTCTACTTCATTGTAGTTGACTGCATTAAGCTCCTCCCACTGTCCATCATCGTTGGATTCACTTTGAATATCCACATTTAATAAGGATGTTTCGGGTTCTTCTTGCATCCGAAGATGAGCTTGAATTATCTAACCCTAATTCTCGGTATCGATGTACTTTGGTGAGCTTCTTTTTTACATCCATATCTTGGGTGGCCTGCTGGTAATGGTGCCCTTGCACGATTAGATTAACCTGCCCTTCTGTATATTGGTGCGTATCCTCTAGGGCTTTAGTTAAGTCTTCTTCTATAATAGGTCTTTGTTCTTCAATCCTGGTCTTTGGATGTATGTGTGCCCTTTTTGTGGTTGGAACTTCTTCTTCGACTTGTTTTACCTCCCTTAGTCTCTTTGTACCTCTCATCTTCGGTTGAGAGCTGGTTTCTGCCTCTTTAACAATTTTGAATCCCTTTTTCTTTCTTGGTATTGTTGCGACTTTGACATACTTAGCCATAGCTGTCGATGATGGCATTTCTTGGAGGTGCTCTCGGATGCCTAAAGCATGATAGATCAAAATTATCAGAGCAACACTGCCGTTCAGGAACTTCTTGTTATTCCATTGCTTCTTTGCCTCAAATAGCCATTCTTGTATGTAAGGAGTCAGATTAATTTGATTGCCAATCTACTTGATGGCATGTGAGAGTAGCTGGACAATTATCTTCTGAAGGGCGGTGTATCAATGCATGTTTGGGGAGCAAAAATGCTGATGGATCAGTTGTACTTCTTCTTCAATATCCACTCCATTGATGTCAGTGAAGGTCCTTGTCTTTGCTCCATGACTTTCTTCTTTCAATACTGTATTTCCATCTTTTTCCCATCCAAAAGCTTCCTTAATCAAGTCATGTGTAAATTGGATGACTACCCATTCACCTACTCCGTCCATAACTCTAGCCTCTGGCACCAATGGGTCATGTAGTGCTGGCTGCAATGTATTCATGAATTGTGTGCACCTTTGAAAGTCAGGCTTGTAGATCGGCAGTATACCCGCTTTCTTCATGATGTCAATTGTAGTCGTAAGCTCATGCACCACTTTAAAATCTTGGGACATAATCGAGAACTGATGATCCGTATCCATGATTTTGATATTCACCAGGAAGAGGTACTCCCCGGCCAGTTGATCTTCTCTGAACCAATGTCCCTTTGCTTTGGTTATACTCTGGAGAGGAAATTCCAATACTTCCTCCTGAATCGTTGCTTGAGAATCTTTAGAAGCCATCTGCACTTGTAATGAAAGGTGCATTAGCTTCAATAGAAAATATAGCAATTGTGCGGTGCATTGTTTATGACATGTTGTCATTTAGTCGCTCCGTTTCCCTTGCTTGTATAAGTGAGATCTCTTACCACATATTTTTATTTCTTTTCTGAAAAAAAAAAGTATTAGTATAGCTGAAGCATTTATTGATTTACATAGTAGGTCCATTCCTAAGGAAGTTAAAGCTATGACCTATTTCTCTTTGGAGAATGTGCACCACTAATTTTATTATGTACATCAAGTGTCGAATGTGTGGCCTTGTAATGTGGCCCTATTATGCATACTTTAGGTGCATTTGAGACTTCATGAGTGCAATTGGAATCTGCGTTGTTGTGGAGGTCCATTCCTCACAGTTGCTTCGGTCTCCAAATCCATTTCGTGATCGCATTAATAGGCCGTGTCTTCTCTCGGGTTCTTCGAGCTTCAAGTGTTTCCTTTGTTCCTTCTAATGTCCTTTTGATAGAGGTTTTTCTCTTCATATTTCTATGACGAGTCTGTCTTGGCTTCGTGGTCCGAATGTTGGGATGTAATATATCCTCTTGTCTACTTATCTCTTGGTTGGCTGCTTGTCTGACCTTCTTGGGAATCCATATCTGTTGTTGTGCCTTCTGAGTTTCAACCAAAGGCTTCGGAAGCCATACTTGCAAGAGTCTTTTTGTTTTGGATTTTGGTGAAGCTGAATTCTTGTTCTCCTTTTTCTCCTCATGAGTTGGTGTAGCGTTCTCTGGTTTCTGCACTTGATCCTTGCGTACCCATTTGAATCTGACCTTTCCTGGATGTGAGTAGTTGATAGTGGTTTGCCAAATTGGAGATCCTCGTGTCATGTGAGAAACTCTCTGAGTGTTGGTTTCCTTGGTGTCTGTCCATTCACCAAGTGAATAGGATGAATTCACTTCTTCCGTGGACACATTAGGGTTTGAACTTTCTGTTTCTTCCAGACTTTCTTCTGAGGGATTGGGTCTGGAATCCTGTTCTAATTTCTTTTTTTTGGAGTCCTTCCGTACTTTTGATGGCGTCTAGTTTCTGTGAGGGCTTCTCTCCTAATAGACTAAAAATTTCCTTGTGCCCTATCTTGGCTGAAATGTATCCTTGCGCTAGGTGGATGCTTACTTCATTCTCAATGATCTAATCCTGTCCTAGGATCAAGTCTTCTATTAAGTCTTCATCCTTGCATAATAAGACTCGTTGTTCCATGGAAGAATTTCCTAGGTGGAGGGATTTTGGTGCAAGGCAATCAACAATTGAAGTTTTTGGATGAAGAATTGAAGTCAAGGATTGAAGAAAAAACCAAGTCATGAAGCATGAAGGAAGTGCATATCCAGGAGATAAAGATGTGTATACATATGTACATTATTTTAGAGTCAGATCATCACATACTTTTGTATGGTCATGAGCTTGTAAAAATTTGCCTATATATACAAAGAAAATGTTGGGGCAAAGTAGAGAGATTATGTGAGAACAAGAATTCAGAAGAATTAGATGTCATTAGACTTTTAGAAGTGAGTAGAATCTCTCTCATTATTCAGATGTAAGAATTTCTCAAAAATGAAGTTGTTGCGCCCAATCTTTCTGTGCATTCTCCTTCTGTGCTTGATCATTTCAAGAATCTTTTTGTAGATGTCTAAATCCATAGTTAATAAGTCTATGGTTAAAGTTTGAGAGCCTAATTGTAAACAGGCTGTCAGAATTATGTGTAGGAACATTCATATGTGAAGAAGTGTTCATTGGTTCCTGAAACAGGCGCAAAATTTGATGCTAATGTTTTGGTTAGTTCTCCTTCCGTAGTGTAAAGTTTTGAGCAAGCAAGCACTCAATCTTTAAGTTAGAAGGTAAGCTACCTGTGGCTAAAAGCATTTGCATAAACGAGTTCTAGATTGAGAGAACCAAGTGTTAGAAGTTATAGGTGTCTAAATCGACTTCTCAGAAGAACAATTTTAGACATAGGTGACTTGTTAAGTTCATTTCTCAAGATCTACTAAATCTTTTGAAGTGATTTAACTTGGAGGAGGTGTGCAAACTATAGGCAACACCTTGTGCAAAGTTTTATAAAAAACGTTACACATATGATAAGTCAATGAGAGAGTTATGTGCAGCAGACTTTATGTGTAATCACCTTCTTCACAGTTTGATCAAAATTTTGACAATTGATCATTGATCCTTTAAATTGGTGAATGATTTGAGTTACTCTTGATATAGAGGTGCTCTAACTTCAAGATTAGCTTGTTCTTTTGGAGATTAACACTCTCCATCAGTGGTATCAGAGCAGGAAGTATCAGAATTGAAGAAAGGAGGATCCCGACTGCTACAGACATAAAGAATTCAACAATTAAAGATTCAAAAGGTGAAAGCTTGAGAGCAAAGCTTGAGCAGAAGTCCATACGACATCAAGGAAGACAAAAGGAGTATCATTCGAAGTAAAGGTACATATATTACTCATAAAGTTTGAAGAATTCAATACACAGGTGAAGAAAAGATGGGAGATTCTCTTCAAATAGAGAAGTTGGATAGAGAGAACTATCCAGCATGGTCAATGAGGATGGAAGCTCATCTTATGAGCAAAGACTTGATAAGTTACATCACAGATGAAGAAGAAAAGCCTCAGTTCAGAGATCCTAGTGTTCCAACTAGGGAGGAATTATCAGACTTGAAGAATTGGATGAAGAAAGATGCTCAAGCTAGGAGCATTATCTATATGGCAGTCAATGACTACTTGCTAACTCATATTAGAGGTCTTGAAAGTGCAAGTGATATATGGAATGCTTTGGAGGAGCATTTCCAAGACACCACAAATTCTAGGAAGGCATCCTTGTGGGCATAATTTACCACATTCAAGAAGAAGACCTCTCAATCCATCTCAGATTATGTAACCAGAATGAAGGACATTGCAGATGCATTAGGAGCAGTTGATGAAGAAATTGAGGAGGATAAATTGGTAAGGCAAATCCTCACAGGTTTGAGAGGTGATGACAAATGGAATCCATTCATTTTGTCTACTGAATTATCACTTGATCATTTTACTCCTGACTTAAATCAGTTGCTAGGACATATGTTAACCTTTGAGCAGGATGTCAAAGGTGAAAGTGATAAAAGTACAGGTCATGCAATGTATTCAAAGGATAAGAAGAAGAATATCAAAGGAAAGCAACAACAAAATGAGGATGAAGGTACAACTAGCCAAGCTAACTTCCTAAGAGGAAGAGGAGGTGGCAAAGGTAGAGGAAGAGGCAGGAGTAATAAAGATGGAGTCAAGGCTTGCTGGATTTGTGGTAAGACAAATCACTTAGCTAATGATTGTTGGCATAATACTCAGAATAATGGTGGATATAATCAGATTTTAATTCAAGAGGAAGAGGTGGCAGAAATCAAAGAGGTAATTTCAGAGGTAGAGGTAGTAGGGGTTACTTTGGAAGAAATGCAGGTAGAGGATTCCAAAGTCAACAATACAATAATACCTATGACAATTATGCTTCAGATCAGAAGGAGGATTCAACATTGATAATGAATGCAACTTGTGAAAGGCAAAGTGAAGACCAAAGAGTCTTCTACATTGACTCAGGGTGTAGCAATCACCTGAGTGGTAACATAGCATTGATGACTGACTTGGAAAATAAGGTAACTAATCATGTAGTTCAAACAGGTGACAATACAAAGCACAATGTGAAGTCAATTGGATCAGTGAAGGCCAAGGATGGTAGTACTCTCTTGAGTAAGGTTTTGTATGTTCCTACAATTCCTAAGAATTTGATAAGTGTAGGACAAATTGTTGAAAAAGGTTATGAAGTTAGGTTCACTAATGAAGGAGTGTTTGTGGAAGACCCTAGCAATGGGTATAAACAAATTGTTTCAGGGAAGAAAGAAGGAAGATTGTTCACATTGAAGATCCAAGGTAATGTTGGTCATGCCTTGTTCACTTATGGAGGACATAAGATCTCTGAGTTAGATATTTGGCACAAGAGGCTTGGACATTTCAATGAAAGAGGTATCAAAGATATGGTTAATAATGGTTCAGTGCTTGGATTGCATAATATTGCAGGTCAATATATGACATACAGATGTGAGGCATGTCAATTAGGTAAGGCTCATAAGCAATCTTATTCCAAGCATGGGTTTATGTATTCAGAAAAGCTTGAATTGGTACACACAGATGTGTGGGGACCATCAAAGGATTTCAGTATCAATGGCTCAAGGTATTATGTGATTTATGTTGATGATGTTACCAGATGGATCACTATCTATGTGATCAAAGATAAGTCAGAGGTATTCAATACATTCAAACATTATCATGTGTATGCAGAGAGAATTACAGGTCATAAGTTGAAGAGACTAAGGTCAGATGGAGGGGGAGAGTATTTCTCTAATGAGTTCAATGATTACTTGTGGAATGCAGGTATAAAGAGAGAGGTTACTTGCAGGTACTCTCCTCAACAAAATGGTGTAGTAGAGAGAAGAAATAGAACTCTTGTTGAGTTTGCAAGGTCAATGATGAAGGAGAAAAATTGCCCTAATTATTTGTGGGCTGAGGCTGTAAACACAGCTACTTATTTGGTCAATATGTTACCATGTAAAGCTTTGTAGGGTATGACACCATATGAGGCATGGTGGGGTAAGATACCTACTCTAGATCATTGCAAAGTATTTGGATGTTTGGCATATGCATATGTGCCATCTCAATTAAGGCACAAATTGGAACCTAAAGCAGAAAAAACATGTGTTTATTGGATATGATGATAAGCAGATGGGATATAGGTTGTGGAGTCCATCCACAAAACAATTCCTTGTATCTAAGGATGTTACATTTGATGAGCAAGGTATTTGGTATGCAGGTACAATCGATATTTATGCACGTGATGAAGAAATTGTGGATGAAAAGAAAGGTAAATCAAAGGTTCGGATATTTGATGAAGAGAAGAACAATGAAGTACAGGTTGAAGTTGAAGAAGTGCCAAGGTTTGATCTAGAGTGTGATGAACCAGAAATTTCAAGAAGTGGAGAACTCCGAAGGTCAACAAGGCACAAATGGCAACCTACAAGGTATAGCTATGACACTTCTTTTTTGGCTACAAAAGATTATGCTTATATGGTAAAGGCAGATGAAGACCCTTCTACATATGAAGAGGCAAAAGGTAAGGAAAATTGGGAGAAAGCTATGCAAGAAGAGTATGATGCATTGATGGAGAATCAGACATGGGAGTTGGTTCCTAAACCAAATAGCCAGAAGACCATTGGATGCAAATGGGTCTACAAGACAAAGAGGTTTGTAGATGGAAGTGTGTCTACGTATAAAGCTAGACTTGTTGTGAAGGGTTTTTCTCAGACATATGGTATAGATTATGATGAGACCTATAGTCCTATGGAAAAGATGACAACCATCAGGACACTCATAGCTATTGCTGCATGTAAAGGTTGGAAGTTATGTCAACTAGTTGTGAAGAATGCTTTTCTAAATGGTTATATTTCAGATGATGTTTTCATGGAGCAACCACAAGGATTCAGAGATGGAAGGTATCCAGATCATGTATATAAGCTCAAGAGAGCTTTGTATGGTTTGAAGCAAGCCCCAAGGGCATGGATTTATAGACTTGTGAAGTTCTTGAAGGAACTTGGATTCCAAGTATCTAAAGCAGATAGTAGCTTGCTTGTTAAAGCAAGTGATGATGGGTTCATTTACATGTGCATATATGTTGATGATATAATTCTTATAGGTACATATGAGAAATGCATTCAAAGCCTAAAGAAGCAAATGGAGAAAGAATTCAAGATCAGTGATTTAGGAGACTTGTCATATTTCTTGGGCATGGAGATCTCATACACTCAACATGGAGTGTATGTAACTCAAGAAAGGTATTTGAAGAACTTGTTGATCAAGTTTAAGATGAATGATTGCAGGGTAGCACCTACTCCAATGGAGGTGAATCACAAATTGAGCAGATATGGAGGAGAAGAGTTCAAGGACATGAAGCTATATCAAAGTTTGGTTGGTATCTGATCTATGCTACACTAACTAGGCCTGACTTGTCATATGCAGTTGGAGTTTTGTCTCAATTCATCATTGTCCTAGGAAAGAACATTGGATTGCAGGAAAAAGAGTGTTGAGGTACATTAAAGGTACACTCAAAGAGGGTTTGTATTATGGTTTTACATCAGATACAAATATCAAGATATATAGTGATGCAGATTGGGCAGGTAATCTTGATGATAGGAGATCAACTTATGGATACTTGTGTTATGTGGGAGATAAGTTAATTTCTTGGTGTTCAAAGAAGCAACACAGAGTTGCTTTATAATCCACAGAGGCTGAGTATAAAGGTATGGTGGAAGCTGCAAAGGAAGTGATATGGCTTAAGACTCCGATGAAGATTTTTGACATCATTCAGAGTATACCCACTATTAATGGAGATAACATGAGTTCTTTGTATTTAGATGCTAACCCTGTGTTTCATGCCAGGACTAAACACATTGAGATTCAATATCACTTTCTAAGAGAGAAAGTGATGGATAAAGAGATTGAAGTCATACATACTTCAACAAAAGATCAGATAGCTGATATGCTAACCAAAAGCTTGGATGGACCAAAGCTATAGAGATTCAAAGACATGGCAGGCATAAAGAAGATAGATAAAACCTCAATTGATGATTGAGGGGGAGCTGTTGGTGCAGGGCAATCAACAATTGAAGTTTTTGAATGAAGAATTGAAGTCAAGGACTGAAGAAAAGACCAAGCCATGAAGCATGAAGGAAGTGCATATCCAAGAGATAAAGATGTGTATATATATGTACATTATTTTAGCGTCATATCATCACATACTTTTGTATGGTCATGAGCTTGTAAAAATTTGCCTATATATACAAAGAAAATGTCGAGGAAAAGTAGAGAGATTATGTGAGAACAAGAATTCAGAAGAATTAGATGTCATTAGACTTTTAGAAGTGAGTAGAATCTCTCTCATTATTCAGATGTAAGAATTTCTCAGAAATGAAGTTGTTGCGCCCAATCTTTTTGTGCATTCTCCTTCTGTGCTTGATCATTTCAAGAATCATTTTGTAGATGTCTAAATCCATAGTTAATAAGTCTATGGTTAAAGTTTGAGAGCCTAATTGTAAACAGGCTGTGAGAATTATGTGTAGGAACATTCATATGTGAAGAAGTGTTCACTGGTTCCTGAAACAGGCACAAAATTCGATGCTAATGTTTTGGCTAGTTCTCCTTCCACAGTGTAAAGTTTTGAGCAAGCAAGCACTCAATCTTTAAGTTAGAAGGTAAACTACCTGTGGCTAAAAGCATTTGCATAAATGATTCTAGATTGAGAGAACCAAGTGTTAGAAGTTATAGGTATCTAAATCGACTTCTCAGAAGAACAGTTTTAGACATAGGTGACTTGTTAAGTTCATTTCTCAAGATCTACTAAATCTTTTGAAGTGATTTAACTTGGAGGAGGTGCGCAAACTATAGACGACACCTTGTGCAAATTTTTATAAAAAACTTTACACATTTGATAAGTCAATGAGAGAGTTATGTGCAGTAGACTTTATGTGTAATCACCTTTTCACAGTTTGATCAAAATTTTTGATCATTGATCCTTTAAATTGGTGAATGATTTGAGTTACTCTTGATATAGAGGTGCTCTAACTTCAAGAGTAGCTTGTTCTTTTGGAGATAAACACTCTCCATCAAGGGATACATTAGTTTCTCCCATGCATTCGATGATTTGACCTCCAATTCCTATCATATGAGCTTTCGTGGGAGTCATAATCGTTTGCAGATCTTGTATGACCGTATTTCATATGCAACTGAGTCGTGCTCCTAAGTCTATCAAAGCATCTATCAATTTTTACTCTGTTCTGCCAATCCCTAGGTTTAGATAAGGCTCTGACATGCAGGCATTAGTCGTGTTAGACTTATGGAGTTGATAATTAGCCATGGGGATAGGCTCTTCTCCTAAGAGATACCATTCGTCTCTTTGCCTAATCCACTCTTTCCATTTCTTGATGCGTTCTAAGGCTTCTCGCTGTGCCTCTTCTCTAATCCGTTCTTCCTCTTTCTTCCTATTTTGAGCACCTACAAGATGTGCTAACATCTGATCCGTCAAAGGCTCCAGGAATCGTTTCACTCTACATCCACTTATGTAATTAGGAAGAATGTCTCCATCCAAGTGGCTAGATTAACTGCTCCATTCATCGAGATCCTATTATAGAGGTCCATATCCGTGTTTTTGTGACTTTTTGGCATGCTGCTTCAAGGTGTAGACTAGGACTAGGTCTCCTTCTTTTAGTCCTTTGTCTTTTATGTGAGCATCATAGTATGCCTTTTGTCTTCTCTTAGCCGCATAGATTCCTGCAACAGCTTGCAACCTAGTTTCATGCAGCTTTTTGATTCGGTCTAATTGTTGGGATAATTCATGCCCTGTCCATTCATACTGTTGGGCTACTCTCAAAGTGGGTATCAAAAAATCAATTGGTAGGATTGTGTTCTGTCTGTATACTAGATTGAATGGAGTAGTTCCAATGGCAGTCTTGTATGCAATTCGGAAGGCCCAAATTGCATGGTGCAATTGTTTGTCCCAGTCAGACCTCCCATTATTGACAATCTTTGTCAATACTGTGCATAATACCTTATTGGAACTTTCCGCTTGACCATCGGCTTGGGGATGGTATGGGGCTGATTTTTTATGGATCACTAAAAACTCATTCATTAGAGACTCTATCACTTCATTAATGAAATGCGTTCCTCAGTCACTTACAATCTCAATTGGCAATCCGAAACGAGTGAATATATGCTAAAAAAGAAACTTAGACGTGGTTTGAGCATCATTCTTTCTAGTAGCCTTTGCCTCTACCCATTTTGTCAAATAATCGATGGCTACTATGATATATTCGGCATGTGACCCTTTGGCCGGTGGGTTAATGGGTCCTATGAAGTCAATCCCCCATTTAGAGAATGTTCTAGCACAAACCATAGGTCTCAATGGCATGTCATCTCTCCTAATCGGGTATTTAGCCCTTTGGCATGTTTCGCAGCTTTGTACATAGGTCTCCGCATCCATATGTAAAGTTGGCCACCACAAGCCCGCGAAGAGGATCATTTTTATGGTTCTCTCGTCTGAAAAATGACCTCCTGCCGCACCTGTGTGTGCCATCTCTAATACGGGTAAATATTCTCCTTCATGCACACATAGTCGTAATTGGTTGTCTTTTCCTCTCCTAAACAAGTTTCTTCCTATGAGTACATAATCCTTGCTCATCTCTTGTGGGGATCGTTTTCTCGCTAAGCTAACTCTTTCCTCGTGTTCTCTCATCTTTAGGAATTTGACCAATGTTTTGCTCCGATTGGGTGCTATCGTTGAGAAAGGAATGGATGTATGATCCTCAGGGATCGTTTCCTTGCATTCTGCACAGTTACTCACATAGTCGTGTACATCCTTAGGCATGTCAGACAAGTATACTCCCAATCTCTTTAACTCCCTAATAGTTCCATGAGTTCCTTTGTGTGTCCTCCATTTGTTCACATGTACTTGTTCAATTAGCTTCAATTGTTCATCTTCCTCAACACATCTCAGCAATACACCATTGGGTTCCTTATAGTACACACTTCCCGCAATAATGTGCAAATTTGTTGTGGGCCATGAGTGAGTATAGAAATTAGTTTCTCTGCCCACTTTGGACACACTTCCAAGTTAAACAAATAAGTGTCTGGCAGGTCATCAGGTACTCCACTTGGTGGTTCTCCGTGTGTTAACCTAGAAAGATGATCTGCTCTTACATGAGTATTTCCCTTTTTCACTATCACTTCAAAGTCAAACTCCATCAATAGTAGAAACCATCTTACCAATCTTCCCATGTTACAAGGCTTATTGACTAGGTACAATAACGCCTGATGGTCTATGAAGAACTTGAACTTGTTGGGTAGAAGATAGTGTCTGAATTTCTTCACGGCATAGACCATTCCTAATCCCTCTCGTTCCGTAGTCATATAGTTCCTCTCAGCTTGATTCAATTGTCTACTTGCATAGGCAATGGGGTGATCTAACTTTCCTTCATCTGCTGGTTGGGCTAAGATACATCCTATTGCGTAATTAGAAGCGTCCACATGGATATGAAATGGCTTGTTCCAATTTGGTGTTTTCAGAATTGGAGCTATGCTAAGCCGCTTCTTTAACTCAGAATGGCTTCTCGGATTCCTCTATCCAAGTGAATTGAGTTAAGAGTCCATACAAGGGTTTGGCGATTATGGCATACATGTGGATGAATCGACGGTAATATCCACAATGTCCCATAAATGCTTGCACCTCTTTCGCATTCTTAGGTCTCGGAAGCTTTAAAATGACCTTAATCTTGTCTTCATCTGTGGATATTCCATTTCTAGAGACTATGTGTCCTAAGATCTTCCCTTGTCATACCATGAAGACACACTTCTCTAGGTTTAAGCAGACTCTGTACTGTCTACATTTATTAATTATCTTTCACAATTCAAGAATGTGGTCTTGTCTTTGATTCGAATATGTACATAGGTCATCTACATACACTTCCATGCTTTTCTTCAGGAATTCTTTGAAAACATGACACATCAATCGTTGGAAAGTAGCAGGTGCATTGGTGAGTCCAAAAGGCATCACTCGAAAAGCATAGACTCCCCATTCAGCCACAAATGCGGTCTTATGTTGATCCTCAGTAGCAATAGCGACTTGGTTGTACCCAACAAATCCATCTAAGAAGCTATAGACTTCTTTCCTTGCAACTCTTTCCAATAGATGGTCAGTGATGGGTAATGGGTAGCTATCACGTATGGTGGCTGCATTGACCTTTTTCAAGTTAATGCACACTCTCAGTTTTCCATTTTTCTTAGGCACAACTACTAGTGGCAATACCCACTCCGTGCGTTCTATTTCATATATGAATCCTGCCGCTAGTAACTTGTCTATTTCTTCTTTAATTTTAGCAGCATAGACCTCATTGTACGTATAAGGGTGTTGTTTCGATGGTTTTGCATCTGCCGTCATTGGTATTCTATGAGAACAAATAGAGGGTTCCACACCCTTGAGATCCTATATGTCCAAGCAAATACATCTCGATATTCTCGGATCAATTGTATTAATTCTTCTTCCTCCTCCATTGACACGTCTTTACCTATGTATGTGCATCTTTCTTCTCCATCTTCCACTATTACTATGATCTTCTTTGTTTGTTCTTTGTTGTTGTAAGCTTCTCCTTCTCGAGCCTCTCTTTTAGGCATTTGAATGGCTACGTTTCTCTCTTCTATTTCATATCTTTTAAAATGCTCCAGAACCTCGAAAAGATCTGGATTTGGTCCAATTTTACTCGTGTTTTCCTCTTGCTCTTGTACTCTGGGGGCGGCTTCTATTGCCAAAATCTTGGTCGGTTCCTGCTTATTTTTGGTTCGAATGGTGTTCACATAGCTCTCTTCTGAATCAAATTCTGGTTCCATTTCTATACTCTCATATTCCTCCTTCCATTCTTTTTCCAAGATTTCCTGTGCTTCTACTTCTTGAAGGACAACCATGTACAAATTTACATCATAGCCTTCTTTGTCTATGCACTCGTTCATCGTTAGGACTTCCTCATTCACACATACATCCAATGTGGCTAAGATTTCCATCCATCCATGTGGTTCAAAACTTTCATCAGGAAAGATTTGAGGCATGTACCTTGGGTCTTCTACAGGTCGATAGTTAGGATGTCCTATATGCCACAACTGTCTTTTAGTGTCCTCCTTCTTGGCTTCTTTACACATCCATAACTGAGCGTCCTCATGCATCCATGATTGATCGCTTGATCCCGCACTATGAATAGATAAGTCATCTTCATCCTTGTGTATGGGATTCCATTGTAGTGGAGGGACATCTCTATATGAAAATGTATGCAAGTTTATCTTGGTGGTATTTCCTTGATGTTGCAAGTATAAAGCATCTCGTCCCTAGTCTTGTACTATCCGCATTTGTCTCATGAAAGGTCGTCCTAATATCATTTTGTAGTTGTTAGCCTTTTCAAATTTACAGATGGCTAATGTGTGTTCAAATTCAACTCCACAGGTGGTTAAGTTGATCCTTTCTAATATTCCTAAGGGTTTCTCTACATGACCGTCTGCTAATTAAAGCTTCATGCGTGTGGGCCATAAAGCAGGCTTTCCCCATTTCTCCCAAATCTCCTTGGTGGCAATTCCTACTCCAGCTCCTGTGTCTAGTATATCCTTGGTCATGTACCCATTGTAAGTTACAGGTAGAAACACGTATTACCTTCGTCCCCTTCACTAAATTCTCCTACCTTATCAACTGAGATTTGTATTTTAGATGGACTTTCTTTTTCCTTGTTTTCCTTTTCATCCTTCTCTTGCACTCATTCCAGTTGACTCGCTAATTGCTTCCATAGTTGCGATTTAACTTGAAGTAATTCTTCCACAGTCAGTTTGCATTGTACTTTTGTCTTCTTAAGTTCCGTTAGATTGTGTGAATTCTTTTGTGATTTTTCCTTTCCTTTTCCATGTACTGTGGGTGCTCGTATTATCATAGATTCCTTTTTGTATTCTCCCATGTAATTAGGCAAGGTTGAAATACTCTGGGTTTCTTCTCTATTTTGGTCAAATGCTTCAACCTTTGGATGTTCCAAATCAGAAGTGGGAGTCTACTTCTATGGACTTTATCACTAAGCTACTTATGACCAGAAGTAAGCATAAGACCATATTTTTTGTAGTCCCAAGATGGCACATTTCTTTCCTATGAAAAAGACTCATACTACATTGAATGTTGCAAGAATCTTTGTAAAAGAAATTTTTCGATTGCATGGAATGCCTAAAAGCATAATTTTTTATAGAGATTTTGGATTTACGTCAAACTTTTGGAGAGCAACATTTGAATCGATTGGAACGCAACTTCATATGAGTACAACTTTCCATCCACAAACTGATGGGGAAAGCGAGAGGGTTAACAGGGTAGCTGAAGATATGTTGTGTATGTATGTGAATGAAAATCAGGATAATTGGAGTGAATATTTTCCCTTGGTTGAGTTTGCATACAATAGTGCATGGCATGCATCTATAAAAATGACTCGGTTTGAAGCTACGTACGGTTATAATTGTTTGACTCCACCTTCGTTTTTGGGTTTTCCAAATAAAGTAGAAGTGTCCAAAGAAATGCTTGATAAAATGGATGAAGAACTTGGGAAAATTAAGAAACACATAAAAGAAGCTCATAAAAGACAAAAGAAATTCTATGATTTGAAGAGAAGACCACTTGAATTTCAAGTTGATGATATGGTTTTTCTTAAAGTTAATCCTGACCGATCTAACTTGTTGCTAGCGAAGGATCATAGACTTTCTCCTCGTTATGCAGGTCCTTTTAAAGTTTTGAAAACGATTGGATCTCTTGCTTATTTGTTGCAATTACCTAAACATTTAAATGTGCATCCTATATTTCATGTTAGCTTACTTAAAAGATATGTATCTAATGTTGCTCATGTTTTGCAAGACAATTATTAGCTGAAAGATGATGGCTCTTTTGCGCTTCAACCTGAAATAATATTAGACAGACAGGAAAGATTTCTTAGAAATAGATCTATAGTAGAAATGTTAGTGAAATGGCACTCGTACCCACTACAAGATTCGAGTTGGGTGAACTTAGACAATTTTCTAAAACATTATCCTTCTTTCCAACTATGAGGACAGAGTTCTTAAAGGGGGGAAGAATTGTAATAGGCCTCTTTTCTAGTGAAATAATTCAATTTGAACTTTCTGAATTTCATTGTGGGGATAATGCTTAGAATGAATAATTAGGTCATTTTATGCATGTAGGAAAAATTTTGGGTTGACAAGTTTTATATTCTCTCTCTAGACCTTATTCACATCATGTTTTCTAGTGGAATTTTGAAGGTGAAGATGAAAGAATTAAGGAAAACTCTGTATGAGAGAAAGGTAGAGCAAGTATAAGAGAATAATAGTGTCTGTGTGAAATTTTTGTGAATCATGTTTAAAGTGCCTCGTTCAGGGTCCTACATTTAGTTCATTGTAAGAAAATGCCTTGATTTTACTCTCTCTCTAGAATTTTGGAACTTACAGGCCTCAAAACTGGCATTTGGAGGTGGATTTGGACCTCGGAGGTCTCTAATACTATTGTGCAGATCGCAAAATTGAATAAATGTGTCTCTCACAAGCTTAAGCTAATTCTTCACCATTTTTGAGTTAGAGGACCTTCAAAAGTGCCGTTTTCCAACACTTAAAAAAAAATGAAGGCTTATCTATTTCTAATAGAATCCGTGATTCTGATGCTCACGTATCACCATGTGTAAGTATGGATATTTTGGGATATGTTGTTTTTGTGTTTTTCTCCTATTTTTGACAAGTACGGGAAAGAAAGAAAGCATACTACAATCGCATGGTTTTTTGCGAAAGTTTTGGAGGAACTCGACTTTTTCTAAATTTGGTGGATCACACACTGCTTTGGGAGGGCAGCGATCAAACTCTGATATAGGGAGACTTGCGCATCAACATAGAGCATGCACAAAAATCTGAGAATTACCTTGTGATTGAGAGTGAGAGTGAGAGTGCGATTGAGAGTGCGAGTGTGAATGGGATTGTGATAGCTCGAGCTCGATCGGGACTTAGAGGCTTCGTGAAGAAGCTATTGTCCAAAGCTATTGTAACCATTGATTCACATCTATAATATCAGAATTCTTCCTTCTCTGCGTCATATTTATTTCTACTCTTCTGCATCAGATTTTCTCTTACCTTGTGCAATCTCTCCGTTCTTCTCTCCTCTGTTATTTTTGAGTGATCGAAAGATTGTGATTGGGGATAGATTGTCAGATTGAGGAAATGCCACAAGTCGTATCAGAGGAGAATCAATCCTCGGGAATGATGGAAGATCTAACACAAGATTCGTGAACAAGAGGAGCTTATTCAAAAGCTTCTTGGAGAATTATGCAAAGAACAAGGTGGAAAGCAACCAGAAGGAGCAGCAAATTTGTTTGTGGAGCTGAACAATGAAGTACATGAAGGTGCAGGAACATTCAGTGTAACTCGCAAAAAACAAAAATGCAATTATGAAGATATGGAACTAGGTGAGTTTGCCCTTAACCAAGTCTTCAAGAAGGCAAAGTTGAGTGATTTTGATGGTGAGAAGAAGAGCGGCGAAGATCTTGAGGCATGGATTGAAGAACTGGAGGATTTCTTTGATCTTCGACAATTTAGTGAAGAGTCCAAGGCAAAAGTTGGGATCCTACACCTGCGTGGGATCATGAAGCTATGGTGGAAGTCGTATATGCAAACTCAAACATGTTTTGGTCTAGTTCTATGGAAGGAATTTAGAGAACCAGCTGAAAAATGCTGTTGTTCTCCACACTACCATATGGAGAAGAAGATGGAGTTCTACAATTTCCGTCAACATGAAAGTGATAAGCATAGCTTATCTGTTCATGAGTATAAAGAGAAGTTCCTATGTCTTTATAAATACACATGAGGTTAGTGGTAACACTCTAAAGAGTAAATTAATTGGAGGGCTTCGTGAGGAGCTTCGCTGTCAAGTCAAGGGATCTGGATGCATTGATTTTCTTGATGCTGTTGCGATGGCCGAGAAATTTGAGAAGATTGAGAACTTCAATCTGCAAAAGGCAAATAGAAGCAGATTCATTGCAACGGTACATAGGCCACAAAGACCTTTTGCAATGAACATGAAAAATTCAAAGAAGACTCCATCTTCAAATAATCAAGGCAAGAATCCTGCTCAAGTGGAAAATCAAAGGAGGTGTCAACCAATCTAGTGGCAACAAGACCCTGATTTTATTGAGAGGGCAAAAAGACTTGGTCTGTGTTTTTGTTGCGAGGGGCAAGGGCATCTGACATATAAGGTAGACTTTCGACCCACACAATCAAAAGCGATAAACATCATCGAGGAGGGTACAATTATTGAGGAAGCAGATGATGGAGGTAAGTTCCCTGACTCTACTTTACGTTGCATGGTGGTTAGTTCTTTCCCAATAGCTTATGTAATCACGATTCCGGGTATGATTTCTGTGCATAAAATAAGATTTTTGATCGATTTGGGTAGTACCCATTGTTTTCTATCTTTCAAACTGGTGTAGAACCTAGGGATAGCCCTAAATATGCAGATAACCAGGCCTGTACAGATGGTCAATGGACGATTACACCACACAAAAGGATATATTGAAAAGGTTGAATTTTCTCTTTTTGATAGGTTTCTTTTGGAAGTTTCCATGTAGATGAGATGAAACAGAGTGATGCAATCATAGGCATGGATTGTTTAATTAAAAATTTTGCGATGATTAATTGTGAACAAAGAACGATCACTATAAAGCTAGATGATGAATTTATTTACATTCTAGGTGATGCCTATAATCCTAAACCTATCCTTATTTCTGCTATGCAGATAATTAAAGGTATACATGATGGTTGTAGAACATTTATAGTGTACGTAGACAACATGCATGAAGAAGATAATGAGGAAAGTATTCCGAATTATGTAGAAAATCTTTTGAAAGAATACGCAGATGTATTTCTAGAAGAGTTGTCTGGTATACCTCTGCCTAGGCAGATTGACCATGCCATTGACCTATATCCAGCGAGTGAACCATATTCTAGAGCACCCTAGTTAACATCGATGAATTAAAGGAGCTTAAGATTCAATTAGATGATCTTCTGAAGAAAGGCTTGATAAGACCGAGTGTATCACCTTGGGGTGCACCTGTTTTATTTCAGAAGAAGAAAGATAGCTCTTATAGATTATGCATTGACTATAGGGGGTTGAATAAAATAATAATTAAGAATACGTATCCACTCCCTCACATAGATGACTTATTAGGTCAATTAAGTGGAGCGACTATATTTACTAAGATTGACTTAAGATCTGGATATCACCAAATTAGGATCAAAACAGAGGATATTCATAAGATAGCTTTTCAAACAAGGGATGGTCAGTATGAGTTCACAACTCTACCTTTTGGATTAACAAATGATCCTGCCACATTTATGAGCTTGATGAATAATATTTTTCACGATTACCTAGATGAATTCATCTTAGTATTTCTTGATAATATATTTGTATACTCTAAAGATGATTATGAGCATGCAGAACATCTCAAGAAGACTTTGCAAACTCTTAGGGAACACAAATTGTATGGAAAAAATAGTAAGTGTTTCTTTGCTAAGGATAAACTTGTGTATCTAGGAAGATTAATATCAAAAGAAGGAATCCTTATAGCTGAAGATAAGGTTAAAACAATAGTTGATTGGCCGATTCCTAAGACTGTAAGGGACATTAGAAGTTTTCTTGGATAGGCACAATATGAAAGAGCACATATTAAGGATTTCTCTAAGATAGCTGCCCCCCTCACAGAATTGACTAAAACGAATGTAGGATTTGCATGGAGTGATGCCTGTCGAAAATCATTTGAAACATTGAAACAAAAAGTCGTTGGAAATTGTGTTTTGAAAATAATAGAAATGGGAAAGCCTTTTGTGGTTGCATGTGATGCCTTGCTGTTGTGCATGCACTTAAGCATTGGAGACATCTTGTTAGGGTTTAAGTTTGAATCGAAAATAGATCATTAGAGTCTAAAATACTTTCTAAAACATTATCCTTCTTTCCAACTTTGAGGATAGAGTTCTTAAAGGGGGAAGAATTGTAATAGGCCTCTTTAGAATTTTGAAACTTGCTGGGCTCAAAAGTGGCATTTGGAGGTGGATTTGAACCTCGAACGTCTCTCACACTATTGTGCAGATTGCAAAATTAAATAAAAGTGTCTCTCACAAGCTTAAGCTAATTCCTCACCGTTTTTTGGTTAGAAGACCCTAAAAAGATCCGTTTTCCAACACTTAAAAAAAAACGAAGGCTTATCTATTTCTCTTCGAATCCTTGATTCTGATGCTCACGTGTCACCATGTCTAATTATGGATATTTTGGGATATGTCTTTTTGGTGTTTTTCTCCTATTTTTGACAGGTACGCAAAAGAAACAAAGCACACTACGATCCCATGGTTTTGGAGAAACTCGACTTTTTCTAAATTTGGTGGATCACACACTTCTTTGGGAGGGCAGCGATCAAACTCTGATATAGGTTGCACATCAACACAGGGGAGGCACAGAAATCTGAGCATTACCTTGTGATTGAGAGTGAGAGTGAGAGTGAGAGTGTGATTGAGAGTGCGAGTGTGAATGGGATTGTGATAGCTCAGAGGTGGTCGGGAGGTAGAGGCTTTGTCAAGAAGCTATTGTAACCATTGATTCACATCTATAATATTAGAATTCTTCCTTCTTTGCGTCATATTTGTTTCTAGTCTTCCGCATCAAATTTTCTCTTACGTTCTGCAATCTCTACGTTCTTCTCTCCTCTGTTATTTTTGAGTGATCGAAAGATTGTTATTGGGGATAGATTGTCGGATTGAGGAAACGCTACAAGTGGTATCAGAGCAGAATCAATCCTCAGGAACGATCGAAGGTCTAACACAAAATATTCATGAACAAGAGGAGCTTATTCAGAAACTTCTTGGAGAATTACGCAAAGAATAAGGTGGAAAGCAACCAAAAGGAGCAACAAATTTGTTTGTGGAGCTGAACGATGCAGTAGATGAAGGTGTGGGAACATCTAGTGTACCTCGCGGAAAACAAAAACGCAATTATGAAGATATGGTACCAGGTGAGTTTTCCGTTAACCAAGTCTTCAAGAAGGCAAAGTTGAATGAATTTGATGGTGAGAAGAAGAGTGGTGAAGATCTTGAGGCATGGATTCAAGAACTGGAGGATTTCTTTGGTCTTCAAAAATTTAGTGAAGAGTCCAAGGCAAAAGTTGGGATCCTACACTTGCGTGGGATCCCGATGCTATGGTGGAAGTCGTATATGCAGACTCGAACATGTTGTGGTCCAGTTCTATGGAATGAATTGAGAGACCAAGTTGAAAATAGCTATTGTTCTCCACACGCATTACTAGAGAATGTACAAAGATAAGTATCCCATTAGGGCAATAGGCATATATACAAGCCAGGGGAAAAAAACCTCCTAAAGAGGGAAAAAAGTGCCCCGACGGTCCTAGTGTGTTCACACACATCACTACCTAAATATATCAACAAATCCCTCCTGGGAGTGATGCGGTGAACAAGGAGCTGGCACTCATGTATAAGGAAGTGCCAAGCTATGTGGAAATCACTCCACAAAAGGAAGTAAGCCCAAAGCTTTGCGGAAAGCGTCAAACTTCTCCCTAGGCAGAGCCTTTGTGAAAAGGTCTGCAATGTTCTCCTGCGTGGGCACATATGCCAAGATGATCTTTCCAGCAGAGAACCTCTCTGTGACATAGTGATAATGCACCTCAATGTGCTTAGTGCGAGCATGGAACACAGGGTTCCTCGCAACTGCCAATGCGCTCTGACTGTCAGTGAAGATGGTGGTGTCAGAAGGCTAGCCAACACCCAAATCAGCCATAAGGCATCTGAGCCACACACACTCAACAGTCGCTGTGAAAGTTGCTCTATACTCAGCCTCACAACTGGAAGTGGCCATAGTAGGCTGCTTCTTGCTCAACCAAGATATACATGAGCTACCAAGCATGAAGCAAAAACCACTGGTGGACACACGAGTGTCATAGCAACCAACCCAATCTGAGTCAGAAAAAGCATGCAAATCTGGCTGTAGTGATCCCCCCTTGGGAAAAAACAACCCAAGTAGCCGAGTACCACTCAAGTAGTGAAAGATGCGCTTAACCGCCTTCCAATGCATGACTCTTGGGCAATGCATAAACCTGCTCATCTGTGAGACAGCAAACTGAATATCTGGCCGAGTAATGCATAAGTAAATCAAGCATCCAACAGCCTGCTGATAGAGAACAACATCAAATGCATCTCCAACATCATGAAGACTCAATCATAAACCTGTCTCCATAGGAGTGGCAATAGGCTTACAATCTTCAAGGCCAAAACACTGCAATAATGTGTCAATATATTTTGTTTGACACAAAGCCATTCCACCATCAACTTGCATAAACTCAATGCCCAAATAGTGATGCAAATGTCCCAAATCAGACATCTCAAATGAGGCATGCAAATCAGCCTTGAAATCAGCAATATGCTTCTCAATAGGACCAGTGAGCAGCATGTCGTCAACATAGACAACAATGATCAGAAGCACATCATTAGCACGCTTAACATATAAGGTGCTTTGAGTTGGACTGTTCTCAAAACCATGTGCAACCAGATAGGCATGTATCTTCTCATACCAAGCATGTGGTGCTTGCTTTAAACCATATAATGCCTCCTTTAACCTACACACCTAGTTTTCATGCCCTTTCTGCACAAAGGCACGGGGCTGAAAAAATACACTTATTCATGCAAGTCACCATTCAGAAATGTTGTTTTAATGTCCAAGTGATGTACATTCCAACCATGATGGGCTGCAAGTGCACAAATGCTCCGAACAGTAGTCATACGACATGTAGGTGCAAAGGTCTCATCAAAATCAATGCCTCTTTCCTGCGCATAACCCTTTGCAACAAGCCTAGCCTTATACCTGTCAACTGTACCATCATGTTTACGCTTCAGCTTGTATACCCACTTAGTGCCAATGGCCTTCTTGCCAGGAGGCAAGTCACATAAAGACCATGTACCATTCTTCATTATAGCATCATATTCAGATTGCATAACAGCCATCCAATTTTCTGAATTATGTGCTTCATCAAAAGAAACAGGCTCATTCTCATCACAGAGACTAGACGGAGCCATAGCATAGCAATCTGATGCAAAGGAGGCACTATGAGAGCTTGAACGAGTATGATATGAAAAAGGTGCATCTAATTTGCTGTCACGCAAATTCTGCACAAGCCATTTTGGCGTAGTTTTTGCCTGCTCAATATCAGCTCTCTCATCAACAAGTGCATCATGTAAATCTGTATCAGAAATGGAATGATCTGCATCATCATATGAAACCTGCAAAGGTTGAGAAGTTGCCTCATTAGGACCAGCACTAGACTGTCCACCTATAAAAAGAGGCATCAAAGTATCATACATGTCTTTGGAGATAACAGATGTCTCCTTAGTACATGAAAGCAATGGTTGAATAGCATCTTCCACAAAGACAACATCACGGCTAACCAAAATGCGTTTAGTATGTGGATGATACAAACAATAGCCTTTACTTTCAGAACTGTACCCAACAAAAATACATTTTACTGCCTTATCATCCAATTTTCTGCGATGTTGTCTAGGCACTAGTGCATATTATGCCAAACAACCCAAAACACGCAGATGAGCAAGAGATGGCTTACGGTCATGCCAAGCCTCATATGGAGTGATAGACTGCAGCGCTTTAGTGGGACACCTGTTCAGTACATATGCTGCACACATGACAACCTCAAGCCAGAAACCATGTGGTAAAGCCTGACTCTTGACCATGCACCTCGCCATCTCCATGAGTGACCTGTTCTTTCGTTCAGCAACTCCATTCTGTTGAGGTATATATGGCATTGTACACTAGTGTTTTATCCCACGTTCAGCCATAAATGCATTAAAATCAGAAGACATATATTCCCCCCCTCGATCAGAACGGAGGGTGCCCATTTTACATGCTGACAGATTTTCAGCCAAAACCAAAAACTGTTTAAAGCACATGAACACTTCAGTCTTTGCTTTGAGTGGATATACCCATGCATGCCTGGAAGAATCATCAATGAAAGTCACGAAGTAAAGGTAATTTCCAAAAGAGGGTGTCTGCATAGGACCACAGACATCACTATGTACAAGCTGCAATTTTTGTGTAGCACGAACTGAACCATCTTTTGGAAAGGAGGAACGCTGCATTTTGCCCAAAATACAGCCTTCACAAACATGTTTTCCAGGTGCCTCAAGTTTGGGAAAAGAGGACACCATTTCAGATTTTTGTAGGCGTAGCAAACTAGCAAAATTCAGATGACCAAAGCGTGCATGCCAAAGCTTTGCATCTGACATAGCTTGAGAATCATTTACAGCACATGCCAAATAATTTTCAAATCTTTCATAGTCTATGAGCTTATACAGTCCATGACATAAAATGCCAGAAGCAATAATAACATCGCTATTTGACAGATCATGAACTATACATCTGTCATCAACAAATTTCACAACCAAGCCAATCTTGGCTGATGCAAAAACTGATAATAGATTCTTCTTGATCCTTGGCATAAATAAAGCATCTGAAAAAGTGAAAGAACTACCATCTGCAGTAGTCAAAATGATCTTACCAACTCCCATAACAGGATAAGAGGAGTTGTTGGCGCACGTAACAGTATTCCCTGTAGGGGCAAGCTCGAGTGAAGAGAAGAAACTGTGCTGTGAGGTAATATGTTTGATCGCCCCACTGTCAAAGTACCAAACATCTGAGTCTACTGCAGACATGCACTGCTCGTGAGAAGATGGGTCAAAACTGCAAACAGTAGTGAATGCCCATTCTTCTTCCTGCAAAAGATTAGCAGACTCCGTTTTTGGTGAAGAGGCTTCTGCAACAACCATTCCAGCCTCTTTCTTCTTTGCCTCTTTTGCAGCCAGTTTTGGACAGTTCTTTATGATATGATCATTCTCTTTACAATACTTACAAAACAATTTCTGCTTTTCTGATTTTTTTCTCATCTTTTTCTTGGGTCTTCAAATGTGCAACATTTGCAGATTTCTACTTACTAGTAGAAGAACTCCATTTTCCTTTGCCCTTCTGACTAGCCAGGAAAGCTTGATCTGCAACACGCATAATGGACCTGTTCTGCCTAGACTGATCTTCCTACAACAGAGCAGAGACTAACTCCTCAAATGACAAGGCATTTGGATTGCCTTTCATCATCAACCGAAGAGTAGAAGCAAAACTCTGATATGAATCAGGAAGACCATTCAGAACGGTGTGCACAAGTGAGCTATCTGGTATAACCTCATCAGTAGAAATCAATTGTTCCTTCAAGTCTTTGATCTTTGTTAGGAAACTTTCCATAGAATCACCTTCATTCATGTGCTCACTCTCCAACTGTTTTGGGAGGTAAGCAACACGAGCCTCATTCCTAGCTTGGTACAATGTGGTAAGTGTATCCCAAGCATCCTTAGCTATTCTGGAGGAGCGAATATGAGGAATAATGGCACGTTTGATAGACAAAGCTATCAATGCATGTGCTTGGGCATCTCTGTCATCCCAACGAATCTTCTCTGTAGTAGGTGCAGCAGAAACAGCAGCATGAACACGAATCTGCACAATATCATCTTCGACACCATCTCCATTAGCTCCAGCACCTGTATTTGCAGTACCTGTTGTTACAGGTGTAACAGGACGTATTTCAATACCCTGCACAATGTTCCACAATCCTTTTGCAACCAATACATGGTGCATCATATAAGCCCATAATGGGTAGTTGGTACCATCCAACTTATCCTCAACAGCCAACATACGGAATACATCACTACTTTCAGCCATGGCCGGTGACTAAAATACCTTGATGCAGAAAATTTACTATATCTCAAAAAGTTGAACAGAAGTGCCCAGACAAATTCTACTAGACCTGTAGCACACTTCGAGACGCTTATACTGGCAAACAAAAACTGGTATATACCTTTGGCACAAAAAGACAAAATAGCCTACACAAGTGCAACGATAGTGCGTTTGGAGGCCGAAACGAGCTCAAACCGCAATTTTGGCACCACAGAGCAAAGCCGTTTTGATCTCTAAAACACCTTGAGTATGCTCACCAAATTTTGCGCGAATCTAAGACTGCAAACGGAGGAGTGTCGATGGTGCCCTAGATGAAGCGACGACCTGCTCTGATACCAATTGTTGGAGTTAGACGTCTATGGAAGCACCCGAACAACACAAGAAAGAAGAAGAAGCTTGGAGCACAACACACAATACTGAATGTATTACTAGAGAATGTACAAAGATAAGTAGCCCATTAGGGCAATAGGCGTATATACAAGCCAGGGGAAAAAAAACCTCCTAAAGAGGGAAAAAAGTGCCCTGGCGGTCCCAGTGTGTTCACACACATCACTACCTAAAAATATCAACAATGGCATCGGACATATGAGTGCCCAAATAAGGAAGTCTTTCGACCCGCACAATCAAAATCGATAAACATCATCGAGGAGGGTACAATTATTGAGGAAGCAGATGATGGAGGTAAGTGCCCTGACTCTACTTTAGTTGCATGGTGGTTAGTTCTTTCCCAAAGGCTTGTGTAATCACGATTCAGGGTATGGTTTCTGTGCATAAAATCAGATTCTTGATCGATTCAGGTAGTACCCATTGTTTTCTTTCTTTCTAATTGGTACAGAACCTAGGGATAGCCCTAAATATGCAGATAACCAAACTTGTACAAATGGCCAATGGACGATTACACTACACGAAAGGATATATTGAAAACCTTGAATTTAATCTTTTTGATAGGTGCTTTTCTGGAAGTTTCCATGTAATTGAGATGAAATAGAGTGATGCAATCATAGGCATGGATTGGTTGGTTAAAAATTCTGCGATGATTAATTGTGAACAAAGAACGATCACTTTAAAGCTAGACGATGAATCTATTCACATTCTAGGTGATGCTTATAATCCTAAACCTATCCTTATTTCTGCTATGAAGATAAGTAAAGGTATACATGATGGTTTCTAGAACATTTATAGTTTATGTAAACAACGTGCATGAAGAAGATAATGAGGAAAGTGTTCCGAATTATTTAGAAAATCTTTTGAAAGAATACGCAGATGTATTTCTAGAAGAGTTGCCTGGTATACCTCCCCCTACGCAGATTGACCATGCCATTGACCTATATCCAGGGAGTGAACCATATTCCAGAGCACCCTATAGATTCAACATCGATGAATTAAAGGAGCTTAAGATTCAATTAGATGATCTTTAGAAGAAAGGCTTGATAAGACCGAGTGTATCACCTTGAGGTACACCTGTTTTATTTCAGAAGAAGAAAGAAGGCTCTTATAGATTGTGCATCGACTATAGGGGGTTGAATAAAAGAACAATTAAGAATAAGTATCCACTCCCTCACATAGATGACTTATTAGTTCAATTAAGTGAAGCGACTGTATTCACTAAGATTGACTTAAGATCTGGATATCACCAAATTAGGATCAAAACAAAGGATATTCCTAAGACAGCTTTTCGAACACAATATGGTCACTATGAGTTCACGGTTCTACCTTTTGGATTAACAAATGCTCCTGCCACATTTATGTGTTTGACGAATAAAATTTTTAACGATTACCTAGATGAATTCATCTTAGTATTTCTTGATGATATATTTGTATACTCTAAAGATGATTCTGAGCATGCGGTACATCTCAACAAGACTTTGAAAACTCTTAGGGAACACAATATGTATGGAAAAAAGAGTAAGTGTTTCTTTGCTAAGGATAAACTTGTGTATCTAGGAAGATTAATATCAAAAGAAGGAATCCGTATAGATGGAGATAAGGTAAAACCAATAGTTGATTGCCCGATTCCTAAGACTCTAAGGGATGTTAGAAGTTTTCTTGGGTTGGCACGAAATGAAAGAGCACATTTTAAGGATTTCTCTAAGATAGTTATTCCACTCACAGAATTGACTAAAAAGAATGTAGGATTTGCGTGGAGTGATGACTGTCAAAAATCATTTGAAACATTGAAACAAAAAGTCATTGAAAATTGTGTTTTGAAAATACCAGAAGTGGGAAATCCTTTTGTGGTTGCATGTGATGCAAGTGGTAGTTAGATAGGATGTGTTCTTTCAAAGAATGGTAGGGTGGTCCCATATGGGTCCAGAAAACTAAGAAAACATGAACTTAACTATCCTATTCATGATTTAGAAATGCTTGTTGTTGTGCATGCACTTAAGCATTGAAGATATCTATTGTTAGGGGTTAAGTTTGAATTGAAAACAGATCATCAGAGTCTAAAATACATCTTCACACAACCATTGCTTAACAACAGGCAGAAGCGTTGGATTGAATTATTAAGTGAGTATGATTTTGACATTAAGTATCTGGCTGGTAATAAAATAAGGTTGTTGATGCATTGAGTTAGAGGCCTTCGTGTAATCTTGATTCTGTGATAAATTCTGATTTTCTCAATCAAATTTAAGAAGAGATAAAATAGGATCCTTTTCATGCACCTATTTTGAATTCTTTGAATGCAAACAAGAGATCGATACATGAGGAAAAATTTCATTTGTAGAATGGAACATTGTATAGTAACAATCGACTATGCATATCTTCTGAATCTCCATTAAAAGTTAAAATATTGCATGATTGTCATGATGCACCTTTTTCTGCACATCCAGGTTATTCAAGGACCTATGTTAAAACAAAGTATTCTTACCTTTGGCCATGTATGAAGCGGGATATTAGAAAATATGTAAGTGAATGTTTGAAGTGCCAACAGGTGAAATCTAAGTTTAAGACGATGCCTAGAATGCTTCAACCTTTGGATGTTCCAAATCAGAAGTGGGAGTCTATTTCTATGGACTTTATCACCAAGCTACCTATGACAAGAAGTAAGCATGATACCATATTTGTTGTAGTCCATCGGCTTACCAAGATGGCACATTTCTTTCCTATGAAAAAGACTGATAGTGCATTCAATGTTAGAAGAAATTTTGTAAAAGAAATTTTTCGATTGCATGGAATGCCTAAAAGCATAATTTTTTATTGAGATTCTAGATTTACATCAAACTTTTGGAGAGCAACATTTGAATCAATTGGAACTCAACTTCGTATGAGTACAACTTTCCATCCACAAACTAACCGGGAAACCGAGAGGGTTAACATGGTAGTTAAAGATATGTTGTGTATGTATGTGAATGAAAAGCAGGATAATTGGAGTGAATATTTACCCTTGGTTGAGTTTGCATACAATAGTGCATGGCATGCACCTATAAAAATGACTCCGTTTGAAGCTATGTACAGTTATAATTGTTTGACTCCACCTTCGTTTTTGAGTTTTCCAAATAAAGTAGAAGTGTCCAAAGAAATGCTTGATAAAATGGACAAACAACATGAGAAAATTAAGAAACACATAAAGGAAGCTCATAAAAGACAAAAGAAATTATACGATTTAAAGAGAAGACCACTTGAATTTCAAGTTGATGATATGGTATTTCGTAAAGTTAATCCTCACCCATCTAACTTGTTGCTAGGGAAAGATCATAGACTTTCTCCGCGATATGCAGGTCCTTTTAAAGTTTTGAAAAAGATTGGATCTCTTTCTTATTTGCTCGAATTATATAAAAATTTAAATGTGCATCTTGTATTTCATGTTAGCTTACTTAACAGATATGCATCTAATGTTGCTCATGTTTTGCAGGACAATTACAAGCTGAAAGATGATGGCTCTTTTGGGCTTCAACCTGTAATAGTATTGGACAGAAAGGAAAGATTTCTTAGAAATAGATCTATAGTAGAAATTTTAGTGAAATGGCACTCATACCTAGTAGAAGATTCAAGTTGGGTGAACTTAGATGATTTTCTAAAACATTATCCTTTTTTCCAGCTTTGAGAACAGAGTTCTTAAAGGGGGGAAGAATTGTAATAGGCCTCTTTTCTAGTGAAATAATTCATTTTTGAACTTTCTGAATTTCATTGTGGGGATGATGCTTAGAATGAATAATTAGGTCATTTTATGCATGTAGGAAAAATTTTGGGTTGACAAGTTTTGTATTCTCTCTGTAGACCTTATTCACATCATGTTTGCTAGTGGAATTTTAAAGGTGAAGATGAAACAACTAAGGAAAACTCTGTATGAGAGAAAGGTAGAGCAAGTATAAGAGAATAAAAGTGCCTTTGTGAAATTTTTGTGAATCATGTTTTAAGTGCCTCATTCAGGGTCCTACATTTAGTTCATTGTAAGAAAATGCCTTGATTTTACTCTCTCTAGAATTTTGAAACTTGTAGGGCTCAAAAGTGGCATTTGGAGGTGGATTTGGATCTCATATGTCTCTAACACTATTGCGCATATCGCAAAATTGAATAAAAGTGTCTCTCATACCTAAGCTAATTCCTCATCGTTTTTGAGTTACAGGACCTTGAAAAGTGCAGTTTTCCAACACTTAAAAAAAAACAAGGGCTTATCTATTTCAATTCAAATCCGTGATTTTGATGCTCATGTGCCACCATGTCTAATTATGGATATTTTGGGATATGTTTTTTTGGTGTTTTTCTCTTATTTTTGACAGGTACACGAAAGAAAGAAAGCACACTTTGATCGCATGGTTTTTAGCAAAAGTTTTGGAGAAACTCGACTTTTTCTAAATTTGGTGGATCGCACACTTCTTTGGGAGGGTAACGATCAAACTCTGATATAGGGAGACCTGCGAATCAACACAAGGGATGCACAGAAATCTAAGAATTAACTTGTGATTAAGAGTGAGAGTGATAGTGTGATTGAGAGTGCGAGTGTGAATGTGATTGTGATAGCTCGGGGGTGGTCGGGAGGTAGAGGCTTCATCAAGAAGCTATTGTCCAAAGCTGTTATAACCATTCATTCACATCTATAATATCAGAATTCTTCCTTTTCTGTGTCATATTTGTTTCTACTCTTCTGCATCAGATTTTCTCTTACCTTCTGCAATCTCTGCGTTCTTCTCTCCTCTGTTATTTTTGAGTGATCTAAAGATTGTGATTGGGGATAGATTGTTGGATTGAGAAAATGCTACAAGTGGTATCAGAGCAGAGTCAATCCTCGGGAACGATGAAAGGTCTAACACAAAAAATTCGTAAACAAGAGGAGCTTATTCAGAAGCTTCTTGGAGAATTGCGCAAAGAACGAGGTGGAAAGCAACCAGAAGGAGCAACAAATTTGTTTGTGGAGCTGATCAATGAAGTAGATGAAGGTGCGGGAACATCTAGTGTACCTCGCGGAAAACAAAAATGCAATTATGAAGATATGGAACCAGGTGAGTTTGCCCTTAACCAAGACTTCAAGAAGGCAAAGTTGAATGATTTTGATGGTGAAAAGAAGAGTGGCAAACATCTCTAGGCATGGATTGGAGATTTTCTTTGATCTTCGACAATTTAGTGAAGAGTCCAAGGCAAAAGTTGGGATCCTACACTCGTGTGGGATCGCGAAGCTATAGTGGAAGTCATATATGTAGACTTGAACATGTTCTGGTCCAGTTCTATGGAAGGAATTAAGAGAACAAGCTGAGAAAAGCTATTGTTCTCCACACTACCATATGGAGAAGAAGATGGAGTTCTAAAATTTCCATCAACACGATAGTGATAAGCACAGCTTATCTGTTGATGAGTACAAAGAGAAGCTCCTACGTCTTCATAAATATGCATTAGAGGTTAGTGGTAACGATCTAAAGAGTAAATGTATTGAAGGGCTTCGTGAGGAACTTCGCTATCAAGTCAAGGGATCTCAATGCATTGATTTTCTTGATGTTGTTGCGATGGCCGAGAACTTTGAGAAGATGGAGAAGTTCAATTTACAAAAGGCAAATAGAAGCAGATTCATTGCAACGCAACATAGGCCACAAAGACTTGTTGCACTGAACATGAACAATTCAAAGAAGACTCCATCTTGAAATAACCAAGGCAAGAATCCTGCTCAGGTGGAAAGTCAAAGGAGGCATCAACCAATCTAGTGGAAACAAGACCCTGATTTTATTCAGAGGGCAAAAAGACTTGGTCTGTGTTTTCGTTGCGGGGAGCAAGGGCATCGGACATATGAGTGCCTGAATAAGGCAGTCTTTCGACCCGCATAATCAAAAGTGATAAACATCATCGAGGAGGGTACAATTATTGAGGAACCAGATGATGGAGGAAAGTGCCCTGACTCTACTTTATGTTGCATGGTGGTTAGTTCTTTCCAAAGGCTTCTGTAATCACGATTCCTGGTATGATTTATGTGCATAAAATAAGATTTTTGATCGATTCAGGTAGTACCCATTGTTTTCTATCTTTCAAATTGGTACAGAACCTAGGGATAGCCCGAAATATGAAGATAACCAGACCTGTACAGATGGCCAATGGACGATTACACTACACAAAAAGATATATTGAAAACCTTAATTTTCCTTTTCGATAGGTGCTTTTCTAGAAGTTTCCATGTAATTGATATGAAACAGAGTGATGCAATCATAGGCATGGATTGGTTAGTTAAAAATTCTGTGAAGATTAATTGTGAACAAAGAATGATCACTTTAAAGCTAGATGATGAATCTTTTCACATTCTAGGTGATGCCTATAACCCTAAACCTATCCTTATTTCTGCTATGCAGATAATTAAAGGTATACATGATGGTTGTAGAACATTTATAGTGTATGTAAACAACGTGCATGAAAAAGGTAATGAGGAAAGTGCTCCGAATTACGTAGAAAATCTTTTGAAAGATAACGCAGATGTATTTCTAGAAGAGGTGCCTGGTATACCTCTGCCTAGGTAGATTGACCATGCCATTGACCTATATCCAGGGAGTGAACCATATTTTAGAGCACCCTATAGATTTAACATCGATGAATTAAAGGAGCTTAAGATTCAATTAGATTATCTTCTGAAGAAAGGCTTGATAAGATCGAGTGTATCACCTTGGGGTGCACTTGTTTTATTTCAGAAGAAAGATGGCTCTTATAGATTATGCATTGACTATAGGGGGTTGAATAAAAGAACAATTAAGAATAAGTATCCACTCCCTCACATAGATGACTTATTAGGTCAATTAAGTGGAGTGACTGTATTCACTAAGATTGACTTAAGATTTGGATATCACCAAATTAGGATGAAAACAGAGGATATTCCTACGATAGCTTTTCGAACATGATATGGTCACTATGAGTTCACGTTTGTACCTTTTGGATTAACAAATGATCCTACCACATTTATGTGCCTCATGAATAATATTTTTCATGATTACCTAGATGAATTCATCTTAGTATTTCTTGATGATATATTTGTATATTCTAAAAATAATTCTGAGCATGTGGTACATCTTAAGAAAACTTTGCAAACTCTTAGGGAACACAAATTGTATGGGAAAAAGAGTAAGTGTTTCTTTGCTAACGATAAACTTGTGTATCTAGGAAGAGTAATATCAAAAGAAGGAATTCTTATAGATGAAGATAAGGTAAAAACAATAGTTGATTGGCGGATTCCTAAGACTGTAAGGGATGTTATAAATTTTCTTGGGTTGGCACAATATGAAAGAGCACATATTAAGGATTTCTCTAAGATAGCTACTCTCCTCACATAATTGACTAAAAAGAATGTAGGATTTGCGTTGAGTGATGCCTATCAAAAAGCATTTGGAACATTGAAACAAAAAGTCCTTGAAAATTGTGTTTTGAAATACCAAAAATGGGAAAGCCTTTTGTGGTTGCATGAAATGCAAGTGGTAGTCAGATAGGATGCGTTATTTCATAGAATGGTAGGGTGGTCGCATATGAGTCCAAAAAACTAAGAAAACATGAACTTAACTATCCTACTCATGATTTAGAAATGCTTGCTGGTGTGCATGCACTTAAGCATTGGAGACATCTATTGTTAGGGGTTAAGTTTGAATTGAAGACAGATCATCAGAGTCTAAAATACATCTTCACATAACCATTGCTTAACAACAGGCAGAAAATTGGATTGAATTATTAATTGAGTATGATTTTGACATTAAGTATCTGGCTGGTAAGGAAAATAAGTTTGCTAATGCATTGATTCCAGAGACCTTTGTGTAATCTTGTTTCTGTAATAAATTCTGATTTTCTCAATCAAATTCAAGAAGAGATAAAACATGATCCATTTTATGCACCTATTTTGAATTCTTTGAATGCAAACAAGGGATCGATACATGAGTAAAAATTTCATTTGCAGAATGGAACATTGTATCGTAACAATCGTCTATGCATATCTTGTGAATCGCCATTAAAACTTAAAATATTGCATGATTGTCATGATGCACCTTTTTTTGCACATCCAGGTTATTCAAGGACCTATGTTAAAACAAAGTATTTGTACTTTTGTCCATGTATGAGGTGGGATATTAAAAAATATGTAAGTGAATGTTTGAAGTGTCAACAGGTGAAATCTTATTTTAAAAGGATGTCTAGAATGCTTCAACCTTTGGATGTTTGAAATCAAAAGTGGGAGTCTATTTCTATGGACTTTATCACTAAGCTACCTATGACCAGAAGTAAGCATGATACCATATTTGTTGTAGTCGATCAGCTTACCAAGATGGCACATTTCTTTCCTAGGAAAAAGACTCATACTGCATTGAATGATGCAAGAATCTTTGTAAAAGAAATTTTTCGATTGCATGGAATGCCTAAAAGCATAATTTCTGATAGAGATTCTAGATTTATGTCAAGCTTTTGGAGAGCAATGTTTGAATCGATTGGAACTCAACTCAGTATGAGTACAACTTTCCATCCACAAACTAACCGAGAGGGTTAACGGGGTAGTTGAAGATATGTTGTGTATGTATGTGAATGAAAAGCAGGATAAATGGAGTGAATATTTACCCTTGGTTGAGTTTTCATACAATAGTGCATGGCATACATCTATAAAAATGACTCCGTTTGAAGCTATGTAGGGTTATAATTGTTTGCGTGCACCTTCGTTCTTGGGTTTTGCAAATAAACTAGAAGTGTTCGAAGAAATGCTTAATAAAATGGATGAAGAACTTGGGAAAATTAAGAACACATAAAAGAAGCTCAGAAAAGACAAAAGAAATTCTATGATTTAAAGAGAAGCCCACTTGAATTTCAAGTTAATGATATGGTATTTCTTAAAGTTAATCCTCACCGATCTAAGTTATTGCTAGGGAAGGATCATAGACTTTCTCCTCGATATGCAGGTCCTTTTAAAGTTCTGAAAAAGATTGGATCTCTTGCTTATTTGTTGGAATTACCTAAACATTTAAGTGTGCATCCTATATTTCATGTTAGCTTACTTAAAAGATATGTATCTAATGTTGCTCGTGTTTTGCAGGACAACTATAAGCTGAAAGATGATGGCTCTTTTGAGCTTCAACCTGAAATAATATTAGACAGAAAGGAAATATTTCTTAGAAATAGATCTATAGTAGAGATCTATAGTAGAAGATTCGAGTTGGGTGAACTTAGACGATTTTCTAAAACATTATCCTTCTTTCCAACTCTAAGGACAGAGTTCTTAAAGGGGGGGGGGGGGGGATTGCAATAGGCCTCTTTTCTAGTGAAATAATTCATTTTAAACTTTCTAAATTTCATTGTTGGGGATAATGCTTAGAATGAATAATTAGGTCATTTTATGCATGTAGGAAAAATTTTGCATTGACAAGTTGCATATTCTCTTTCTAAACCTTATTCACATCATGTTTTCTAGTGGAATTTTGAAGGTGAAGATGAAAGAATTAAGGAAAACTCTGTATGAGAGAAAGGTACAGCAACTATAAGAGAATAAAAGTGCCTGTGTGATTTTTTTGTGAATTATGTTTTAAGTACCTCGTTCAGGATTCTACATTTAGTTCATTGTAAAAAAATGCCTTGATTTTACTCTCTCTCTAGAATTTTGAAACTTGTAGGGCTCAAAAGTGGCATTTGGAGGTTGATTTGGACCTCGGACATCTTTAACACTATTGGGCAAATCGCAAAATTGAATAAAAGTGTCTCTCACAAGCTTAAGTTAATTCCTCACCATTTTTTAGTTACAAGACCATGAAAAGTGACGTTTTCCAACACTTGAAAAGAAAAACAAGGGCTTATCTATTTCTATTTGAATTCGTGATTCTGATGCTTACATGTCACCATGTCCAATTATGGATATTCTGGGATATGTCTTTTTGGTGTTTTTCTCCTATTTTTGACAGGTACGCGAAAGTAAGAAAGCACACTACGATCGCATGGTTTTTTGCAAAAGTTTTGGAGAAACTCCACTTTTTCTAAATTTGGTGGATCGCACACTTCTTTGGGAGGGCACCGATCAAACTCTGATATAGGGAGACCTGCGCATCAACACAGGGGACGCACAGAAATCTGAGAATTACCTTGTGATTGAGAGTGAGAGTGAGAGTGTGATTGAGAGTGCAAGTGTGAATGCGATTTTGATAGCTCAGGGGTGGTCGGGAGGTAGAGGCTTCGTCAAGAAGATATTGTCCAAAGCTATTGTAACCATTGATTCACATCTATAATATCAAAATTCTTGCTTCTCTGCATCATATTTGTTTCTACTCTTCCGCATCAGATTTTCTCTTACCTTCTGCAATTTGTGTGTTCTTCTCTCCTCTGTTATTTTTGAGTGATCGAAAGATTGTGATTGGGATAGATTGTTGGATTGAGGAAACACTACAAGTTTTATCAGAACAATCAATCCTCGAGAATAATGGAAGGTCTAACACAAAAGATTCATGAACAAGAGGAGCTTATTCAGAAGATTCTTGGAGAATTGCACAAAGAACGAGGCAGAAAGCAACCAGAAGGAGCAACAAATTTGTTTGTCGAGCTGAACGATGAAGTAGATGAAGGTGCGAGAACATCTAGTGTACCTTGTAGAAAACAAAAACGCAATTATGAGGATATGGAACCAGTTGAGTTTGCCCTTAACCAAGTCTTCAAGAAGGCAAAGTTGAATGATTTTGATGGTGAGAAGAAGAGTGGTGAAGATCTTGAGGCATGGATTGAAGAAATGGAGGATTTCTTTGGTCTTCAACAATTTAGTGAAGAGTCCAAGGAAAAAGTTGGGATCCTACACCTACGTAGGATCGCAAAGCTATGGTGGAAGTCATATATGCAGACTGGAAAGTGTTCTAGTCTAGTTCTATGGAAGGAAATCAGAGAACAAGCTGAAAAAGGCTATTGTTCTCCACACTACCATATGGAGAAGAAGATGGAGTTCTACAATTTCTATCAACACGAAAGTAATAGGCATAGCTTATATGTTGATGAGTACAAAGAGAAGTTCCTATGTCTTCATAAATATGCATTAGAGTTTAGTGGTAACGCTCTAAAGAGTAAATCTATTGAAGGGCTTTGCATTAGAGTTTAGTGGTAACGCTCTAAAGAGTAAATTTATTGAAGGGCTCCGTGAGGAACTTCGCTATCAAGTCAAGGGATCTCGATGCATTGATTTTCTTGATGTTGTTGCGATGGCCGAGAACTTTGAGAAGATGTAGAAGTTCAATTTGTAGAAGGCAAATAGAAGCAGATTCATTGCAATGGGACATAGGCCACAAAGACCTGTTGCAATGAACATGAACAATTCAAAGAAGACTCCATCTTCAAATAACCAAGGCAAGAATCCTACTCATGTGGAAAATCAAAGGAGGCATCAACCAATCTAGTGGCAACAAGACTGTGATTTTTTTGAGAGGGCAAAAAGACTTGGTCTGTGTTTTTGTTGCAGGGAGCAAGGGCATCGGACATATGAGTGCCCGAATAAGGCAGTCTTTCAACCCGCACAATCAAAAGTGATAAACATAATCGAGGAGGGTACAATTATTGAGGAAGCAGATGATGGTGGTAAGTGCCCTGACTCTACTTTACGTTGCATGGTGGTTAGTTCTTTCCCAAAGGGTTCTGTAATTACAATTCTAGGTATGATTTATGTGCATAAAATTAGATTTTTGATCGATTCAGGTAGTACCCATTGTTTTCTATCTTTCAAATTGGTACAAAACCTAGGGATAGCCCTAAATATGAAGATAACCAGACCTATAGAGATAACCAATGGAAAATTATACTACATGAAAGGATATATTGAAAACCTTAATTTTCCTTTTTCATAGGTGTTTTTCTCGAAGTTTCCATGTAATTGAGATGAAACAAAGTGATGTAATCAAAGGCATGGATTGGTAAGTTAAAAATTCTGTGATGATTAATTGTGAACAAAGAACGATCACGTTAAAGCTAGATGATGAATCTATTCACATTCTAGGTGATGCCTATAATCCTAAACCTATCCTTATTTCTGCTATGCAGATAATTAATAGACCCACCAGAGAGGAGTATTTATGTAGGTCCAAGGATGACAAAACAAGCTGAAGAAATATGGCATGGAAATTCAAACTTTAAGGAGATAAGTGTTGTCACGCTTATTGCAATACTTGTTGAGGGTGATGAATCTGCCAAACCATGATCGATTTCAAAATTTATAGATGTCACTAAGGTTACAGACAAAGATATAATAACCTCTTTGACATTCCATTGGTACTATACTAAAAAAAGTAATGCATTCATAGGAAAGTACACGTTAGAAACGGTATGCAATTTTGGGAAACAAATGGGCTCAAAAAGGAAAAAGAATATTAAGAGTACATCTACTCTTAAATTAGACGAGGTAGATATTCTTGTTTATGATTTTGTCTTTAAAAAAAACAAGGCATTTGAGAAAAGAATCCATCAATATGATAAAGAAAAAACTTCCACATCTGTGTGACATGGGTAATCATAGGCAAACAGGAAGGTCCATGCTTGATCTTGCTGAAGTTGGTATGTTCTTGGATGAATAAAGCTCTTGTTTGTATGGAAGAGGAGGTAGATAGTTCACAAAAGTCGAAAAGTGAAATAGATGTATCAGTTGAAGGGGGCATATATGTAGCGTTTCCCCAATCCGACAATCTATCCCCAATCACAATCTTTCGATCACTCAAAAATAACAGAGGAGAGAAGAACGTAGAGATTGCAGAAGGTAAGAGAAAATATGATGCAGAAGAGTAGAAACAAATATGACACAGAGAAGGAAGAATTATGATATTATAGATGTGAATCAATGGTTACAATAGCTTCTTGATGAAGCCTCTACCTCCCGACCATCCCCGAGCTATCACAATCGCATTCACACTCGCATTCTCAATCTCACTCTCACTCTCACTCTCACTCTCAATCACAAGGTACTTCTTAGATTTCTGTGCGTCCCCTGTGTTGATGCGCAGGTCCCGGTGTCTAAAATACTAGATGCTCAAAAAGTAGACAAGTACTCTCTCTATTTCCTATATAGTATTTTCACCAATAAATAGTAGTCCTTTCCTTGGGCATACTATAGGAATCCCTCTAAGGCTCAATGAGTCCATATGTGTGTAGCATAAGTATTGAGAATATCCTCTGACTCCCTATGCCTAGAGTTTGACCACTAAGTTGTGATGGCTTGTCACCTATAGAGACCTTGGCATCTTTCTCTGGTCTCCATGAAATCACCACTAATAGCTTATCACATGGTATAATTATGCAGAATTACTTACTCCACTAGAGTAATGAAAAATACTATAAAAACGATTTGACTACAGCCCAATCTCTGTTTGAAAATACTAAAAATAAATGGATCTTTTCCAAATAGTACTAAATTTCTAAGATCAAGCAAATCTTCTTGATTTACTCACTATAATGAAATGATACTCAAGAAATTATTATCATGATCCAAACTATGAATCCAAGATGACAATCTGTCAATGATCCAAACTATGGACCAGGATCTCAATTTGCCATATCCAAACTATGGACCAAAATCTTGATCTATTATACGGAATATATAATAATCCAAATCATGGATCAAAATATGTCCCATACAAAGTAAATCCCAATCCACTATGTGGAACTAAGTCTTTCATGCCAAGTGAAGATGTGCTAAGAAATTATAGCAACTAGTGGAGCTACCATTGTCTTTTCAATAATAACATGCAAGTTGTTCCAAGTGGACAACACTTACTAAACATATGACTATCGCTATGATTGAATCATTCCCAACTAGGAATGAGATGTCTCTAGTAAACTACTATACACTACAACATATGAGGGGCATACCGATATTGCCTATACTGACAGTCATGCTCAACATCGGTATGAATGTTGGAAAAATGTAATTAGGCATACCAACGGTCACTTGACCGTTGTTATGACCGTTTAAAGTGGATTGTCTGGATGCTTTGTGACCAACGGTACGGGCACCGATATAAGTGTCAGTAATTTCTAGTAAATTACCGGCACTCATATTGATGCTTATACTGACGCCTATACCGGTGTCACGTTTTAAACGTACCAGGACCCGAGAGCAAAAATCAACATTTTGCACGTCTATTACACTGAGTACTGCTTGCTTCTGTCGAACTTGCACACGTGAACCAAATTGTGACCTGCATGTACTCTCACCCTTTCACTTTCTCTATGCTTCACGTTTTCTCTTTGATTTTGCAGGAGTGTTTTGGCGTCGATTCTTTGGAACTCGACAAGAGATGACATACATTAGGCTTTGATGACAACAATCTAAAAGAGGGACATACCTGTAAGTGATTGTTTTATTCTCTATTGATAGAGAGTGAAAAAGAGAGAGAGAGAGATCTAGAGAAAGATAGACAGAGAGATGAAAGAGAGGAAGATAGAGATAGAAATAAAGAGAGATGGAAGAGAGAAAGATAGAGAGAGAGATATATATAAAGAGAGAAAGATAGAGAGATATAAAGAGAGAGATAGAAATACATACACACACACATACACAAATGCATACATATACACACATATACACACATGCATGCATACATACACACACACATATACACACATGCATACATACACACACATATACACACATGCATACACACACACACATATGCACACATGCATACATACACACATACATATACACACAAGCATACATACACACACACATATATACACACACATATACACACACATACACATACATATGCATACATACATGCACACATATAGACACATGCATGCATACATACACACACACACATACACACACACACATACACACACATATACACACACACAGATACATACATACACACACATATACACACATGCATACATACACATACAAATATAAACACATGCATACATACACACACATACATACACACACATATACACACATGCATACATACACACACACACATACACACATGCATACATACACACACACATATACACACACACATACACACATGCATACATACACACACATATATAATCAAATATATAAAAAATAGGGAATTACGGTTTTTTAATTAAATTAAATATATAAAAATATGATTTTATGGTTTTTTATCAAATTAAATATAGATACATATGCATACACACACACATACACACACACATACATACACACACATACACACATACATACACATATACAAATACACACCTATATATATACACATATACACATACACATATATATACACATGCATACACACATATACATGTTTTAGGTCTAGGTCTTTACGATTAGGGTTTTAGGGTTTTTACACATGCATAACGTATATACACATATACGCATATAATACATGCACATATATACATGTATATACACATGCATACACACATATACATATTTTAGGTCTAGGTCTTTAGGATTAGGGTTTTAGGGTTTTTACAAAGAATAGGATAATTGTATAGATAAATAAATTTGAAAAGAGCTAGTGTTTTAAATAAATTAATTAAATATATAAAAATAGGATTTTAAGGTTTTTTATCAGATTAAATATATATAATTAAATATATAAAAGTAAGATTTTATTGTTTTTTTATCAAATTAAATATATATAACTAATTATATAAAAATAGAGTTTTAGATTAATATTAAAATATATCAACATATATTTATAAAAATTAGGGAAAAATAAAATATATAATCAAATATATATAAAAAATAGGATTAGGGTTTTTAAGCTGTTTACACATGCATACACACATATACACATATACACATATATAACACACACACACACACACATACATATATATATATATATATATATATATATATATATATATATATATATATATATATATATATATATATATATATATATATATACATATATATATATGTGTGTGTGTGTGTGTGTGTCTGTGTGTGTGTGTCATGTACATGCATAACATATATATACAAATATATATAGCATTAGGTTTTTAGGGTTTTTAGGCTTTTTATGATAGATAGAAAATAGGTCTTTAGGATTTTCAATATATATATAAAATAGGATTTTAGGATTTTAACATATTACAAACACACATGCATATACATACACATATAGGATTAGGGTTTTAGATTTTTTAGGTTTTCATGATATATAGAAAAAAGGTCTTTAGGATTTTTAATATATATATATATATATATATATATATATATATATATATATATATATATATATATATATATATATATATATATATATATATATATATATATATATATATATATATATATATAATAGGACTTTATGATTTTACCATATTACAAACACACATGCATATACATACACACAAATATACATACACACTCACATACATATACACACACACTCACATATATACATAATTAAAGATATAAAAAATAAGTCTTTAGTATATATATAAATAATATATATATATAAATAGGTCTTTAGCATACATAAATACACACATGCATACACACATATACACATATACACACATAATTATGTACACACACATATATGTATGTATGTATGTATGTATATATATATATATATATATATATATATATATATATATATATATATATATATATATATATATATATATATATATAGGATTTTGGGGTTCTTTTATCAAATTAAATGTATAAAAATAGGATTAGGATTTTAGGTTGTTTACACATGCATACACACATATACATCCTTTAGGTCTAGGTCTTTAGGATTATGGTTTAGGTTTTTTAGGTCTTTAGAATAATATATATATATATATAATAAAATAAATAAAAATAGGGATTTATGTTTTTAAATTAAATTAAATATATATGATAAAAAGAAAATAAAAAATTAGAATTTATAATTAAATCTATATACAAAATTAAATTTATATATATTTCAGGTTTAAGTATTTAAGATTATGGTTTTTAGGTTTAATAAGAAAAATCAAATGTTCTAAATGTCCATATTGTATCAGATGGCTAGTTTGGATCCGGAGGAGAGAATGGCATGTTCTTGCACTCACTTCAAGTATCAAATTTATTGAAAACAATGGATATGTATTGCACATGTTAGAAAATATGGATCCTTTGATAAAAGTTGACTAGAAAACCTACGCTACCATTGGTATGGTGCCCCTCGTGAGCAGCTGGACCCAAATGACATTGCATCGGTAACCTCTCGTGGAAAGAAGAGAAAAAAAAGGGATTTAGAAGTACAAGGTACTAATAGCATTACACAAAATGAACACATGGAAGAAATGCTAGAAGCATTTATGAGATGGACAAAGATCATGATGGTGGAGAAGATGTCGTGAGTTTCATGGACACAATAGAATTTCCACGATAAGAAGTCGATGAAGAATATGAAAGCATGCAAAGACTAGCTCGTTTACCACTTTACAATGGAGCATAGATATATATACTACGTGTGTCACTCGCGATGCTCAATCTGCAATCCATTTATGGATGGTCAGATAGTAGTGTCTCTGAATTGTTCGGGTAAGTGGATTTGAAATAAACTTTCATTGTTGTATCAAAATAACTTTATTTACTAAAATCCTTCTAATTGCTTATTACAGGCTTCTTAAAGATCAATTTCTACAAGAGGGCAATGACATGCCTCCAACACATGGAGATGCAAAAAAACTTTTACAATCCACTAGAATGGACTACATTAAGATTCATGATTCTCTGAATGATTGCATCCTCTTTCGAAATGAGTATGAGCATCTCCACATATGTCCAAAGTGTGGAGCAAATAGGTTTAGACTAGAATTATTCCACGAATTAGAAGCATGTTTAGATGCAAATCCATACCTGAGTTACTGGCATGCAAAGAGCAGGTCTACAGATGGTGTAATGCAAGTGCCTCCCGACTCTGATGCTTGGAAACACATAGATAGCAAGTGGCTAGAGTTTGCTAGTGAGCCTCGAAATGTATGTCTAGGCTTAGCTATGGATGGAGTAAATCCACTTGGTTTATGCAGCTCTTCATGTAGCAAATGGCCTGTATGTTTGGTCAATTATAGCATCCCACCATGGCTGGCCACAAAGAAGGGCCATTTATTATTAGCTCTTATTGTGCCAGGTAAGTATAAGGTAAAATACATGGATGTATACCTTGCACCACTTGTGGAAGAGCTGTGCACTTTATGGGATGGGATTACTGTGTGTGACATGTCTCAACCTATAAGAAGACAAGATGTGCGAGTGCAAGGCATACTTATGTGGACAATGCATGATTGGCCTATTTATGGTGAATATTCAGGTTTATCGATTTCGGGTTACCATGCTTGTCCCCTATGTAGACCACGACTCGAAGCATGTTATTCCAAAGCACTTGGTAAGATTTTCTATGACGAACATCATAGATATTTTCCTGATGGACATGTTTTATGTGAAGGGCAAATTGGTCAACAAGTGCAATGTCAAATGAAAGCTAACAATTGGAAACAACTGTGGGATTCAAAAACACCAGTCGTTGGCATGAAATGATTGTCGATATTTCATGAACTCCCTTATTGGAGCGAGTTATTGATCAATCATTTGGTAGAGCTGATGCATATTTTCAAGAATGTGGGAGAGATTCTCTGGGAGACTTTGATCGGAAAGAAATAAATCAAAGCACAAAGGGAGAACTTGGAAGAGCGAGGTCGTATGCAAGAGTTGTAGGCAATGACTAAGCCCAACGGAACAGTATCGTTACCAAGAACTCCTTGGGTGCTTTGCAGGATGGAAGAGCAACAAGTGAAGAAGATAATTTTAGAGCTTTGGACACCCACTAAGAGCATGAGGTGTCTAAATACTGCCTTCACACGAAACGACAATCTTGGAGGGCTCAAGTCTCATGATTAGCACAAGTTTTTACAGATTGTGCTCCCTATAGCTTTAAAAGATTCTCTCAGAGGATGTGCAAACAACCATTTATAAAATTAGTTCCTTCATACACTGGATCTCTTCCAAAGAGATAAATAGAGATAGCATAAAGAGTGCAAAACTCAATGCATAGTGGACTGTGAGATTCATTCGATAGTCGAGGAGGAAGAGATCATCGTCCAAGATGAAGAGGTCATTCAAGAAGATGAGATACACAATGAAGCAACAAATGATGATCAAGAAGACGATAGCATATGAAGCGATTTAGAAGTCCTCAATATAGAGATAGATATTCTCTGTGCATCAGATCTCCAAGAGGATGCTAGAATAGAGGATTTTTTAATCAAACACTTGTACGTACTAATTTGTGTGTTTTTTTTTTTGCTATGTTCTTTTTTACACTACTACTTCTCTATATTACCTTTATTATCATATGCTAATTATTTGAGTTATTTTGTTACAGAGCAAGATGTGAGACAGTCCTCCAGTCACTCCACATTCCATGATAGAGGAGCAGTTCTTGGAGTTTATATCTCAGGTGCCTCGCACGTATATGGCTGCTGCATCACAGTACTGGATCGCTCGTGGTAGCATTCCCCCCGGCCTCACTCCTACTGGCCTCACTCCTACTGGCCTCACTCCTATCGGTCTCACTCCTGTCATCCTCACTCCCGCCGCTATCACTCTTATAGGCAGTGCTAGTCCCCCCGAAGGTATGTCTCCTAGCCTTATGACTCTACCACGACCATCTTCTAAGCTATCCCTTAGTGGATCTAGTAGTAGATGTGTGCATTCGAGACCCCAGCGCGATACAGGTGCTCGCCCATCTCATAGGTCGAGGTCACGCTCTGGAGCAGGATGCAACAGCATAACCACAAGAATAGCTCATGAATGAATGAATGACTCTCCTCCCAACCATATGCCTCTATATATAGCTCTCTCCAGGGGACTGCCTGCTTGGGCAGGTGGACACTAACAATCCATATGTCAGCCATGTAACTGCATGTACGCCAAGTGTCCCACTTAGCCAGAGTTAACTCAAGTGGATGCTTCTAGAAGGTTCTAGAGCTCTTTGGGCAAAACACTCTCCCCATGTACCCCATCGGGATTGAACCCAAGACCTCCTCCTTCACATCCTTGAGTCTTAACCACTAGGCTATGTAGATTACTTGGTTACAAGAGTGAGTGACCTACAAGTAAGTCTAGACTCGAGATCTTTGGCCACACATACGGATGACCAAATGGTGTCTGATTTCAGATCTGTCTGAACCACTCAGACCCTTAGATCATAGACTTACTTTATTACATTCTTTCCCCCTTGGAAACACTACAACATATCGAGGGAATACCGACGGTCAGCTGTCGGCGTCGGTATGACCCTCGAACAATTTGGGAAAGCTGCTTTGCCTCGGAAAGACTGCGTCAGTATACGTGTCGGTAATTTGCTAGAATTACCGACGCTTATAATGACGCCCTCTTTTTAACCGGGCCCGAAACCAAAATTCGTCATTCTAAGCGTTTTGAATCTAAATCTTCTCCTATCGGGTTCGCACGTGCCAACAGCAGATCTCTGTTTGTCACCCTTTCTCTCTCTCTCTCTCTCTCTCCCTCTCCCTCCCTCTTTCTCTGTCTCCCTCCCTCTCTCTCACTCTCTCTCCTTCTCTCTCCCTCCCTCTCTCTCCCTCCCTCTCTCTCTCTAAACGGACCTCTATCTTTATAGATCTGAAGTTTTGGTAAGTAGATCGCACATATTGTAGCACTCTTTTTTCTTTCTTTATGTTTTTGCTTTACTAATATGTTCTCTATTTGGTTTTGCAAGATATTTTGCAATCAAATCTTTGGAAATTCGTCGAAAGAGAACTTCAAGTGGATTTTGACGACCTTGATTCAAACAATTCTCTCTCTCTCTCTCTCTCTCTCTCTCCCTCTCCTTCCCTCTCTCTCTCTCTAAGCACACCTCTATTTTTATAGATCTCACGCTTTGGTAAGTAGGTCGCACATATTGTAGCTCTCTTTTTCCTTTCTTTATGTTTTTCCTTTTCTAATATGTTCTTTCTTTAATTTTGCAAGAGACTTTTGGGATCAAATTTTTATAAATTCGACGAAGGAGAACTTCAAGTGGATTTTGAAAACCTTGATTCAAACAATTACATCCATGTAAGTGAGAGATATATCACTGTTTTTTGTTTCTTTATGTTTTTTCTTTTCTAATATCTTCTCTTTTTAATTTTGTTTTCCATTGAGAGAGAGAGAGAGAAAAAGAGAGGGAGAGATATATACATATATACATACACACTCACATATGTATAAACACACACATGCATATGAATACAAACATGCATATGCATATACACATGCATATGCATACACATACACATGCATATGCATACAAATATGCATATGCATACGCACATGCACATGCATACACACATTGTTGAAGCTCAAAGTCAAGGACAAACCATGGAAGCACATCAAAAGGTGGACACACAAGGAAAGGAAGCAAGTAGGGAGCTCCAAGAAGTGTATGTCAAATTTTAAGAAGAATCCCCTACAAAAATAGTGATTTTCATCACTAAAAACCATTGTAAATACCATTATCTATTTTTAGTAACTCCATTTTGTTCAAGCCGAGGAGTCCTCGAGCTTGAGGAGTATTAGAAGTACCATCGTACCAATTTTCATAATTTTTAGACTTCGTTTGAGTCCTCAAATAAGCCCTCGAACCTAATTTTTAACTAGGCCGGACACTAAGTCTGGACAGGGCCAAAACTAGTCAAAAAACTATAAAAAGAGCTAGAGAGCTCATTTTTGGAGCTAGCTTGTTAGAGAATAGAACTTTTGTAAGAGAACTCTTTTGCAATCTAAGCTTTCCATTGTTCCTCTCTTTGATCTTACTTTGTGCGCGTGTGTGTGTATGTGTGTGCATGTTTGTGTGCTTTCACTCACGCACTTGTGCCTTCACTTGCTCGTGGTCTTCATACCGGTCCTCACGTCTCCACGGATTGACAAGTAAAGGAGGTGGTGCTTACGCTTGAGCTACACCAAATTTTGGCGCCGTTGCCGGGGAGAGTGCTTCGAGGACGAGCGTTGTGATGGTAAGATTGTAGATTTGCGACGTTGGAAGGTAAAAAAACTGTATTTCAGTTCATTTTCTGTTTTTTCCTCTTCATCTTCATCATCATCATCATCTCCACCTTCTTCCATCTTCTTCTTCATAGAAATTTCTTGTTTTTTAGTGCATTTTCACCATTTTCATACCATTTTTCATGCATTATTGTGTGGGAAGGAGTTAGGAGGTGCAAGGGAGAGCAAGCGCTGTGTTTTTTTCATGATTTTCTACTCATACGGAGCTCGCCATAGCCGGCGCTCATAAATTTGAATTTCCCGCCAAAAAACGCGATTCTGTGATGAAAATCGCGATTCTGTGAAAATTCAAATTTTTTTGAAAAATCATGATTTTCAGTTTTCCCGCCTAAAAGTTGGTTGAAAAGAATCGCGATTCTGTGTTTTTTCTCAAAAAAACACGATTCTCTGCTCAAAATCGCGATTTTCAAAAAACACGATTCTCTGCTCAAAATCGCGATTTTCAAAAAACACGATTCTCTGCTCAAAATCGCGATTCTCACCAATCACGATTTTCAGCAAAAACACGATTTTGTGAAAAACACGACTTTCTGCTCAGAATCGCGATTCTCACAAATCACGATTTTCAGCAAAAAATACGATTTTGAGAAAAACACGATTCTCTATGACAAAATCGCAATTTTCATGCCAAAAACACGATTTTGTGAAAAAGGCGATTCTGTGAAAACACGAATTTTTGCTCAAAATCGCGATTTTCAAAAACACGATTTTGTGCTCAACATCGTGATTTTCATGTCAAAAACACGATTCTGAGAAAACACGATTTTCAGCCAAAAACATGATTTTGTGAATCACGATTCTCTGAGTCAAAATCGCGATTCTCTAAAACACGATTTTGTGATCAACATCGCGATTTTCAAATCACGATTTTGTGATCAACCTCGCGATTTTCAAATCACGATTTTCTGCTCAAAATCGCGATTTTCATAAACACGATTTTGTGATCAACATCGCGATTTTCATGTCAAAAAACACGATTTTCAGAAACACGATTTTGTGATCAACATCGCGATTTTCATGTCAAAAAACACGATTTTCAGAAACACGATTTTGTGATCAAAATCGCGATTTTCACAACACGATTTTCTACTCAAAATCGCGATTTTCAAAACACGATTTTGTGAACACGATTCTGAAGGTACAAAATCGCGATTTTTTCAAAAGGTCCTGTTTGCCTGTTTTGACCCCTAGGAGCCTGAATTGGCATAACTTTTTCATCCAAAGTCCATTTTTTGAGCTCTATAGCTCGTTGGAAAGCTCGTTTCAAATCCTACACGACCTCAACTGTTTTTTTCAAGAATAACGCGTTGATTTTGAGATAGGATAATTTGAAGTTGACCCTCAAGTGGGACTAGGGAACCAAGGGGACTCCAAAGAATTTTTGAATCATACCAAGGGGAAAATTTGGACTCTTGACTAAAGCTTATGAACCTGAGATCTGGTAGAAACTTAGGCAAGGATAAACAAAGCATTAGATCTTCTGAGGCTAGTGTCAACCATACATCCAAGTCTTGGGCACAACAACTAAGTGGTCATCCTTTACTAAGTTCAGACACAAGTGATTCAGAAATGTCTTTTAGTATGGGAAAACTTGCAGGTGGCTCAGGGACTGCCCATCTACAAACACCAGAAGGTCCCTATAAGACACAGTTGGAATATATTCGGACCAACCAATTAGGTGCTCGCATCTATGAGGATGGTCTGAGGCGATCAGTGGTCCAACTCAAAAATCCAGATCAATCCTTCGGACTTGAACACCCGGTGGTCAAGTTCGAAGAGGGTTCATACATTGATAAGGAAGGAACCATGTATGTGGTCACCAACCTACCAGATAGGATTGATGAGTTTGGAAATGTCATTCCTGAGAATGAAATAGGAGACCTAGAACAAGGAAACGTAGGACAAGGACCCCAGACTCCTAGAGGTAAGTCAGTTTTGACCCGAGTGATCACTCCAGACTGGATCCCTCAAGACAACAAAAACATAGAACTATTTTTGAATAGAGAAACAGAGGAAGCCTTTTGGAGATTCAAGCCAGATCAACCTAGTCAATTGGGCATAGTTATCATCTATGAATTCAAAGATCCTGAGATACCAGGCAAAGTTGTCTACCTGGATAACACATCAGAGAAAATTTTCTTGGTAACAGAACATGATAGACATGCATATACTTGGAAGAATGAATTGATTTTCCCCCCACCAAGATCCAATGTTTCCCATGGCCTCCAAGGAGTAGGATCATCCCTCGCTCATGAAGCCCAGAGAGAAAGAACTAGAGAGAGACCTGAGGTAAATTTTGCACACACCGTGGGCAGGAATAGGTCAGGATTTGAAAATGAAAGACCTGAAAGAGAGAGACATCAAGCACATAGGCAACAAAGAGATGAACAGGATTTTCCATTGCCTAGACCCCGAGAGTACCCAAGAACCCTTAGACCCATTCAAGTGATCAAGGCAATGAAGAACTATTTTGATGGGACAGGGGATCCTTATGATCATGTGGCCGAGTACAAACAAGTGCTGAGAGCCGAACAAATTGAGGACTGGTTCACCCAGTACGAGGCATTTGGTTTGACCCTTAAGGGCACTGCCTTAGCTTGGTTTCAACCATTGAGTAGAAGCAGCTATCACGATATAGGTCAACTGCTAGACGAATTCATTGTAGAATTTTCCAAGAGTGGTATCAGGCATAACACATCATCCTTGATCCACAGCTTCAAGCAGACTCCCCAAGAAACAGTGCGACTAGCAGGTAGAAGATTCAGACAGTATCTAGAAAGATGCCCTGCTCTAGAGTTACCCACTCCGGCCAAACAAGTGGCTTTGTTCTTAGATGGCTTACTGAGCACCAAGTTAAGATCATATGTGTACTTGAAAGATCCTAGATCCATAGAAGAGTGCGTGCGGACATGCATTGACATAGAAGATAACCTGGGTGAGGAATTAGGATTATCCAAACTCTATAAGGATTCAGATAGTTCTACTAGTCATGCTTCAAAAATCTCCACAGAAATAGAAGAGATAGCTGAGCAAGTTGCCAAGAAGCTGGGAGTCCAAAATAAACAAACACAGATAGTCACTTCATTGAATCGGTGCTATACTTGCAGAGGTGACCACATGGCTAACGTATGCCCAATGCAAAACCAAAACATTAGAGAAAGGAATGCTCCATATTGCACTATTGAGAGAAAATACACAAACCACACGGCTCACGATTGTCCCTAGAATAGGCAGGCTGTTAGACAGAATTATCAGCAACCTTACCCACAAGGTAGGTATCAGAACCAATACCAACAGCCATATTATAGACCACAACAGCAATATCAGGTACCATATAGGCCACAACCTGTCTTGGGAAACCAACCACCAGCTCCAGCCAACGTGATTCCAGTCAAATATGCTGTGGGAGAGGAAAATCCAAATAGAGCATTGGTACCCCTAACCCCATGGATACCAGATAATGATTCTCATGCTCATAGTTCAGACTACTCCCATGAAGGTAGTCCACATGCGTATTACACAGAGTCACCTGAACATAGTGAGATTCACTCGTATCAATATGAGGCACCACCTATGGAGCAAAATTGGGAGCCAGAATACTCCAATGTCATGTACACAACTCCTAACCCTAGGCCCCAGTTGAGACAATTGAGACCACAAGCCCCTAGGGGATCTTGTTTCAGATGCCATGGTGACCATTACATTCGTGACTATCCCCACCCACCATCTCCGAGTCAAGGACAGGCTATCACAATACAGGCTTTTTGTCCTGATTGTGGCAAAGACCATCTCCCCAGAGATTGTCCAAGAAACCCCTCCAGTGCACCCAAGATTACACCCATTAATGTGGTAGGCTTAGTGGCAGATCCAAGTTCAAGTAGTAACAATGTGGCTCCTATACAAGCGGTCACTAGAGCACAAGCCTTACAGTAGGATAAACCAACAGAACAATCAGAGTCGAGTGAATCAGGAGAGCCTAGGAAGAGGAAAACAAGAACATGGAAGGATACCAGAGAGAAGGCCAATCGCAAGTGGAATAAAAAGTTATCGGAACTAGAAGAAAGTTTAAAAGAAGCGAAAACAAAAATAGAAGACATTGCATCTCAAAGCCCCTCGCATGCCGAAACTCCATCCACTCCGCCTCATCCCACCCCACCACCCATTGTAAATAGACCGCAACTAGGGTCTGTTCTTGCAGATCCAACCCCAGAAGGCTTGGACATGATGTTCAAGGCCTACCAGGCTCGACTTCAAGAAGGGCCTACAGCGGCAAACCTAGACAAGAGTTACCCTAGAGCAGATTTAGAGATTGAACGGATGAAAATGTGCATGAAAATGGTAGAACAAGCTCAAGCCATACTTGAGACTAGTCAAAAGTTCAATCAGACAAACTCTATCAAATCAGATTTGCATTTCCAGGACTTACTAGAAAGATTAGAGCAATTGGTAAACAAACCACAAGTTTCTTTACCTCCACAGGCTCAACCAATTATTGAGAGAAGAAGCTCACCACCAAGGGGAGCTTATGTTCCTAACTCAACAGATGCTGGAATACCTCCTTCAATTCAACAGTACTCTCAAGAGTTCTTGCGGGAAATACAGGAAGATAAATGGGCCAAGGAGAAGGGTAATTCCCCTCCTATTCCTGAGATTGATGATCTTCATGATCAATTTCCCCAAGACATTCCATCTATTTACGGAGATGAAGCAGAACAACAAGAAGACGAAAGGTTAGATTTTGAATCTAATACCTTAGAAGAACTGCCTCAATTTCCAGGCCCATGGGAATCTGAATCTCTCCAGATTAGAGCTCCTACAATACTAGTAAGAAATGAAGACTCAGTGGTTCCAAGGAACACGGATGTCGTGAAGAACACTAAGGTTCAGTGTCATCTCACTGTAGAAGAGCTGCTCAAAGCAAAACCTGACCTTTGGAATCATGTGAAGGATCAGGTTCCAGAACTTGATTCCAACATGCCTGTTGCAGAGCTAAAGAGCGCACAAAGCAGAGAAAAAAAAGACGGGCCCCAAAATTTTTCCGATTTGGGCCATATATTTTTGTAACATATTCATTCTTGTAATATATTTCCCCGTGTAAAGGCACTAGAGGAGTCCTCTAGATGCATTCCCACAGAAGAATAGAAGCTCACCCATGTAAAATAGTAGGAAATTAGCTCTTAGTGAATGAAGTGCCGGTCACTTGTGTGAAAGGACCATTTTTAGGGCACTAGTATATAAGTCAAATGTGACTCTTTGTAAAGGACTTTTTTGCCATTGTGAGAAGAGAGAGCACAGAAATTCGAATTTGTGTCTTCTTCCCTCTTCATCTTCTTCTTGGTGAGCTTGTATGCATGTGTAGTGCTTGGAAAGAGTGCTTGTGAGTGTGATCTATCCTTGAGAGTGTTTCCTTGCTGTAGGAGAGGTGTGTGCGAAGTGTAGGAAGTGCTGAAGTGTAGGAAAGTATTCCCGCGACTCAGTATTTCTGTCATAACTGTAAGTAGGAGCGTCGGAATTGAGTGAAACCACTCCCATTGGATGCGTCTTCTCGAGAGCTTCGAAACGCATATGCTATTTGCTATGTTTGGAGCTCGGAGCTAGGAGAAAAGTCCAAAATACTGACGGCTACTGCACCAAGTATCGTTTCGCCTTGACTAACAGTTGAAGCTTGTTAGGATAAGTGTTTTCCTCATTTTCACTCTTGAGTAATTCATTTGCATTGACCATTACCCGATTGCATGTCTTCATACACTCGGCTAGGTTAGTATACTCTTCGGATTGATAAATTAAAAGCGTGTATCCCCACTATATGCACTTGTGAGGGGATTGAGGTACAGTCTCTTTCTCCGCAAGTCCCTAAGTTGAAGCTTAGGTCAACACACTTTTTGGCGCCGTTGCCGGGGAGTGACGAATCAAACCGAGGCATTCGCGTGATGGTAAGTAGCTTTTTGCTTTGAAGAACTTGGAGGAGCGGAAATCTTCTCTTCTTTGGTAAGTCAATTTCAGCCGCACTTGCTACTTCTCATTCTTGGAGTGTGTGTAGTGAGTTGTTAGATTAGGGAAGTAAGTAGAAGAAGTAGAATAGGAGTGAGTGGAGAGTGGAGTAGGCTTTAGGGTAGTTCAAAAAGTTTCCTTTTTCTGTAAGCTAGGAATTCCTAAGTATAAAAGCCAAAAATTTTTCATTTTCAAGTTACTTGTTGAACAAGTATCGTGGAGAGCTGTGTCGAGTGTCGTGTGAGCCCTGCGATCGTTTCGAGGAAAGTAAGCAATAGGGAAGAGTTTTGTGCAAAAGAGTTGGACCAAGAGATCATGGGTGCTTCCAAGGTAAACTAAACCACCTCTTTGCTCAAAAATTTCCAGTATTTCAACCTAGGAAAGGAAAAAGACGACCTGCGCTGAGTGTCGTTTGGGCCTTCAGGGGGTTAAAAGTCATTTGTTGATTGATTCAGTGGGTGAGGGTAAGAGAGAAGAGCTAGGTGAGAAAGGGGGAAACATCAAATCTCAAAAAAAAAAAAAAAAAAAAAACATCACAAAAATTTGAAAAAGGGTCAAGTATCGCTTTGCTCCTGCGGTCGAGTATCGTTTTACTCCTGCGGTTGAGTATCGCGATATTTCCCAGCGGTCGTAGATCGTTTCGTTAGAGATCATGTCAGACAGCGGTCGTAGATCGTTTCGTTAGAGATCGTTTCAGACAGCGGTCGTAGATCGTTTCAGATAGAGATCGTTTTGATCAGAGGTCGTCGATCGCGTATCGTTTGCCAAGTATCGTTATCCAGAGATCGCGACACTTGTCTAAGATCGTGTATCGTTTGTCACGAGTGTCATCGGTCGTCGATCGTTTGGCGGAGATCGCGACACTTGTTACAGATCGGTATCGTTTCAGTGAAGTATCGCCGATCGTCTCTAGTGAAGGTCATAGATCGTTTTGTCTAGTGAGAGATCGTGTGTCGTTTCAGCCCAAGTATCGCCGATCGTTTCTACTAGAGATCGTCGGTCGTGTATCGCTTTCTGCCAGAGATCGTTTTGCTAGAGATCGTTTAGTCAAAGATCGTTTTCCAGCGATCGTTTTGACCAAGTATCGTTTAGATCCAAGTGACGATTTCCAGCGATCGTTTTGATCAAGTATCGTTTGACAGCGATCGTTTTGGTCAAAGGTCGTAGATCGTTTCATTGAGAGGTCGTGTATCGTTTCTAGTCAGAGATCGTTTGAGGAAAGGTCGTTTTCCAGCGATCGTTTCATCCAAGTATCGTCTGTCAGCGATCGTTTTCTCAGAGATCGTGAGAGCCAAGTATCGTGACTTGAAATTTTCTTTCAGTCACATTCCAGCCTAAGTTTTCCCTAGACTTCTGAACCATAACTTAGAACTCTAGAGACTAAAGGTGGACAAGAATTGATCAGAGCTCTTAAGTGAATGAACCTGAGATCAGGAAGAACCCTAGGAAGCCGAAGAAGTGTAATTTCTTCCGTAGGGAGTGTAGCTGAACCAAGCAACCGTTCACACTATTCTGAGACCTCTAGTGAGTCAGAAGGAGAAATCCCCATGGCTTCCGAGGATATGCAAAACACTATGCCCATGATTGGCCAGATGTCCATCATTGAGGGCGAATACAGAACTTCCTTAGAATATGTGAGCACTAACCTCAATGAGATCCCTATCTATTTGGATGGTCTAAACAGATCAGTGGCCAGACTGAGGAAGGCTTCAGAAGCCTACATAGTGCCAAGACCGGCAGTTAAGTACATAAGAGGATCGTACATGGATAAACAAGACATTCAATACGTGGTGACAGAACACCCTGAAATCATTAATGAACGTGGCGAGGCAAATAATACTTCAAGTTTAAATGGACATGGAACTGAAGAACAAGTAACAACTCCTAGAGGGAGATCGACAATTACTAAACTTTGGAGAGGAGACTTAGTTCCCCAGGATGACACTCTAATAGATGTGTATTTGATCAACGGGATGGAGCACTTGCTCAGAGCCCATTCATCTATTTGGGAAGCTGCTCCTAATCCAGTTACCATCTATGAGTTACAAGATCCCGAATTCTCCACCATCATCACATATTTGGACAAAAACCACAGAAGGTATTGGCCAGTCACTGAATTAGAGAGAGCTGAGCTGAAATATCAGAACATTCCAGTGTTCCCCCCAAGGGACCAAGCCACTACTTCACGGAACCCACATGGAACTTCTCAAAATGATTCAAGTCAACATTCGGGACAAACACAACAAACTCAACAAACCCAGACCCCTGTCAGACCACATGTACAATTCACCATGCCTGCCACTAATCCTAATTACCGGCCACAACCAGCTATTGACCCAAGACAAGGAGTTCATACTCCAGTCAGACCACAGGTAGTACGAGGACCAGGCATACCAATAGGAAGACCAAATTACCCTGTAATGCCGAGACAACCTGAAGCAGGAAGGAGACTAAGACCGATTCAAGTGGCCAAGTGCATGAGAAATCATTATGATGGCTGGAGTGAACCCTATAATCACATAGCAGAATTTAAACAAGTAGTCAGAGCCGAGCAGGTAGATGACTTCATGATTCAATATGAGTCCTTTGGCCTTACTTTGTCAGATACAGCCCTGGCCTGGTTTCAGCCATTGGATCCAAATACCTTCCAGAACATGGATCAAGTGTATCAAGAAATGATTGAGGAATTTACCAAATCTGGAATTAAAAACAATTCTTCGTCATTAATCCACAGCTTCAAACAAGTTCCAACTGAGTCAGTCAGATTGGCTGCCAGGAGATTCAAGCAGTATGTGGATAGATGCCCCGTTGAGGAGAGACCCACTCAAAACAAAATGGTATCATTGTTCTTAGAAGGACTGCTGAACGGAACCTTGAGGTCATTAGTGTACGTGAAGAGAGTTCAAACTCTGCAAGAGTGTATGAAGGAATGTATAGACCTAGAGGATAACCTTGCAGGAGACTTGAAAATACCCCAAGGAAGTGTGAAAAGTGAAGAGTCATCAAATAGCACATCAAACCCTAAAAACAACATAGAGGAAATTGCCGACTTGCTAGCAAAAAAACTGAATATGCAAGGACAGAGGAATTATCCCACCAATCCTATGAGAATGCCTATGCTTAGAAGATGTATGCAGTGCGGAGGGGAACATCCTTCTCATTTGTGTACTAGGGGAATAGTCCCACCACCTGCCTATGCTCCTCAGAGACCCTCTGTCCCCGGACCACTGCAATATTGCAGTATAGAGCAGAGATACACAAACCATAGCACTGAGAACTGTCCTTACAATAGGCAAACCAGACCCACACAGCCTTATGTGAGACCATATGGATATCCGCAGAACCAGCAGGGAGGAGAAACCTTTAGATATCCCTCATATCAGCCGCAGGCACCAATACCACGACCATACACATATCAGGGATATACGCAGCCTCAACCAGTGCTAGGACAACAACCGCCCCACCCTCAAAACGTTGTCCCAGTTAAGATAGCGCAGCCAGAGGAAAACTTAGAAAGGGCCATAGTGCCAGCAACACCTTTGACTAGTAGTGAACCATATGACTCATTTTACGAACCTAGTCAAGGAACATACCCAGGTTATGAGAACTCAATAATGGAATATGGGCAACAATATGACCCATATGCTTATGGCATGGAGACGTCAGAGAGTTCATATAACTACGAGCAAGATTACGTACCATTAATGTACACAGCTCCTAGAGCAACCATGCCACCTCGACCAATGAATAGACCACCTGTACCTAGAGGACCATGCTACAGATGTGGAGGTGACCACTATATTAGAGAATGTACATTGCCAAACCCACCACCACCACAACAAATTTGGGAAGGGTACTGTAGCGATTGTGGAAAGGAACATCTTTTCAGAGATTGTCCTAAGAACCCCAATAAGGTCACTTCTAACGTACAGATTAACGTGATAGAGGTAATTGAATCGTCAGGGTGTGACAAGGAGTACACTATACCTTTAAAAGCCATAACAAGAGCAAAGGCTAGAGAAAACCCTGATAAAACCAAGGAAAATAATCAAAGTGACAAAGAGGGAAATACGCCCATCCCTCACAGAGTAGAAGATTCCGAAGAACCAGAAAAAAGTATCATCAGTAAACGACCCCAAAGATGGAAGCAAAGGAGGGACAGGATAAAAGAAAAAAAGTTATTGCAAAAGAAAGAAAATGAAAAGAGAAAACCAAAAGCAACAGGAGAAGCACAAGAGGAAGAAGAAAATAAAAAGGAGAATAAAAGGGAGGAGGTAGGATCGGTATTAGCAGACCCAATGCCTGAAGACTTAGCCATGTGGATTCAGGCATACAAGGCGAGAATAAAAGCAGGACCTACCATAGAACGACATGAGAGAGAGTATCCGAGAGGTGACTTAGAGAAAGAAAGATTGGAAATCTGCAAAAAATTGATAGAAGTTGCCCAACAAACATTAGAAAAACCCGCATCACCCTTACCAAACAATCGAATTTGCGAAGAAAAATTCCAAGAGTGTCTAAACAATCAGGAAAAGCCTAATGAAAATAGACCTCTGGATGAGGAAATTGGTATTGAGAGAAAGGAAGGATCCATAGTCCCTGAGACAGAAGGAGATTGGACTAAGGATTTATGGGCGCGAGTTCAAGAGGACAAGTGGAAAAAGGTAGAGGGAATGGAACCGCCCTTTGAAGAATTGAAAGCAGAAAACGAAATAGAGGATTCAATACCTGAACTTAATTCAGAAGGGATTTTTCCAATGGATGCAAGTGACAAAGAAGCCGAAGACGATGTAAAGGAACTACCCAATTACACCGGGGAATACGAGCACAACTCAGAATTGTATCGCATTCCATCAATACAGAGACGAGAAACGAATCCATCAGTTCAAACATCGGAAATCATACAACGCCTTAGGGAAGTGAAAATCCCATGTACCTTAACGTTCGAGGAACTATTAAAGGTAAAACCACATATGAAAGAAAAATTGATCAATCAGTGGGAAGTCAAGGAAGAAAAGAAGGAGGTAGATGATGAAGTGAAAACGGTGAGAATTCCAGTGGATAAAGTAGGAGACTTTAGTGAAGGGGATGAAGGAAATACATGTTTACCAATCACCTATAGGGGTTACACTACCAAAGCCATACTAGATTCAGGAGCTGGCGTTGGCATCGCTACCAAAGAAATTTGGGAGAAATGGGGAAAACCAGCATTGAGACCAACACGTATGAAAATTCAAATGGCAGATGGACATACGGAAAGACCCTTAGGATTGTTGGAACGAGTAGTCTTCTCTACGTGCGGAGTGGAATTCGAACATACTTTAGCAATATGTCACTTTGAAAGGCCAAGCAACTATGAAATGATCTTGGGAAGGCCATTCATGAGACAGCTAAAGGTCGTACAAGATTGGGGAAAAGATGCAGTGTACCTACAACACGCAGGGGTCACCACTAGGATCAACCTACATACGTACACATATCAAGATGTACCACCTCTGCAATGGAATCAAGTCCATAAAGAGGAAGACGATCAATCGATTCATAGTGCGGGTTCTAGTGACCAATCCTGGATGAACGAGGACACTCATCTATGGATATGCCAAGCTGCAAAAAAGGAAGAAGAGAGAAGAAAAAGTTGGCAGCAGAAACAAGGTATAGTGAGACCGGTACAAGATCCAGCTTATATGCCACAAGTATTTCCAGACGAAGAATTCGAACCTCACGGTTGGATGGAAATCTTAGCCACCCTCGATGTTTGTGTAAACGAAGAAGTGGTAACTATGAACGAATGTATTGACGAGGAGGGTTATGACATTAGTTTGTATATGGTAGTCCTTCAGGAGGCAGGAGAAGGAGAAGTAATTGAGAAAGACTGGAAGGAGGACTACGAGAGCATTGAAATGGAACCAAAACCTATGGATCTAGGGATGAGTACCACCAACATGGATATCACTACCAAAGAACAACATGAGGATCTCACACAAAAGAGAGAATTAGAAGTTGAAAGGGAGTTAGAGGATGAAGATAATAAGCTTCAAGACCAATTTGAGGTACCAGCTCATTTCAAAAAATATGAAATAGAAGAGAGGAAGATTGCTATTCAAATGCCTAAAAGAGAGGCACAACCGGGAATAGCATACGATAATAAAGAGCAAACCAAAAAAATAGTGGTAACCATGGAAGGAGGAGAGGAACGATGTACTTTCATAGGACAGGATGTCTCAGTGGAAGAAGAACAAGAGTTAATTCGACTCATAAGAGAATACCGGGATGTCTTCGCTTGGACTTATAAGGATTTAAAAGGAGTAGATCCATCTATATGTGCGCATAGAATCCCCATGACATCCGAAGCCAAACCTTCCAAACAGAGACCTTATACTTATAATGAGGTGTACTCAGCCAAGATAAAAGAAGAGATAGATAAGTTGTTGGATGCCGGATTCATATACGAGATAGAACACACAGAATGGGTATCGCCTTTAGTGGTAGTGCCCAAGAAAAATGGAAAACTGAGAGTGTGCATAAATCTGAAGAAGGTGAATGCAGCCACTATACGTGATAGCTACCCATTACCGATTACGGATCATCTATTGGAGAGGGTAGCAGGTAAAGAGGTCTATAGCTTCCTTGATGGTTTCTCTGGATACAATCAGGTGGCTATTGCGACTGAGGACCAACACAAGACAGCATTTGCCACGGAATGGGGTGTGTATGCATTCAGAGTGATGCCCTTTGGACTCACTAATGCACCGGCTACCTTCCAACGATTAATGTGTCACGTTTTCAAGGAATTTTTGAAAAAAAGCATGGAAGTGTATGTCGATGATCTTTGCACGTATTCCAATCAAAGACCTGACCACATACCGGAATTAAGGAAGATATTCAACAAATGTAGGCAGTATAGAGTCTGCTTAAACCCAGAAAAATGTGTCTTCATGGTAAGACAAGGAAAAATACTAGGACACATAGTCTCAAGAAATGGGATATCTACGGATGAGGACAAGATTAAAGTCATATTGGACTTACCAAGACCCAAAAATGTAAAGGAAGTACAAGCCTTTATGGGACATTGTGGATATTACCGTAGGTTTATTCACATGTATGCCATAATAGCTAAGCCCTTATACGGTCTATTGACTCAGTTCACTTGGACAGAGGAGTGTGAGAAGGCCTTCAACGAGCTTAAAAAGAGGCTAAGTACAGCCCCAATTCTAAAATCACCCAACTGGAGTAAGCCTTTTCATATTCATGTCGATGCTTCGAACTATGCAATTGGATGTATCCTAGCTCAACCGGCTGATGAAGGGAAGCTTGACCATCCAATCGCTTATGCGAGTAGACAATTAAACCAAGCCGAAAGAAATTACACTACTACAGAAAGAGAGGGCTTAGGAATGGTTTATGCAGTAAAGAAGTTTAGACATTACCTCTTAGCCAACAAATTCAAATTCTTCATAGACCATCAAGCTTTGTTGTATTTAGTCAATAAACCTTGTAGCACGGGAAGGTTGGTGCGATGGTTCTTGTTACTAATGGAGTTTGACTTTGAGGTAATAGTCAAAAAAGGAAACACACATGTGAGAGCAGACCATCTTTCTAGGTTAAAACACGGAGAGCCACCTAGCGGAGTTCCTGATGATCTGCCAGACACCTATCTTTTTAACCTGGAAGTATGTCCTCAGTGGGCAGAAAAATTGATCCCAATACTCACACATGGACCTAAAGATGGGATCACGCCAAACCGAAAGCAAGATCTTTGGAGGACTAAAAACCTTCACATTATGGCTGGAAGTTTATACCTCCAGGATTCAAGCGGACTACTGATGAGATGCGTGGAAGAAGATGAACAAAAAATGTGGCTTCAGAAAGCACACATAAATCAATGGAACACTCACTTGAACGCAACTGGAACTTGGCAAACACTCAAAAGATTTGGCATATATTGGCCAACCATGCAACGAGATGCACACCATTATGTGTCAACCTGTCAAATCTGTCAAGAACAAATCCCAGATGAGAACTCTACGTTATGCTATTCTACAATAGCACCAAGGTGGAGCATGCCTTTAGTAAAGTTCTTGAAAACTCGAGAGTACACTGATGGAGCTACCCTAGCAAGAAAACGTACTCTTGAAGAACAGAGCAAGGATTACGTCATCCTAGGAAAACAACTCTTTAAACGCGGGAAGGATAACCAGCTAAGATTGTGCATTCATGAAAATGAATATCTCTCTGTATTAGAAATGGCACATGCAGGAGCTGCGGGAGGACATTTCTCAGCAGACAGAACGGTCAAGATGATTCTCTTTGCAGGCTTGTGGTGGCCAACTCTGCATATGGATGCGGAGACATATGTGAGAAGCTGCGAAACATGTCAGAGAGCAAAATATCCTATTAGAAGAGATGACATGCCTTTAAGACCCATGGTTTGTGCGAGAGCATTTACCAAGTGGGGTATTGATTTCATAGGACCTATCAATTCACCTGCGAAAGGATCACATGCGGAGTACATCATAGTAGCCACCGACTACTTAACAAAGTGGGTAGAAGCAAAAGCCACTAGGAAGAACGATGCTCAAACCACAGCAAAATTTCTTTTTGAGCACATATTCACACGCTTTGGACTACCGATCGAGATAGTAAGTGATCGAGGGACGCATTTCTTAAACGAAGTCATTGAATCACTAATGAATGACTTTCTTGTGATTCATAAAAAATCAGCCCCATACCATCCTCAAGCTAATGGACAGGCTGAAAGTTCCAACAAAGTACTTTGTACGGTATTGACAAAGATTGTCAATAATGGAAGGTCAGATTGGGACAAACAATTGCATCATGCACTTTGGGCCTTCCGAGTGGCATATAAAACGGCTATTGGAACTACGCCTTTCAACCTAGTGTACGGGCAAAATGCCATTTTGCCAATTGACTTCTTAGTACCTACCTTGAAAGTAGCCCAACAGTATGAGTGGAACGGTCATGAATTATCTCAACAATTAGATCAAATTGAAAAGCTGCACGAGACTAGATTACAAGCGGTAGCAGGCATCTATGCCGCCAAACGACGACAAAAGGCCTATTATGATGCACATATAAAAGACAAGGGACTGAAAGAAGGTGACTTAGTCCTAGTTTACACCCTCAAACAACACGCAAAGAAACTACAAAAACGCGGATATGGACCTATGATCATAAATCGAATCTCCACTAGCGGTGCAATCAATCTCGCCACACTAGACGGAGATATTCTTCCCAACTACATCAGTGGATGCCGAGTGAAAAGATTCATGGAGCCTCTAACGGATCAAATGCTAGCACGACTCTTAGGAGCTCAGAGTAGGAAAAAGGAAGAAGAACGCATACGAGAAGAAGCTAGACAGGAAGCCCTAGAACGTATCAAAAAACGGAAAGAGTGGATGAGAGAAAGGGACGAGAGATATCGAGTAGGAGAAGAACTCATCCCAATGGCTAATTTTAGAGCCACTGAGAACTCAGGACAACCAAGAAGACAGCCTTATTTGAATCTGGGAGCAGGACGAAAGGAGTACCACTTAGTGGATGCTCTCATAGACACAGGAGCAGCAATAAGCTGCATTAGATTTTCTTTGTCTCAGAGACTTAAAGAGGAGATACGGCCATCGAAGGCACAACTAATTGGAATAGGAGGAAAAGTTACTCAATGCATAGGTGAGATCACTTTACCCTTACATATGGGGAACAACACAATGGAACAAAGACTCTTAGTGTGTCAGGACCAAGATCTGCTTGAAGATGTGGTGTTAGGTCAAGATTGGATCTACGAATATGAGGTAACCATTCAATTGGCTTTAGGATACATCTCGGCCAGAATAGGACCTCGTGAAGTATTTAGTTTGCTAGACGAACGACCACCCAAAGCTACTATTATAGAGCCAGAAGTTCTTCCCAAGGAACAAAGTCAGGATTGTATGTTAACTGGTACTATAGAAACCCCATCGTCAAGTAATTCATGTGAAAAAATCGTGAGTCCTGTGTGCATTCCATCTTTGAGTACAGAGAATCACATGAGTGCACAAGAACATGAAATCAAGCCCAGTGAACCACAAGGCACAAGAGAGAATATTCCTCTTCAAGAGTTGAAGTCTATGCCTATGAAGGTATACCCTATTCCACATTCTACACTAGCCTGGATAAGAAAGGATCAAAAGAAGGCATATCTCCAGCAACAGAAACGTCATCGACAGCAGTGTGAGCACTTGTATACGAAGACAAAGAATTTCGAGCACCTATGTCAACCACGACTCAATAGCATATGGATCCCAAAAAAGCTGATAACTGCACAACCTGATCGAACAAAAATTTGGATCCCAAAGTCATGTACCCAAAGGACAACCATCCCAAACAAGGAACATCCTCAGAAAAGCTATCATACTCAACAGGGTCAACAGACACATCAGACGAGAAAAAGGACATATTGGAGGAAGAAGGAATCTCCAAATGCAATACAAACCGACTTGAGATTCACAAAACAAAATCAGCAGACATACTACCGGAAAAGAGCCGCATTCATAAAAAAAGTGGAGAATACAGTACAGCCCGCCCAAGTGAAGCAAATATGGGTGCCGAAAGACAAGACAAGCTGCATACATCGTGCAACTACTTCCAATTGCACACATGAGGAGTTGTCAAAATCCAGAGTATGCATGATAGGGCCACATTACAAGGCCAAGCATTCGGCACATCCTTCTTCTACTTTCGGATAGTCATGCACATTTTCCCTTTGGAAATAGGAGAGCACTTGTACATACTTAAAATATTACTCCAAAAAAATTTCACTAACCGCTTTGGCTATGTACTAACTTTTATGTTTTCTTTTCAGCAAAAAAATATAAAAATACATGGAAAAATTCAGGTATTACCTTTCTCACACCCACGGGAAAGGGACGGCACCATGCACTCGGAGCTTCATCGAATTATTAATCAACATATGGAGGAGGATTTCTGAAAAAAGCATATGGATACTAATTCATCCTCTATATTGAGTGCAGATGACATCTTCTGACTCAAAAGCTACACAGCAGGAAGATGAACTACTTCTTCCATTGGGGTCAATAACCAAGGTCAGAGGACATTGGTTTCGAGATGACCAACCTATCTTGGAACTTCTCTTCATGGCAACCATCAAGATTATGGACAAGGATCACTATTTCCCTATTATGTCACAAGATTTCAAGACCATAATACAAGGGTTACCACATATCGAGGAAGTATGGACTCAAGCTGGAATTGAAGCATTTTTGAAAATACCTATATGCGTGCCAGACTTCCAAAGATGTACACAAGTGATGAATACCATGCAGCTGGCCGCTACAAAGATTTCGGTTCCAGAAGCAAAGGTTTTGGACAAGGTAGGCACATGGAAGACAATTCAATTCACTCATGAATTGATCAATAAAGCCTTTGGATGGAATCAGGAAGGAATTACTAATGTCAAAGAGGAATGCCATGACCCCAAGAAAAGATCATTCCTGGAAATTAACAGAATAGATATTGAAGATGCAGTACGTTTGGTACACCAACACTTTTGTTTTCCTGGGATGAACAGATATACTGCACCTCAGAAGATAGTAGTTCAGTTACTCTCCCATGCCATGCGACAGATAGGAAACAAAGTGAATCTCACAGGTTACGTACAAGAACGATTGTTTGAAGCTCAGAAGAAATGGGGGCAAAAGAAGTTCCTGAACGGTGGTTCAGCTTTGACATTATTGATATATGAAGCCCTAGACATGAAACACTGCTTACGAGAAATGCCGACATCTGAAGGACTAGCAAAGTATGCAAAATCCGCTTCGGTCCCTAAGAAGAAGAAAGCAGTAGTTGTGGTTGAAGAGGCTGGAACCAGCACACAGAAACCCATGAGAGGTACGAAACGCTTACGAGAAGAGGAAGCTCAAGCAACACCCCAGTCTAAGAGAACGCATCTCTTGCCTAAGATTACGACGGCTCAAATGCCGATTTCAAAAAGAGATTTGTCTGCTGCCCTCGAGCAAACACACCAGTATATGCAAGGGCAAGTGAATCTAAATGTCCAAGGACATCATTATAGACAAACAAGTCAAGTTCAGCCAAAACAGAGTACAGAAAAGACTCCAAAACAACCTGGAAGATACAAGGAATTAGGTATTGACGACTCTAGTACGAATACAGAATCCAGTCCTGAGAAAGACACGCTAGATACTGATATCAGGACGGAAACTTATGAAGAAGAAGGACCAGAAGTCAATCAAATGGCGGTGACACCGGACAACCAAAAGGAAAAAGAAAAGAAGGTGAATGATGCTCAGGAACAGGAGCACGTCATTCAATTGAATGACAATACAAAAATCAGCATCAAAGAAGATACGACTACTGGGGTTTCACATGTCAAAGCACCTATTAAAGAGGAAGAACAAACCCTAAAGAATAAGGAAACGGGAGAGCTCCAACAAGAAACCATAATCGAGGTGCCTGATGACACACCTCAAGCACAGGATGAAAACATGGGGGCTGAGCCAAGGATCCAGCTTCAGATCAGGCAGCCCCATGATACCACATTACACATCGCTCAAGGTAAAGACGTGACTACCGGAGAAGAACCCTCAATACCGAAAACATGGCTTAATGTAGATGTCACGCAGTTAAAACCGGTAGTAAAGCAAATGATCCAGACAGCCATGGACACACAACAGCAAATGATGGATATAGATGCAGACTATGACAAAGCCATGAAAGAAAAGAATCAGTTTCAAGTTATGAGTGAACAGTTGTCTGCACAATTAATTCAGGTACAAAAAGAGATAGCCACCAAAAGCACTGAGCTGTTAGAAACACAAACGCAATATGAATCATTAAGCACTCAGCATCAACAACTGCGAGACCAGCTCAAGGACCTACAGAAATTATATGATGCTACGGCAGCAGAAAAAGACAGAATGAAGACCAGAAGTACTCTACTAGAGACACAGCTAAAGTTATATCTGGATGAGAATGATACTTTACGCAACAGAAATAAAGAGTTGATGAAATCATTGTTATATGACCAACCAATAAAGCAACAGGAATCAACTGAAAGTAAAGAAGGTGAATTAAGAGATCAACTCGCACAATATGAAGCTTTGCTACAACAAGAGCGCGCAGTAAGAGAAGAAGAAGAACATAAGCACAATCAGGAAATTTGTGAGCTCAAGAGGCAGCTGAATTCAGCACAAGCAAAACTGGTACAGAGCTACAGTGAAAACATGGATCACGTAGCTGACATAGGTAAGGAGCTTCTAGCAACAAAAGAAAAACTCGGTGAAGCCATACAACAGATAAAGGAAAAAGATGAATGCATTGAAGAGCTAAAAAATCAGCAGAAAGGCAAAGAACCGATCGGGACATCAGTAGTGCCAGAAGAAGAACATCCTACTGACGAGGTAGAGGTAAGCCCTCTATCTCAACCGATCTATCATTCTCCAATGCATGAGCAGATGGCGGATATGCATGATGATCATCCAATGCCATACACTGCAGAAATAAGTCAGAAGGAACGGGCACTAGTGGTGTCCCGATTAACGGAAAATTTTGAGAATGAAGTCATCAAGGTCATGAAGGAAGCAAAAATCAAAGGTAAAGACTTGGAAAAGATCATAAAGCCTTTCAACATTCCATATGGATTGTTGAAAGAGAAAGCACGGCAATATATAAAGAAGGTTACACACAAAAGTCCAGATGAGCAGCTAAATTTCAAGAACGACACGTTCACATACACTCAAGCAGAGTTTGAAGCTGCACAGCCGGTGTGGAGGCGAAAATTTTTGGAGAAACATCCCACACTACGGGTGCACTGGCAAGCCGCACCTTATTCATTACAGGTAAACCCTTCGTTTTGTCCAATACCACGCAGAAGGGATACACAAAAATTTTTGGATTTACAGCGCAGCGGCAATATCAATAAACAGTGGCTAAACTATCCGATGTTACCTAGCCCACCACATAACTATTTGCCAACCGAGGATTATATGATCAAAACAATAGAATTTTGGCTACAAAACTATGCGACAGTCCCAGACTTAGCGGTTAAGATGACAAATAAAATCCTTAGTATGTTACTTACAGTTTTGAAGGTCTTCAAACATGCGGCATATACATTTCTGAATTTCATCGGCATTAATCAAGGCACAGATATACTTACTTTCGATCTATCAGTAATGCCGAGCCGCCCCACAATAATGGCATATTATTCTAGACTCATGTTTTTGCCAAGTCCGTATATGCAAACATTTGAAGAAGCATTTTTTACAGGATTTTTTGAAATAGATTCAGAGATATTTTTGAAGATGTCATCAAATCTGAATGCCAGACTTGTGGCATACGAATTAAGCTTCTTCGCCGATCACCGGCAACCGCCCAACGATGGAGTAAAAGCTGAACAATGGAAACAGATCATGATACGTGAAGCCAATCTGCTAAATGATACAGAGCAACAAGTATACCGAACATATGCCCGGCGCTTATCAAAGCCTGTCGGGGACGACAGAGCTCAGGAGGGGGGCAGTGTCCAGGGCGAGACAAGTAAAAAGAAGAAAAAAAGAAAACAACGAAAGAAACAGCTTCACTAAAAGGCAAACTTGAAGATAGACAAATTTGAAGATACATCTCTGCAGGAAGCCCCGCAGGGGCGCAACACCCATCTCTGCACAGAGCCCCGCAGGGGCGCACACACCAAGGAAAAGCACGCAGCCGGAAGAAGGAATCAGGGCCAACATGTATCACCTATGTGGATGCTCCAACCTCTTGAGTGACAGAAGTTTCAGATCAAGGCTTACGAGCTACATCCGCATATGTGCACTAATGGCGTGCGTGGCAAACCGAATCGCACACATCAAGGAAAGGACGCAACCCACATGGGTGCTTCAACCTCTTGATCTCTGGAAGGTCCAGATCGAAGACTGAAGCACCACATCCTCAGACCTTCCACTGGTGGTGTGCGTGGCAACCCAGAATTAAGGAACCTATAGGTGAATTAGACTGTGGAATATCAGGTAGTCAGTCTAACTCCAAGGGTTGCGGGCGAGCAAGACAAATACATCAGGCCCAGAGAACGTAAAACAGGAAGTAAGAAGAGGCCGTCAAAACTGAACACCTGTTTTATAAACAGGCAACAACGAGCAAAGGTTGCGTGCAGTGAAAAGAAGTGAATAAGGCAACCAGGTTCAATATGTGCAACCAGGACAAATCAGAGCGCCTCTAAAACGTAATGCAAGATCAAGAATCAGTCAACACTGACCACAGGGCGCGTGCGCAAAGCAAAGTCTGTCAAAGGCGCGTGCGTGAAGCAAAGTCTGTCAAGGGACGACAGAGGCGAAGAGGGGGAGAGTGTTGCAGAGCTAAAGAGCGCACAAAGCAGAGAAAAAAAAGACGGGCCCCAAAATTTTTCCGATTTGGGCCATATATTTTTGTAACATATTCATTCTTGTAATATATTTCCCCGTGTAAAGGCACTAGAGGAGTCCTCTAGATGCATTCCCACAGAAGAATAGAAGCTCACCCATGTAAAATAGTAGGAAATTAGCTCTTAGTGAATAAAGTGCCGATCACTTGTGTGAAAGGACCATTTTTAGGGCACTAGTATATAAGTCAAATGTGACTCTTTGTAAAGGACTTTTTTGCCATTGTGAGAAGAGAGAGCACAGAAATTCGAATTTGTGTCTTCTTCCCTCTTCATCTTCTTCTTGGTGAGCTTGTATGCATGTGTAGTGCTTGGAAAGAGTGCTTGTGAGTGTGATCTATCCTTGAGAGTGTTTCCTTGCTATAGGAGAGGTGTGTGCGAAGTGTAGGAAGTGCTGAAGTGTAGGAAAGTATTCCCGCGACTCAGTATTTCTGTCATAACTTGAAGTAGGAGCGTCAGAATTGAGTGAAACCACTTCCATTGGATGCGTCTTCTCGAGAGCTTCGAAACGCATATGCTATTCGCTATGTTTGGAGCTCGGAGCTAGGAGAAAAGTCCAAAATACTGACGGTTTCACCTTGACTAACAGTTGAAGCTTGTTAGGATAAGTGTTTTCCTCATTTTCACTCTTGAGTAATTCATTTGCATTGACCATTACCCGATTGCATGTCTTCATACACTCGGCTAGGTTAGTATACTCTTCGGATTGATAAATTAAAAGCGTGTATCCCCACTATATGCACTTGTGAGGGGATTGAGGTACAGTCTCTTTCTCCGCAAGTCCCTAAGTTGAAGCTTAGGTCAACAATGCCAAAAGCAGGCTCCAAGCAAAGGGTACCAGAGATACCTCTAGACAAAATAGGGGACATGTGTGAGGGTGAAGAAGGTAATACTTATCTTCCAATCACCTACCAAGGTTACACAACCAAAGCAATCATAGATTCAGGTGCTGGTGTTGCTATTGCGACCACCTCCTTGTGGAAGCAATGGGGCAAGCCCACATTAAGACCAACTAGAATGAAGCTTCAAATGGCTGATGGTCATTTTGAAAGACCTCTAGGATTGCTAGAAGGGATCACTCTAACCACTTGTGGTGTAGAGTTTGAGCACACATTTGCTATATGTGACTTTGAGAAAAATAATGTCTATGAGATGATCCTAGGAAGACCCTTCCTACGACAATTGCAAATAGTACAGGATTGGGGAACTAACTCCTTGTACTTACAGCACTTAGGGGTCACCACCAAGGTCAATTTGAAGGATTACACCTTCAGAGATGTACCACCCCTACAGTGGAATTCTATCCACAAAGCGAAAGAAGATTCCATCTCTGTGCATTCTGAAAGTTCACCTGATCCATCATGGCTGCATGAAGATACTCATTTGTGGATGTGCAAGGTCGCAAAGGAAGAGGAAAAACGTTTAAAGGCAAGAGAAGAAGGAACTTCGTTAGGAGATAGACCAGTTAGAGACCCAGCCTACACACCGATGATCTTTCCAGATGAGGAGTTTGAGCCTCATGGCTGGCCAGAAATCTTAGCCACCATGGACATTGTTGTCAATGAGGAACAGTGGACACCTCATTGTGATGAGGAGGGTTATGATATCTCAGTGTTCATGTGTCAACCCTTGCTAGAAGAATGTGACCCTAGTGATGTCATAGAAGAAGAAGAGAATGACGATGATCTGGAGTCTATTGTGATGGATAGTTGCTTTAACTCAGAGCAGCACTATCTAGAAGATATAGGAGTGTTCACCCAGAAAGAAGAAGAACCTCTCACAAGTATTAAAACGGTAAACTCAAAGGCTGGAAGCGAAAGTAGTCAAAAGAAAAAGAAAAGAAAAGCAGTGAAACAAGAAGAGGAGGAATCATTGTTTGAAGTACCAGAAAACTTCAAGAAATATGAAGTTGACGACTGCAAAATTTTGGTACGAATGCCTAAGAGAGAGGCCATCATAGGAGAATCATATGATAATAAAGAAAAGACCAAGAAGATTGTAGTGACCATTGAAGAGAATGAAGAGAGATGCACATATATAGGAGATGACCTAAGTGCAAGAGAAGAAATGGAGCTTGTAGCTCTATTAAGGGAATATAGGGATGTGTTTGCGTGGCACTATAGAGACTTGAAAGGGGTAGATCCAAGAATTTGCTCTCATACTATCCCCATGACTGCTGATGCCAAGCCCACCAAACAGAAGCCCTACACATATAATGATACCTATGCAGCCAAAATAAAAGAAGAAATTGATAGGTTGATTGAAGCTGGATTCATCTATGAGATTGAGCATACTGAATGGTTGTCCCCCATTGTAGTAGTGCCCAAGAAGAACGGAAAGTTGCGAGTGTGCATTAACCTGAAAAAAGTTAATGCCGCTACAATCAGAGATAGCTATCCGCTTCCAATCACCGAACATTTATTGGAGCGTGTTGCAGGCAAGGAAGTTTATAGCTTCCTTGATGGATTTTCAGGTTACAATCAGGTAGCCATTGCCCCAGAAGATCAACACAAAACAGCTTTTGCCACAGAGTGGGGAATCTTTGCATTTCGGGTGATGCCATTTGGGCTCACCAATGCACCTGCAACATTCCAAAGGCTCATGTGTCATGTCTTCAAAGAGTTCTTGCGAAAGAGCTTAGAAGTGTATGTGGATGATTTATGTGCTCATTCCCAAGAAAGAAGGGTTCACATCCCTGAGCTCAGACAGATCTTCAACAAGTGTAGAGAATATCGAGTGTGTCTGAACCCAGAAAAGTGTGTGTTCATGGTGCGTCAAGGTAAAATCCTCGGTCATATTGTTTCTAAGAATGGAATCTCAACGGATGAAGATAAGGTACGAGCCATAGCGGAGCTGCCAAGGCCAAGGAATGTTAAAGAGGTACAAGCCTTTATGGGCCATTGTGGATATTACCGTAGGTTTATCCACATGTACGCGATCATAGCTAGACCCCTTTATGCCTTGTTGTCTAATTTTGAGTGGAACGACGAATGCAAGAATTCTTTCAATGAACTGAAGAAACGTTTGTGCACAGCACCAATATTGACCACTCCTGATTGGAATAAGCCATTCCATGTCCATGTGGATGCATCCAATCATGCCATAGGATGTGTGCTAGCACAACCCACAGGTGAAGGGAATTTAGATTTGCCCATAGCATATGCTAGTAGACAACTAAACCCAGCCGAAAGAAATTATACCACAACCGAGCGAGAAGGGTTAGGCATGGTATATGCTGTAAAGAAGTTTAGACACTATTTATTGGCCAACAAGTTCAAGTTTTTCACTGATCATCAAGCTTTGTTATATTTGGTCAATAAACCTTGCAATACTGGACGCTTAGTAAGATGGTTCCTCTTACTAATGGAGTATGACTTTGAAGTTGTTGTCAGGAAAGGTAGAACCCACCTTCGGGCAGATCACCTTTCTCGCATTACTTCAGGAGAGTCACCACAAGGAGTGTCTGATGAACTACCTGATGCTTATCTGTTCAATTTGGAAGTTGTTCCTAAATGGGCAAATAAGTTGGTACCAGTCCTAACCTTCGGCCCTGCAAATAAGAATGTGAAAACATCACAAGAAGAAATTGTAAAATCACAAAAATATCACATATTGGCAGGAAGCATGTACAAACAAGATACTGAGGGTGTATTAGCTTGTTGTGTCGAGGATGATGAACATAGTAGTTGGTTGCAGCAAGCTCATGAGGGATTGCTAGGAAATCACTATTCTAAACAACGAACATTGCAGAATTTGAAACGTTTAGGAGTGTATTGGCCTAGCATGGACAAAGAAATACATGAGTGGATCAAGAATTGTCCAATGTGCAGAGAGAGACCACCAGTGGAGCATGCGACCCTTTATCAAGTATCATTAATTCCAGATTGGAGTGCTCCATTGGTAGAGTTTATGAGATCGGGAAGATTACCCAAAGAGGCCAGTCTAGCAAGAAGACGAAATATGGAGCAAGAGGCTCAAGGCTATGCCTTAGTAGGAGAGAACCTATACCGAAGAGGTAAAGATGGTTACTTAAGACTGTGCGTTCATGAATCAGACTATTTAAGGGTCTTAGAGACTGCACACAGTGGTGTTGCAGGTGGACATTTTGGTCCTGACCGAGTGATTAAGACCATTCTATTCTCAGGACTTTGGTGGCCCACTCTTCATATGGATGCACATACCTATGTGAAGAAATGTGACACATGCCAACGTGCACAATATCCAGTTAGAAAAGACGAGATGCCTTTGAGGCCAATGATGGGAGGGCGTGCATTTTCCAAGTGGGGCATAGACTTCATAGGTCCTATTAATTCCCCTGCTAGAAACTCCCATGCAGAGTATATTATTGTAGCCACAGATTACCTTACCAAGTGGGTAGAAGTGAAAGCCACAACAAAGAATGATGCTCAGACGACGGCTAAGTTCTTATTCGAGAATGTGTTCACGAGATATGGGCTACCAATAGAGTTGGTGAGCGATAGAGGCACACACTTCTTGAATGAAGTCATTGAAAATCTTCTCCAAGAATTCTTGGTGATACATAAGAAATCTGCCCCCTATCACCCACAAGCTAACGGACAAGCCGAGAGTACCAATAAGATCCTTTGTAACGTATTGACAAAATTGGTAAATAATAAACGCTCTGATTGGGACAAACAACTTCATCATGCTGTTTGGGCTTATCGAGTTGCCTACAAAACAGTACTCAATGCCACCCCATTTCAGATGGTCTTTGGACAGAATGCGGTGCTACCACTGGATTTCTTAATCCCTGCTTTAAAAGTAGCACAAGAGCATGAGTGGAATGGACATGAATTGTCATCTAGGATCTTTGATCTAGAACGCTTAGGTGAGACAAGGCTACGAGCGGCTGCAGGCATCTACGTTGCAAAGAAAAGGCAAAAGGCCTACTTCGATGCACACATTAAGGATAAGGGACTGAAAGAGGGAGATCTAGTGTTGGTTTACACACTGAAACAACATGCCCGTAAGTTGGAAAAACGAGGATATGGACCCATGATCATTAACAGAATTTCCACTAGTGGCGCGGTTCAATTGGCTACTTTAGAAGGTGATATCTTGCCAAACTATATTAGTGGTTGTAGAGTCAAGTTATATCAAGAACCTCTTACAGAGGACATGCTAATGAGACTCAACACTACTAAGAAACGAAAAGAAGAAGAGTTAAGAGTGAGAGAAGAAGCACAGGCAGAGGCTAGAGAGCGCATAAGGCGAAATAAGTTAAGACGACTTGGCCTAGATGTCAACTCAAAAGCTCCAAAATATCACATGGATATGTGCCAAAAGTCAGGCATAGCGACTTCTCAGGTCATTGACCGAAGACCCTTTGTGACCATAGAGATAGGACAAGGGAAGGGTGCAAGGACGGTGAAAGCATTGATTGACTCAGGTGCAGCAAGTAGTGCAGTTAGACTTTCCTACTGCCAAGACTTGCAGTTGAACATCAATCCCATAGAAGCTTATCTCATAGGATTGGGAGGTGTGGAAACCCCTTGTTTGGGCGAGGTGGAACTTCCCATCTACCTTCAAGATGTTCCAATGAAAGTCAAAGCGCTAGTATGTCAAGATGAGAACCTTACAGAACCACTTGTCTTGGGTCAAGATTGGATCTATGACCATGCAGTTAACTTAAACCTAAGAAGTCAAATTCTTCAAGTTTGGGTACATGAACAATGCATTACATTAGAATTAGAGAACTGCATGCTCCTAGATCATGGCACCACACACTCTCTTAGTTCTTCCAAGACTAATGATATGAAAGAAGATGCTGTATGTGTCAAAAGCTCTATGATGCAGAAGGAGTCAATCGTGGACGACCAGGTTCGAAGGCGGGTGGATCTTTCTTCTTCTCCAAAGAATCAAGTAGCCACAGTAGTGAGTCCACCACACAAGCAAACACAACCGTTCACGACAACTGCTACATCAAGTAGAAAGACACCATTCGATAAAAAAGCAGTTCCGAGCATGAAGCAGATATGGGTACGCAAAGGAGAGCAACCACCAGCCTTGCCCCCACAAATCCCATCTAGGCAAGCCAACCAGGCCAGAAGACGAGGGAGCAGCTCAGACAAGCTCAATCACAAGGTATCCAACAAGTTTGGGTGCCTAAGAAGTTAGCTGCAGCTCAACAAGGGCAATTACAGATGTGGGTACCTGAGAAGCTCCTACATCTACAACAACCTATGTTCTCCCACATGCGAAAGGTCTCAACAAAGAATCCAAAAAGAGAAGAGGGTAAGAACCACGTACAGAGACCGAAAGAAGATCAAATCAGCTCTTCAACAATAGTAGGAAGACGTGCAAAAAGGATATGGGTTTGGAAGCCAAAAGTACAAGTAGCCTACACCGAACCAAAGGGCCAATCACATTGGATACCACCGTTCAGAAAGCATCCAAAGATGAAGTCGCCTGAAGTGATCTCTACTGTGCCAAATGCTGTTCTCAAATGGATTCCAATAAGAAGGAATACATCATCTCGCGATCCCATGGAGACATCCAAGAAAGATGGCGTCCACATCTGCAAGTAACATCAAGCCTCGACGAGCAACAACCATGTGCTCCTTGCACAACCCTGTCTTTTGCACCATTCAGGTCATGCATTTCCAAAGTATGCATTAATATAGGGCCACATTACACGGCCGTGCATAGACACACTTGAGAATCCCAGGCACAAGAGCACATTGACATATGTCAAAGATTTTTATTGATTGATACTAAAATCTGTCTTCTTGTTTTGTGATATTGTTACCAAAAAAAAAAAACGAGGAAGAACTTGTTCCCAGGTTTCGCTCATGGAACATGAATGAGTCATGCTTAGTTGAAGATTGAACCATCGATTACTGGGCATTTATCAGTTTGGATAGAAGTGTGTCTTGGCTAGCAGATGATTTAATTGCTACCTTATCTCATAGATGTCAAGAACTTAGCATGAGCAGGGCATCCACAACTATGGTTTCCTCTTACTATGGTAGGAGTGAAGAGCTTGAAGGTCCACAACTTGAGTGATGCTTAACTACTGTATGTACAAGAGCATCCAAGGAGATATCTGCAAGGGATAGTTCTGGAGGAGAGGGGATCTGCCATTCAAAAGATCTCATCAGTGGACCATCAACACGGACATCCATCAACAATGGTCCATCCCAAACGCCAAGTGTACAACATGAAGAGATGAACATCCATCGACCTTCTCCATGGTAAGCATCTTTACTTTGGAAACATCATAGCCATAATAGCGTAGGAAACTTCTTCGTCGGCATACCCTTGAGCACTTAGCTCAAGAGCCCCAATTTTTGCACCATTCTTCTTCCAATGCATTTCCCAAGTAAACATTCATAGGGCTACATTACAAGGCCGTGCACAAGGCACATATTTTCCTCAACCCATGCACGAACACACTTACCCATCACTCAATATGGGTTATGAGTACTTGGCATGACTACTATGAAGATCAACTTTGGAAGATCTAGAAAACATCAACGGAGACTCACAACGACACAGTCATGCTGGAATCCAAGGCAGAAGCCCATACCAAGAGACTACAACCTGCAAAGACTCACAGTGATAGATGAAGAACGTCGGACGACTTGTGTTCATACACAAGGGACACTCCCTCTCAAGGCACTACTTGGAACAACCACTACAACAAGGGTCTGTCAGGGACGACAGACTCGAGAGGGGGGGGAGTGTTGAAGCTCAAAGTCAAGGACAAACCATGGAAGCACATCAAAAGGTGGACACACAAGGAAAGGAAGCAAGTAGGGAGCTCCAAGAAGTGTATGTCAAATTTTAAGAAGAATCCCCTACAAAAATAGTGATTTTCATCACTAAAAACCATTGTAAATACCATTATCTATTTTTAGTAACTCCATTTTGTTCAAGCCGAGGAGTCCTCGAGCTTGAGGAGTATTAGAAGTACCATCGTACCAATTTTCATAATTTTTAGACTTCGTTTGAGTCCTCAAATAAGCCCTGGAACCTAATTTTTAACTAGGCCGGACACTAAGTCTGGACAGGGCCAAAACTAGTCAAAAAACTATAAAAAGAGCTAGAGAGCTCATTTTTGGAGCTAGCTTGTTAGAGAATAGAACTTTTGTAAGAGAACTCTTTTGCAATCTAAGCTTTCCATTGTTCCTCTCTTTGATCTTACTTTGTGCGTGTGTGTGTGTATGTGTGTGCATGTTTGTGTGCTTTCACTCACGCACTTGTGCCTTCACTTGCTCGTGGTCTTCATACCGGTCCTCACGTCTCCACGGATTGACAAGTAAAGGAGGTGGTGCTTACGCTTGAGCTACACACATGCATATGCATACACATACACACATACACAATGCATATGCATACACACATGCATATGCATACACACATGCATATGCATACACATACACACATGCATATGCATACACATACACACATACACAATGCATATGCATACACACATGCATATGCATACACACATGCATATGCATACACACATACACAATGCATATGCATACACACGTACATAATACATATGCATACTCATTCATGCATATGCATACACATACATGCATGCATATATATGTATACACATACATGCATATGCATACATACATGAATATGCATACAAGCATGCATATGCATACATGAATGCATATGCATACATGAATGCATATGCATACATGAATGCATATGCATACATGAATGCATATGCATACATGAATGCATATGCATACATGAATGCATATGCATACATGAATGCATATGCATACATGAATGCATATGCATATATGCATGCATATGCATATATGCATGCATATGCATATATGCATGCATATGCATACAAGAATGCATATGCATACAAGCATGCATATGCATACAAGCATGCATATGCATACAAGCATGCATATGCATACATGCATGCATATGCATACATGCATGCATATGCATACATGCATGCATATGCATACATGCATGCATATGCATGTATACATATGCATACAAGCATGCATATGCATACATCAATGCATATGCATACAAGCATGCATATGCATACATGAATGCATATGCGTACATGCATGCATATGCGTACATGCATGCATATGCGTACATGCATGCATATGCATACACGAATGCATATGCATACAAGAATGCATGTATGCATATGCATACAAATATGCATATCCGTACAAGAATGCATGTATGCATATGCATACAAATATGCATATGCATACAAATATGCATATGCATACAAATATGCATATGCATACAAATATGCATATGCGTACACATGAATGCAGATGCATACATGAATGCATATGCATGTATACATATGCCTACAAGCATGCATATGCATACATGAATGCATATGCATACAGGCATGCATATGCATACATGCATGCATATGCATACATGCATGCATATGCATACATGAATGCATATGCATACAGGCATGCATATGCATACATGCATGCATATGCATACATGCATGCATATGCATACATGAATGCATATGCATACAAGAATGCATGTATGCATATGCATACAAATATGCATATGCATACATGAATGCATATGCATGTATACATATGCATACAATCATGCATATGCATACATGAATGCATATACATACAAGCATGCATATGCATACATGCATGCATATGCGTACATGCATGCATATGCATACATGCATGCATATGCATACAAGCATGCATATGCATACATGCATGCATATGCATACAAGAATGCATATGCATACATGCATGCATATGCATACAAGCATGCATATGCATACAAGCATGCATATGCATACATGCATGCATATGCATACAAGAATGCATGTATGCATATGCATACAAATATGCATATGCATACACACATGCACATGCATACATGCATGCATATGCATACAAGCATGCATATGCATACATGAATACAAGAATGCATGTATGCATATGCGTACAAATATGCATATGCGTACACACATGCACATGCATACAAGAATGTATGTATGCATACAAGCATGCATACAAGAATGCATGTATGCATATGCATACAAATATGCATATGCGTACACACATGCACATGCATACATGCATGCATATGCATACAAGCATGCAAGCATATGCATGTATACATATGCATACAAGCATGCATATGCATACATGCATGCATATGCATACATGCATGCATATGCATACATGAATGCATCTGCATACAAGCATGCATATGCATACATGAATGCATATGCATACATGAATGCATATGCATACATGAATGCATATGCATACAAGCATGCATATGCATACAAGAATGCATATGCATACAAGCATGCATATATATACATTGGATGAGATGAGATCTTCACGTTGCATCAGATGCGATCTCCACATACACCTTGGGGTGCGCATGATCATGATGAATCAAAGATATATCATATCCGTAATGGAGTTCCAGTTATGGATGCGGCCGGAAAGTCAATGTGTCAGCGCATTCGACAACTCTATTCCATCGAATTTGGTCATTCAATAATGTTAAAATGGACCGAACAGGATAGGGACTCTAAAAATCATATCACACAATGCATATATGAAGAGTATCGGCCAGCACCTGGGAATCCTATTGTAAGTTCCGAATGGATTCAACATAAGGCATGCGAGGTAATGTCTCATCGATGATCGGAAGCTCGCGATGCTTTTAGAGTAGGCTTACCGAAGCCTGTATGGCTAGATGTCAAAGAATGGGAATCGATTCAGGATGAGCAGCAACATACTCCTGATTGATATCGTCAACAGAGAGATGCGGCGGCCACACGTTTAGATACGGTTGGAACTTTGCATTTAGATAGCGGCGAATACGACAGTATGGGCTACCAATTTGTAAGTAGCATGTTAATTATTGAAGTTGTTTGTGTTACGCACATTATGTATGTTCATCTAACATTTTGCATATTTATTATAGGAGTTGGCAATGGGTCGTCCTCCAACGTGAAGTGAAAAATCATATGGATATCGACATGGACTGACTGCACTGTTACAAGACTTAGAGGGATGCGGTGCAATCGTCTCATGGGAGAATATTCTTGATTAGGTAAAGTTATATCTTGGTTTCGTGTTTTTAGTTGTTGTTTATATATGTCATGTTAATTGATCTTATTTTATACATATGTTTTGTTGCAGGATTGTAGGTGTAAATATTTTGATCAATGCCAGAAGTTTGTATCACACTCGCATACGACAATGATGTAACATAATTTTGTATTCGATTCCTATATGGAAGTGTTTTATCACATTGCCACAATTTTGTATTACACTCCTATGTGGCAATGATGTACCATAATTTTGTATTCGATTCCTATATGGAAGTGCTTTGTCACATTTTGTATTCGATTCATATATAGAAGTGGTTTGCCACACTTTTGTACATTTTTCATTTATGGAATATACAACTTTCTGTACATGATTCATTGATCATTTTTGCTCATATAAGTTTATGTTTTGGTTGCCATTAGAGTACATAACACATGTACTCATTTGCGCAGAGTGTATTGTCTTTTGCTAGACAATATCATGCTGTAGCAAAAGACAACACATTGTGCCCAAAAAAATTTGTGTAGATAAGGTCGTCGGTATATGCGCCGGTAGCTCCAATATGGACGTCGGTATAGGCGTCGGTACGCCCAGTGCGGGCGTCGGTATGGACGTCGGTATAAGTGTCGGTAATATCGAGGCATATACCGATGCTTATACCGACGCTCATACCGGCGTCTATACCGGCGCTTTCTTTCCGATGTGTTTACCGACTCTAACACCGACGTCGTGAAGAAATCACACCCGTTCATTTATCTCGGTAGCATCTTCGGTATACCCTCGATATGTTGTAGTGAAAGTATTTTCATCCTCGAAAATTAAAGCTATATATACCATAGGCAACCCCCGAGCCTCATGTTCTAAAACTTGAAGAACATGCATTCATTCAATCAGGTTATTTACTTTGAACTTGAAAGTAAAAAACCTTATCATGTTCTAAAACTGGAAGAACATGATTGGTTTATCCACTTAAAACTTGAAAGTAGAAAACCTTCTTTATTTGGGACCAACTTAAAACGTGAAAGTTGGAAAACGTCGTTGGATTGTGGAAACTTTTTTCCATGTTGAATTTTCTTCAGTTCCATCCTTCCATTTACTAAGCATTCTTCATACAAGTGACTTATTGTACGTTTATCTCAGGTGTGAAGTATCCTTTCAGGTCATGAGGAATTGTTTCATTTACTAGAAGTGGAAGTATAACCTGTTGTCCAACTAGATTATCTAAATCTGTCAGACTCTTCCTAAGTCGACTAACATGGAACACTGGATGAATCCAACTATCGTCTGGAAGTTGTAATTCATAAGCCCACAAAGCAACTTTCTTGGTGATTGGAAAAGGATCGCAATATCTAGGCGACAACTTGGCGCATTGACCAATCTTGAACTTTTCCGATCTTTCAGGAATACAAAGATAAACTTGATCACCAACCTAAAAAGTAACATCTCTTTGCTTCGGATCGGCATAAGCCTTTGCACGATCTTGAGATTTCTTTAAGTTTTCTTTAGCTAACTTAAGTTTAAAATTCATATCTTGAAGGAATTCTTGAGCTGCTTGAACTCGTTCATTTTGAAGTCCCACTGCATATGGAGACCTAGGCTGGAACCCATACATCAACATGAATGTACTAAATTCAGTTGATGAATTCTTGGCACTGTTATAGGCAAACTCAACTAAAGGAAGATAGTCTTCCCAATGAGTCTGGGGATGTTCAGTTGTACTTAAACTTAGTTTAGTTTCAAGTCTACTAAAGACTGCTCACCAAAAAGCATCTCTATCAGAAACGATGTCTATTGGAAGACCATGGAGTCTATAAAGTTGATTTACAAATATTTGTGCAAGTTCTGGAGTCTTATAAGTAGTCTTGACCGGAATAAACTAAGAAAGTTTAGTCAATCGATCAACTATGACCCAGACTAAATCAAACCCTTTCTGAGTGCGGGGTAATCTAGAAATGAAATCCATGGAAATTTTTCCCACTTTCTTTTGGGAATTTCCAAAGGATGCAGCAATCCTCCAACTTTAAGTCATTCAAACTTATTGACTTGACATTTATGGCACTTGGATACATAGTTTTGCACATCCCAATGTAAACTAGGCCAGTAAAAATGTCATTTAACTAACTCATAGGTTCGGTTAATACCAAGATGTCCTGCACTTGGAGCATCATGGCATTTGAAAAGTACTTGATTTTGTATGTCCGACATACTTGGACACAAACCTTACCTTTGTAAATTGGAGAGAATAGTATTTAAACTTTCTCTCAAAAGTGTTTGCTTCATTCTATTGAGCTTGTTCACCTACTTTCCATGATTGACTGTAGCTTGGATCTTCTTTGCAACTTCCTTTCAAAGTTGAAATAAATTCACTTTGCATTTGTACATGTTGCTCTAGCACAATGGTGAGAACCACGTTAAGAAGCTTCACCTCCTTAATGTCAATCCGTGGGAGAGGTAGGAGTGATATGAAGATCGTGAATGTGAGATGATGTGAGAGTGAAGGTGAGAAGCACAAAGATGCACACACACATACACACACACAATGAAGAGACAAGCAAGACACAATGGAAGGTGAGAAATTAGCTCTATTACTCAAGAATACTCTTACAAGCTCAAAATAGCTCTAAGCTCACACTAGCCAACATGAACCAACCTCAAAAATGAGCTCTCTAGCTCTTTTTATAGTTTCTAGACTAGTTTTGACCGGTTTCACATCTAGTGACCGGCCTAGTTAAAAAATAGGTCCTAGAGGCTATTTGGAAGGGTAAACGATGTCTAAAAATAACGAAATTTGGTACGAGCATTCTACCTAAGCTCCTCAAGCTCGAGGACTCCTCGGCTTGCACAAAATGGAGCTATGAATTACAAAATGGGGTTTTGTCTATATTACATATGTTACAAGAGTGATGAAAATCACTGTTGGATGTTTGAAGAGGTACTAAAAACATAATTGTTTGAAAAAAATGATCCGACTGGCTCCCTGCTCCGTCTTTACATGCTTCCATGTCGTCTGTGCCTCTGACTGTGCCTCTGATTGCTTCCAACACCCCCCTCCCTCTCGCTTTTGTCGTCCTCGACAGAACCTTGTTGTGCGGTCTGCCGGATGTAGTTTTGTAGGAGGTCGTGAGCGAGGGTGTGCTCAGATACTCGAATGCCTCGGGCCAGATCAGCCTCGAGCTTCTCCCAGTCTATCGGTTGCGGTTCGTCGGGTGGCGGGAGTTGATAATGCGTGGAATAAACCATTCGCTCACAGGCAAAAAGTTGCAATAAGTGTGTGGGCCTGCTGATGAATACCTCGGAATGGTATTCCCAAAACCCGGTGGTGAACATCTCTTCAAAGGTTTGTTTGTAGCATGCCGGGAGGTATTTTATCCTACAGTGCCAGGCATAACACACCCGGAGCGATGGCGTTGTGCTCATATCATGTACTAGATCAAAGTTACCATGCTCAAATCCCGGGGTGTTTACATGCGGTGCCTTAACGCGTCGGAAGACTTTAAATATCATTTGCATCATGTCAAAAATTTTGACAGTCATATGCGCTGCAATATCATCCATATGCTTCAGGCGAGGGAGCCAGTGACGGATTGTAGCCATCATATAGCCAACAGTGGGCAACTCGGTAGGTGGCTTGAAGTAGGGGTAATTCAGCCAATCCTGACACTGCCTATTGTTTTGTACTTTGATAGCGAATGCAGTCCAAGAGCGGCATCGAGGTACTGGTCCCCAGCAGGGATTATACTTTAGATGTAAGGGCGCTTTCACCCATGTGCTCATCATTTCTGGGTACTCCTGTAAAAGACGTGTACGCCAATCTGGTTGATAAATAGTGCCTTGTTGCGCATCCAGTGGCAAGTCTTCAGGCTCGAACTGGGTTGCATGTGATGGCTTCTTGCCAGTTCGCTTTTCTATGGCCAGCTGGTATTCGGCCATTAGCATGAAGTAAGGTTTGTATTGAAGCTCATGCCCGGATATGTACCTGCGTGGGGCCAATTGAGCAAAGTAGGGAGATTGCAAAATTCGTTCTTCTATCATGGCCATAGCATGTAGCTGGGCCCCGACTCTAGCTGAGTGCGTTGTTCCAATCTCCTCCACAGTCTTCATCCATGCGGGGGTCGGAAGTTCATAGGTCATCTGGCCTTTGGCCGCGACTTGTCCGCCTGGGATGGGTATTGGCTCGTATGCTTCTTCAAACGTTTCCTCTACCGGAATGGTTATGTTTTCGTCGTCAGCTGGGATCTCCGGTGGGGAATTAGGCCGTGGTGGTGCTTCGTATACATCTATGCGTGATTGGAGAGTGGTTACCTGGGCCCGTAATGCGTTTAGTTCCTCTATGAGTTCAGGAGAGGGGTCCACAGGTTCTGGTACTTCCGCTGCCACTGGTAGTTGTTGTGGTGCCGGTTCTCTGAGCTGTAGTAACTTGTTATCTTCTTTTAGCTTCTGATGTTCTTCGTTCATTCGATCATAGTCCTCTAGCAGTCGAACATGGTCATCTAGCAACATCCGCATCGATTCAGATGGGATTGCCTTGAATCTGCTTGGACTTAATGGTTGTTCAGGATGATCCAATGCCGCTTCCAAATTTTCTCTATTCTGCGCTTGGAGTCTCACGTTCTCCTCCTGGGCTGCGGCTAGGTGCCTCCTGAGTAGGCCCATATTTCTGGTCAGCGTCGTGTTCCTAATTGTTTGGGCTCGAAGCAGGTTGTCCAAATCAGCAGTGGCTTCTTTTGTCTTCTCTTCACTTTCTAGCTCTAGCTTATGATATGCCTCTCTTAGTTCTTGGTATCGCGTGTTCAAAGAGGCATTCTCGATTGATAATGAATTAAGCTGCGACTGTAATTCATTCGTCGTCCTCTGCAGCTGTTGATAGTTGTTGCCAAGAGATGCAAACTCATCTCGTACTTGTGACATGCATGTGAACATTTGTTGAAGTGCAGTGTCTATGGTGGGCGATAATAGTAATGAAGTGCTAAATGAGGATGCAGTGGAAGTAGATGCAGCGGGAATGGGAAATGGGGTTGGGAAGGTGGATGCAGTGGTGATCGTGGAAAATTGTGACGTACCTAAATATGATGGTGTTGTGAGTGGAGTGGGTGCTGTTGCGGTGGGTGGTGAGATGTCCATGTCATTAGACGTGTCAAGTGCGGTGACTGTGAAAAGCGGTGTGTATGTGGGTGGTTGTGTAGGTGTGAAGACGGGATTTACAAATGTAGAGTAATTTACAGGGGGAATGGTTGGAGTAGCTTGGTGAAAAGGGGATATAGGGGTTATGGTGGGTTGGGGAGGTGAAACTGGTGAGAAGGTTAGTGGGGTTAGAAAGGTGAAAGGGGGTCTTAAAGGTGGGGGAAAGGATGGGAAGGATGAAGGGGTGAAGGGGTTAACATGTAGACGAGGTGGGGTGGGTACGGGCATGGTGGCATGAATGGGCGGTGTAAAGGCTGTGGCTATGTTGCCATGGACTGGTGTGGATATGGGAGGAGCATGTGGGTGTGCTGGGGATACAGGATGGGTTGGTGAAACATGAGGTGAGAGAGGAGTAGAAGGTGTGGATGTTATTTCAAGGATAGTGGTAGTATGTACAACGGTAGTACGTGGCGGGGAGTCGACTAGGATGGCTTCTTCGGTGAAGGATCGTTCCGGCCGTAGGCGTGCATCTTGTGCCTGGTGGGATGATTGAGCACCTACCGGAACTCGAATATATTCACCAGGCTTCCATAGCAGTCGAACTCTGCGAGGGTCATATTGGGGGAGTGGCTTCCTTTGTAAATACCTCAGTGCTTCGACCGGGCTGATGGATTGGACCAGTTCTCTGAACCCTCTGATGTAGACTTCTTCAAATCCTCCGGAGACTAGTTCTTGTTCGATTAGGGCCTGGCTCTCTTCTTCAGTCAATTTCTTCCGTGCCCAGACTTTCTCCATTGTACGATATAATTTCTTGATTGCCAGCGTGTAAGCTGCTGCTTCAAAAGTCTCCTCTTCGTGCGTGCTGGTGTCACCGTGTGCATCGGTTTGTTGGCCTTGGCCGTCTGTCTGTCCTTGTTCTTGGGAATCATGCGTGCCCTGGCTGGCTTCGTCATCACCTTCGTCGTCGTCGGTGGCTGTTCGTTCGTCATCAGAGCTCGACACAACTTGTCCCTGTGGCAGATCCCACGGTGTGGTAGGGTAACTGGGGCGTTCATATTCTTGGGAGAACATCTGTGCCTCTGAAAACTGGAATTCATTTGAGAATGCATCCGGCATCTCAAAATCGAATGTTGTGTTTATTGGTTCTACCTCCATGTGTGGTATTGGGAAAGAAAAGGCTTCCGCACCAATAGTGGTGGGAGCTTCTGCTGTAGTGGTGGGGGGTTCTGTGGTTGCAGCTGCCTGAGGTGCAGCGATACTAGTAGTGCCCTCCGTGACCACTGGTCTAGACAACTTTATGCGAATAGGTTGTACTGTGGGAGCGGCTTCGGTTGGTGATCGCTCTGGAGAGGGTTGTGGTGATGGTGACTCTGGCACTTGAAGGCAAGGAATGGTGCCTCTCATGCGCTTACCTGCCCGTGTTCTACTGGGCTTCCTGGCTTTCTTCGTCGTTCCTTTGAATGCTTTCAGCTCTTCTCCTGTTAATGCACGTTCAATTGGCAAGTCATAAGCCAAGCACATATAAACAATTCTTGTCAGCGCACAACATCCATTAAGCACTTTCTTGCGTTCCCATCTGTGTTGTGCCAAATACATTTGATCAATGATCCAGCTCGCCAGATCAACAGTCTGAGGTCCCGTGCACGCTAAGTACAATCCAAACCATATTCTTTTATGGGGCATGGTAAATCTGTCCTGAGCGGGGAATGCGAAGTGTTGCATGCATATCCGTAGCGGCTTTGACAGCTCAGGTGTAATTGCTGAGATCTCCTCCCACTTCGTGACATCCCCACGTTTCATAGGGTCTGGAACTAATCTTTCTCGATCTGTGGGCGTGTGGGTTCCATGAATCTTGATGGCCGCTCTGATTAAATCCTTTGAGAGGTAAAACCTTTTGTAGGGTGGATCATCCACTAAAGAAGGCAAAATAAAAGTTCCGGGGATATCCTTATTCTCTGAGGCCAGCAAAGTAGTGATTAAATAATAACACCTGTAAAAGTCAGGTTTGGGCAGAGGATCACTGAAATACTCCGTGAAGCCTGCTCTGGCCCAAACGTGAGTTAGGTCCTGGGTGTTCTGTAGGTCTTCGAACTCTCTGGAGAAGAATTGGTATTTTCCCCACGTGCGGTCATCAAACGTCAAATTGGATTCAAATATAAAATCCGCGTCCGCTAAGGGTCCTGCAAGTCCCTGAAACCAATGAGAGTTACGGTGTATCTTTTCTGTGTAGCCCATAGGTGGGTTGTCGATAGGCATGGGCCCTGGAAATCCTTGGAATTCTGGCGGTGGAGCAGTCGGGTGGAATTCTGCTCGTAAAACATTGAGGGGCACTGCCGCTACACTGGGGCCTGCTCCTGATGGTCCTTCGTCGGTTTGCATGATGACTGATGCGTTAATGAGAAAGATCTGCTACAAAAGATTAACACATTAGCATGGAAATTAATTATGATCCCATTAAAGTGAGACCGCAATCCCTTTCCATAACTGATGCGTAACCCGTGTAGCCAAGTGCTGTGATGTGATGGATGCAATGCTTCTTGCAGCACTAGTGCAGGTCTCTAGACACCTACACGTTTCAGATCATGCATACATTTCTTGATGAGACGAGATTATGAGTGATGTGTGATGATGGTGGGTGAATTTATACAAGGTTTAAAGGTTAGTGATTTATTACAAGGTTGTATGTTAGTCGGGGGGGTAGTTTTGTCAGACATGGGGTTAGGGGGAGACGGTTGGACACGCTTCGGTATCCATTTCCTAAGAGTCCTTGAGTGGGTGGTGGGTTTCTACTGAGGGGTCAAAGGTAGCATCGGGTGTGGTGGTGTTGAGGGATGGAAAGATTTGTGAGGGGTATGTATTACATGGCTTAAGGGTTGAGCTATGATACATGGTTTGGGTACCCAAATCTGCGTGGGTGTGGGTCTATGGGTAAGGTATTTCTTGGCGATCCAAATTTGTCGAATGCTCGGACCTGTAGAAGAAGGTCGAGGGGATGGTGGATACTGATTCTGTTTCTGCCTTGCCTTTTTCTTGTCGATCTCTGCTTGGTTGGAGTTCTTCGGTGCTTTTTGTCCTTTTGGCACCCATATTTGTCTGGTGCCGCTTCCTTTGGGTGGCCTAAACTGCCTTCCTTGTTGTGTCTTCTGATACTGCCGTCGGTCCGGGTTCCTTCGTCGTGGTTGACTCTGTTGTTGTTGAGGTTGAGAGGTCGGATGGACACTCTGCTTTGGAAAAGAAGGGAGATCCAACACTTGCGTGACCTGCCCATTAGGAAGTGATGCATTTTTTAACTTTAATCTAGGCCAGTCCGCAACAAGTTTGGAAGGATGAGCACCGCAGGGTGTCGTGCTCATTTGGCCGCTGATGCAACCCACCTGACCGCTGATTGTGTCCATCTGCCCTTGCGGTTGGGTAACTGCCTCTTCTAGTTTGCAGGAAGTCCCAGGGAAGATCTTCTGTCGTCCTTCTGATTGACAACTGTCTATAGCCAAGCCCGAGTGGTTTGGTGTAGACGTAACGTGACTGGTCTGATTAAAGATCTTCCGGTCTTCCGTCGCATGTATTTCATAGGGTCTAGGGTTACAAACCTCAGTCGGAATGCCGTTAGGGAAGTCAAGCGGTATCACTCGCTTCTGCTCTAAGGTTCCGATCTGTAAGGAGCCTTGTCTAAGATTTAGGTCCACTGAGTGATCGTATAGCCAATCTTGGCCAAGGATTAGGGGTTCTATCAGGTCGTCATCATGGCACACTAGTAGCTTCGCTGTCATGGTCAAATCCTTAATGAGGATAGGAAGGTCCACCTCACCCATGCAAGGGGTTTCCATGCCTCCTAGGCCTATGAGGTATGCCTCAAGTGGCCGCATTTCTATTCCTGAATCCCTATAGTCTAGAACTAAATCTTCTTCTTTTAGGCCTTTATCTTTCACATGTGCATCAAAATATGCTTTCTGTCGCTTCTTTGCTGCGTATATTCCTGCTGCTGCTTTCAGCCTGGTTTCTCCTAATCGTTCCAAGTCCATTATTCTCGCTGATAATTCATGGCCGGTCCACTGATGTTCTTGTGCAACCTTAAGGGTCGGTATCAAGAAGTCCAAAGGAAGCACTGCATTCTGACCAAAAACCATCTGAAAGGGAGTTGCATTGAGTACGGTCTTGTAGGCCACTCGATATGCCCAAACAGCGTGGTGTAGCTGTTTGTCCCAATCTGAACGTTTGTTGTTCACGAGTTTCGTCAGTACGTTACAAAGTATTTTGTTAGTGCTTTCAGCCTGACCATTGGCCTGAGGATGATATGGTGCAGATTTCTTGTGAATCACCATAAAATCCTGTAACAAATATTCAATGACTTGGTTTAGAAAGTGAGTGCCTCGATCGCTCACTAACTCTATAGGCAATCCATATGTTGTAAAGACATTTTCAAATAAGAATTTTGCAGTTGTGTGTGCATCATTCTTTTTTGTGGCTTTTGCCTCTACCCATTTGGTTAGATAATCTGTGGCAACAATAATGTATTCCGCATGTGTACCTTTTGCAGGGGGGTTGATGGGTCCTACAAAGTCTATACCCCACTTTGAAAATGCACGTCCGCCCATCATGGGTTTCAATGGCATTTCATCTCTGCGAGTAGGAAACTGAGCTCTTTGGCACACGTCACATCTCTTTACATAGGTATGTGCATCCATGTGAAGAGTGGGCCACCATAATCCTGCAAAGAGAATAGCTTTGACTATCCTATCGGGTCCAAAATGACCTCCTGCAACACCTTGGTGTGCAGTCTCTAGTATGCTCAGATAATCGCTTTCATGAACACATTGTCTTAAATATCCATCTCGTCCTCTTTTGTATAGATTATCGCCAATAAGTGAATAGTCGTGAGCTTCCTGCTCTAGACTACGTTGTCGAGCTAAGGTCATTCCTTGAGGGAATGTGTTCGTCCTCAAGTATGTCACTAAAGGTTCACTCCAGTCTGGTGTGAGAGACACATGATATAATGTCGCATGCTCTACTGGTGGTCTTTCACAACACACCTGACATTCTTTACACAACTTGTAGACATCTGCTTCCATAGAAGGCCAATATACTCCCAATCTCTGCAGAGTCTGTAATGTTCGATGTTTTGGATGATGTTGCTTTAGTGCACCTACGTGTGCTAATTGCAACCAATTCGCATGTTCTGATTCATCTACACAACAAGCAAGAATCTTTTGATTATCCTGTTTATATATGCTTCCTGCCATTATTTGGTATCTCTGAGACTTGGTAATCTCTCCCTCTTTGATCTTTAACTTAGGATTCTTGGGTCCGTATGTGAGAATAGGGACTATAGGCTTAGCCCATTCTGGTGCTATCTCAAGGTTAAACAAGTATGCATCTGGTAATTCATCGGCTATTCCTTGAGGAGCTTCTCCTGAGGTTAATCTTGAGAGGTGGTCAGCTCTAAGATGTGTCTTTCCTTTCCTGACTACTACTTCAAAATCATACTCCATGAGTAATAGAAACCAGCGTATTAATCGTCCTGTGTTACATGGTTTGTTGACTAAGTACAATAGGGCTTGATGATCTGTAAAGAACTTGAATTTGTTGGCCAACAAGTAGTGCCTAAACTTCTTTACTGCGTAGATCATCCCTAATCCTTCTCGTTCCGTCGTGGTGTAATTTCTTTCTGCTGCGTTCAGTTGTCTGCTAGCGTAAGCTATGGGGAGATCTATGTTACCTTCATTCGTGGGTTGTGCTAACACACATCCTATGGCGTAATTGGATGCATCCACATGTACATGAAATGGCTTACTCCAATCTGGGGTTGTCAATATAGGTGCTGAGCACAAACGTCGTTTAAGTTCATTGAATGAATTTTCACATTCATCTGTCCACTCAAAATTGGTTAAAAGAGAGTACAAAGGCTTGGCTATGATAGCATACATGTGTATGAATCTCCTATAATAACCGCAATGGCCCATGAATGCCTGTACCTCTTTCACATTAGTTGGTCTGGGTAGATCCGCAATTACCTTCACCTTTTCTTCATCCGTAGAGATTCCATTTTTTGACACAATGTGTCCTAGAATTTTGCCTTGTCTGACCATGAAAACACATTTTTCTGGGTTCAAACAAACCTGATATTCTCGACATTTGTCAAATATTTGTCTTAACTCTGGGATATGTGTCTGCCTTACATTTGAATGAGCACATAAGTCATCGACATAAACTTCCAAGCTCTTGCGTAAAAATTCCTTAAAAACATGACACATGAGTCGCTGGAAAGTAGCGGGTGCATTTGTCAAGCCAAATGGCATTACACGAAATGCAAATATGCCCCATTCTGTGGCAAAAGCCGTCTTGTGTTGGTCTTCTGGAGCAATGGCTACTTGGTTATAGCCTGAGAATCCATCAAGAAAACTGTAAACTTCCTTGCCCGCAACTCTTTCCAATAGGTGTTCTGTGATAGGAAGAGGATAACTATCTCTAATCGTGGCGGCATTAACTTTTTTAAGGTTAATACACACACGCAATTTTCCATTCTTCTTGGGCACAACCACAATGGGGGATACCCATTCGGTATGTTCAATTTCGTAAATGAATCCTGCTTCTATCAAGCGATCTATCTCCTCTTTAATCTTCGCAGCGTAGTTATCATTGTACGTGTAAGGTTTCTGTTTTGTCGGTTTTGCATCTGGAGTCATAGGGATTCTATGAGAACATATATCTGGATCTACTCCTTTCAAATCTTTGTAACTCCAAGCAAAAACATCTCTATATTCGCGCAATAGGGCAACTAGCTCTTCTTCTTCTTCAGTCGTCAAATCACGCCCTATATATGTGCATTTTTCTTCTTCTCCTTCTATGGCAACTATTACTTTCTTGGTTTTCTCTCGGTTATCATATACTTGTCCATCATTCACTTTTCTATTAGGCATTCGTACCATGATTCTTCTATCTTCGATTTCATATTTCTTGAAATTCTCGGGTACTTCAAACAAAGATTCTTCTTTTTCTGACATGGTTTCTTTCTTCTTTCTCTTCTTGCCTTCACTCTTATCAGTCACTTGAGTGGCTAACCTTACCTCGTTCGTAATTTCCTCATGTCTCTGAGTGTGGGTCTCTACTTCGTAGAAATATTCTTCCTCTGATGCAAAGGGTGGGTCCATGATAATTGATTCTAAATCAAAATCGCTTGCATCCTCAAATGCATCAGTGTCTGGTTCACACTCTTCTAAAATTGCATCGCCCATGATTGGCTCTATCGTAAAAACTGAAATGTCATAGCCATCCTCGTCACAGTGGGGTGTCCATTGTTCTTCATTGATGGCTACATCCATGGTTGCTAGGATTTCCGCCCAACCATGGGGTTCAAACTCTTCGTCTGGAAATACTACAGGTGCATAGGCTGGATCTTGAAGGGTTCGTGGATGTTGTTCCGCACCTAAGGTCCTTGTTTCTAATCGTTCTTCCTCTTGTTTGGCTACTTTACACATCCATAAATGGGTATCCTCATGCAACCAAGAAGGATCTGATTCTAATGAGTGCACGGATTCCGTCTCTGCTGGTGTCTTATGGATGGTATTCCATTGTATTGGGGGTACATCTCTGTGTGAATAGTCTTTAAGGTTGACTTTGGTAGTCACTCCTAAATGTTGCAAGTACAAAGAATTAGTTCCCCAATCTTGTACAATTTGCAACTGACGCATGAATGGTCTTCCCAATATCATCTCATAAGCACGGTTTTTCGCAAAGTCACAAATGGCAAAGGTATGCTCAAATTCTACACCACAAGTGGTGAGAGATATGCCTTCTAGTAAGCCTAATGGTTTTTCTATGTGTCCATCAGCCATTTGTAGCTTCATCCTGGTGGGTCTGAGTGCTGGCTTACCCCAACGTTTCCATAAAGCGGTGGTAGCGATGGCTACTCCGGCTCCTGAATCTAAGATGGCTTTAGTGGTGTAGCCCTGATGGGTTATTGGAAGATATGTGTTACCTTCCTCTCCTTCGCTTACGTCTCCAATCTTTTCCACGGGTATCTCTGGTACCTTCTTATGTGATCCTATTTGAGAGGGTGTGGTAGCAAGCTCGGGGAATTGATTTGCTACGTGCTTCCACAATTCTGGTTTTACCTTTAACAATTCCTCCAAAGTGAGATTACATTGTACTTTAGTGTTCTTGATCACTTCCGTGTTCCTAGGGATCACTGATTCTTCATTCCTCACTATTATCGTGGGTGCTCTCATACTAATAGACTTTGCTTCCCAAGGTCCTGTGAACTGAGGTAATTCTTGTAAAGAATTAGATTCAAATCCTGTGGGTTCACTCAGTTGTTCCACCTCTACCTCATCATATATAGAGGGGATGTCTTGGGGAAATTGTTCCTGCAAGTCGTCTATTTCTTGAATAGGAGGATGAGTTCCTTGTTCTTTTCTCCATTTCTCTTCTTGGATTTCCCTCAAAAATTCATGTGAGTACCTATGTATGGAAGACAAATTGTCTTGACTTTCTGTATTGGGTACTTGAGACAGGGATGGTGCATTCCTTTCCTGTGTCTCTGGGATAATAGGGTTCCTATGCTGATCCTTTTTCTCTTTGCTTTCTATCAAGTGTTCTAGCCTCTCCATTAGTCCTTGAAAGTGTAGTTCCGGTTTTGCCATGTTATTCCAATTAAGATATCTAGAGGCTTCAAACAAAGCTTGTGCTAATTCTACCATTTTCATGCAAAGTTTAGTTCTCTCAATTTCTAGATCAGCTCGAGGGTAGTTTTTACTCATTTCCGTTACTTGAGGTCCCTCTTTTAATCTTGCCTGATATGCGCGAAACATCATGTCTAGATCTTCTGGTATGGGTTCCGCTAAAACCGATCCTGATTTCTGAGCTGGGTTTTCCTGATTTAATTCTTGTGAAGCCAATTCTTGTATTTTGGCTCTAGATTCCCTTAAACTTCCTTCCAACTCACTTATCTTTTTACTCCATTTTCTCTTGATTCTTTCCCTAGAATCTTTCCAAGATTTTGTCTTTTTACTGCTAGATTCTGCTACTTCACTACTTCCTCCTACTTTCTCTTGATTAAGCTGCTGGTTTTGTAAGAGCGCCTGGGCTCTGGTTATAGCTTGGATAGGCACGTATGTAGGGTTGGATCCATCTGCGTTGTTTACAATACCAGGGTATCACGTTGATCGATGTCACATTTGAAGTGTTAACTGGGTTCTTAGGACAATCTTTGATTATGTGCTCTTTGCCACAGTCGGCACAAAAGCCTTGTATGTTATAGTACTGTGATTGCCTTGCTATTGGGGGATGTGGACAATCTTTTATGAAGTGATCTCCTTGGCACCTAAAGCATGGTCCTCTAGGGCCCTGTAGTCTTTGTTGTCTCAATTGGGGCCGTGGATTTGGGTTTGTGTACATCACATTAGTATAGTCTGGCTCCCAACTAGGTTCCATTGGTGGACTATCATAATGATATGTCTCCACATGTTCTGGTGACTCCGTGTAATAAGCGGGTGGACTAGTTACATGAGTAGAGTCAAAACTGTTTGAGTTCGGGTCACTTTCTGTGATCAAGGGTGAAGAAGGCACTAAAGCCCTACTTAGGTTCTCTTCTGCAGCAGCGTATTTGACTGAGATGACATTCGCTGGTGGGGGTGGCTGCTGAGCTAAGACGGGTTGAGGTCTCTGTTGAGCCTGGTATGGGTAGTTCTGAGGAGGCTGCTGGTATGTTTGCGGGTAGTTCTGTCTCACGGTTTGTTTGTTGTATGGGCAGTCCTGAGCCGTATGATTCGTATATCTTCTCTCAATTGTGCAATATTGGCCACTAGGGTTGGCTTGAGGTTGTGGTGCATTGGGGCACACATTTGCCAAATGATTTCCACCACAAGTGTAACAACGTACATTCGTTGGTAGCTTGGGCACCTGTTTACTAGAAACCCCTAGTTTTTGGGCCACTTTTTCTGCTAGGTCCTCTATCGAATTAGACAATTTTGTGGATGCTAGAGAAGAACAGTCTGAGTTCTTATAGACCTTGGAGAGTTCTAATTCATCTCCTAGGTTATCCTCAATGTCTATACATATTCTTACACACTCCTCTAGCGTTCTGGGTTCTTTTAGGTACACATAGGAGCGTAGTTTTGTGCTCAACAAGCCATCTAGGAACAGTGATACTTGTTTGGCTTGTGAGGGTAGCTCTTGCATTGGACATCGTTCGACATATTGTCTAAACCTACGTCCTGCCAGTCTTACTGTTTCCTGAGGGGTCTGTTTAAAGCTATGAATCAACGAAGACGTGTCATGTCTAATCCCACTTTTAGAGAATTCAGTGATGAATGACTCTAAAAAGTGATGGATGTCTCTAAATTGCCTTTGTTGCAACGGTTGGAACCAAGTTAAAGCGGTATTCTTTAACGTTAGTCCAAATGCGTTGTACTGCGTGAACATGTCCTCGACTTGTTCTGCTCTTAGTACTTGCTTGAATTCTGCGACATGGTCATAGGGATCTCCTGTCCCATCAAAGTAATTCTTCATGGATTTCACTAATTGTGTGGGTCTCAATACTCTTGCGTGTTCACGTGGTCTAGGTAGAGGAAAATCATCTCTACCACCTGGTATTCCATGATCTCTTGGTCTATCCATTCTATTAGTGTTCGTGGTTGTTCTATCTCTCCCTATGGGATGATTGAAGCTTACTTCCGGTCTCTCTTTATTTCGTTCTCCTTGATGTCCATGGGCTGAGGATGTTCCTGCCCCTTGTTGACTTGTATTCATGTTCGTTCTAGATGGAGGGAATATCAATTCACCTCTCCATGTATATGTGTTTTTAGCGCGCTCAAGCACCACAAAGACTCTTTCTGAAGTCTCATCCAGGTATACAACCTTTCCAGGTGTATATGGGTCCTTGAATTCATAGATTGTAATGATGCCTATCTCACCAGGGTGTTCCTTTCTGTACCTCCAAAAGGCTTCATCTGTCTCTTTATTTACAAACAACTCGGTGCTCCTGTTATCTTGAGGGATCCATTCTGGGATGAGTACTCTTGTTAATACGGATTTCCCTCTAGGTGTTCTAGGTTCTTCTAACGGTTCTTTTCCTTGAAATTTCGTTTCTGTCTCTAATTGGAGTGTGCCAAACTCATTAGTATCGTTTGGCTGCGTACTTAGAACGTACATGGTTCCTTCCTTGTCTATGTAAGCGTCTCTCTCAAATTTCACCACTGGTCTTTCCAATCCAATGGGTTGATCAGGGTTGTGCAGTTGCACCACTTGCCTTCGCAAACCATCCTCATAGATGCGAGCACCTAATCGGTTGGTTCGGAGAAACTCTAATTGTGTTCTATAGGGTCCTTCAGGTTTTTCTAAATATGCTACATTAGACCCTCCTTCTGGTCTGTCTGTGCTAAATGCCATTTCTGATTCGCTAGTATCTGAGCTCTCGTAGGGGTAATTGCTATTCAATTGATGAGCCCAAGATCGAGCGGTAGTTCTTACACTAGCCTCTGATGATCTAAGGCTTCTTCGGTCCGACTTACCTATATGTTTGCCCGATCTAAGGTTCATTAATTTTCTTCCTTGCACACTCAATTACACACTTAGATCGTCAATGGTTCTTTGTTGTTACTTTCTTGATTCTTCTTAATTTTCTTTGGATTCTTGTCTTAATGTATGCGTCAGGAATTCGACTTTCCGTTATAATTTTGAGTTCTCGTTCCGTCAGACTTATGTTCTTTTCTTTAGGTTTTTGTCACACACACCTTTACTTTAAGTCTTAAACTTGAAAGAATTAGGTATCTTGAACTTGAGGCGTTCTTATCGTCGTTAATCCACAATGCTAACGTTTAGCCTAAGCTAAGAATTGACTGAGGGGGTTGAGTAATCTTCCAACCTCGAGTCGGCTTTTCTGTTGCTCTGATGCCCAAGAAGCTGCGCTTCCCAAGCTTTGCTGTCTTCACTGCCTTACTTGCTTGCCTTTGATTGCCCTTGCTAGACCTGGAAAAATTCCAATATTAGACCAATTCACAGTAGGATGATCAAACACTTGAGCATATACACCTTTTTAAGTCCCTTCTCGTTTGCCCAAATTTTCAATGTGTGTCCCTTGGCTTCCTAGTCCCAAACTAGGTGAACCTCAAAATAGCTTATCCAAAAGATAAACGTATCCTTTATGAAAAAAACAGTTGAGGTCACGTAGTACTCGTCACGAGCTTTCTAACGAGCTATTAAGCTCAAAAAACGGACTTCGGATGAAAAAGTTATGAGCGTTCAGGCCCTGGGGGGTAAAAACTGATAATCAGGTTTTCCTTCAATTATGAGCTAAGGAGTCTCCTATGAGTCTAATGGTCCAAAAATTTCTCAAAAATACCCTCAAAATTGGTCAAAAATTGGAACCCTAAATTTGCGATGGGGGTGCACAATCGCGATGGTCTGGGACCGTCGCGATGGTCCGAGCGAACCGTCGCGATGGTCCGAGCGAACCGTCGCGATGGCGTGGAATTTGGACAATCGCGATGGCCCGAAAAAGTGAACCGTCGCGATGGTCCGAAATGAACGATCGCGATGGTTCGAGGTCGAACCGTCGCGATGGCCCGAAAAATGAGCCGTCGCAATGGCGTGGGAATGGACCGTCGCGATGGTCCGAAAATTGAACCGTCGCGATGGCGTGATCAAGCGGACAATCGCGATGGTGCGGTCAACGGTCAAAGGTGGACAATCGTGATGGTCCGAAGTGAACCGTCGCGATGGTCACAAGTGCGATGGCGTGAGCCAATCGCGATGGTCCGATTTTGGGCTGTCGCGATGGTCCGATAAATGAACCGTCGCGATGGTCTATCGTGACACGTGGCACTGTGTGGCGATGGCATAAGCCAATCGCGATGGTCCGGGGTCAGCTGAACAATCGTGATGGTCCAAGTGGACCGTCGCGATGGCTCAAGTGAACCGTCGCGATGGTCCGAGACCGTCGCGATGGTCCGGCCGAGCCGTCGCGATGGCGTGAGCCTATCGCGATGGTGCGACACAATCGCGATGGTCCGAGCCAATCGCGATGGTCCACCAAAATGCGAATTTTCGAGATGCACCTGTGGATTCGTAGATGCGCAAGGGTCGCCTACCTCGTGGTGTGGTCGCCTACCAAAAATTCCGAAAGTTGCAGACCATCGCGATGGTCCGCCACACTCGGCAGATCTTTGACAGAGAGTAAATTTTTACCTTTTCCAAGCTTTCCTGATGCACTGGAGCTCTGTACCTACAAGAAAACTCAAGAAAACACAAGCACACACAAGCACAAAAGTTCTCTCTCGCTCTCTCGCATGCACAAATGAGGGGAAATGAGGTGAATGGGTGGATATGGTGAATTTTCTGATTTTTTTGGAGATGAAGATGATGATGCGATGATGAAGATGGAGTGTGGGGGAGGTGAAAAACACTAAAAACTAAGTAAAAACAACAACAAAAACTGAAATTTTTACCTTCCAACGCCACTTCTTGCTATACTCTTACCATCACACATTCGTCCTAGACTCGATCCCCGGCAACGGCGCCAAATTTGGTGTTGCTCTAGCACAATGGTGAGAACCACGTTAAGAAGCTTCACCTCCTTAATGTCAATCCGTGGGAGAGGTAGGAGTGATATGAAGATCGTGAATGTGAGATGATGTGAGAGTGAAGGTGAGAAGCACAAAGATGCACACACACATACACACACACAATGAAGAGACAAGCAAGACACAATGGAAGGTGAGAAATTAGCTCTATTACTCAAGAATACTCTTACAAGCTCAAAATAGCTCTAAGCTCACACTAGCCAACATGAACCAACCTCAAAAATGAGCTCTCTAGCTCTTTTTATAGTTTCTAGACTAGTTTTGACCGGTTTCACATCTAGTGACCGGCCTAGTTAAAAAATAGGTCCTAGAGGCTATTTGGAAGGGTAAACGATGTCTAAAAATAACGAAATTTGGTACGAGCATTCTACCTAAGCTCCTCAAGCTCGAGGACTCCTCGGCTTGCACAAAATGGAGCTATGAATTACAAAATGGGGTTTTGTCTATATTACATATGTTACAAGAGTGATGAAAATCACTGTTGGATGTTTGAAGAGGTACTAAAAACATAATTGTTTGAAAAAAATGATCCGACTGGCTCCCTGCTCCGTCTTTACATGCTTCTATGTCGTCTGTGCCTCTGACTGTGCCTCTGACTACTTCCAACAGTACAAAACTTAGGTTGTTCAACATAGCCATTCGACTTAAGGCATGCGATTGCATTGAACTTTCCTTTTCTATAACTTAGTTCATAATCAAACTCTTGTAACTGTTCGGCCGATCTTGCTTTTCTACCTCTCAAATCTGGTTGGTTTGCAAACCATTTGATGCTCTCTTGATCAAAGACTATGGTTAACTTTGATCCATACAAGTAATGGTGCCATTTCTTCATAGCATTTATAATAACGAGCATCTCTCACTCATTGGTAGAGTAGTTTTGTTGAGCAAGACTTAGCTTTCTACTCTCGAAAGCTATTGTTCCACCATCTTGGCTTAGTAGTGCTCCTACCGCAGATGAACTTGCATCTATTTCCAATTGGAAAGGCTTATTCGGATCTACAATTTGTAGAAACAAGGCTGAAGCTAAAGCAAGTTTAAGTTCTTGAAAACTCTTTGCTTGTTCCTCTTTCCAATTTATCTTTTGATGCTTCCCTTTGAGTTGGTCTGTCAAAGGTACTACTATTTTGGCATACCCAACCACAAACTTCTGATAATATCCACTCAATCTGAGAAAACTTTGTAGTTCTCAAACAATCTTAGGCTCAAGCCAGTTAAGAATCGATTGGAATTTATCTGGGTCAACTTTGATTCCTTCCACGGAAATGATATGGCCTAAATACTTTACTTGTGGGGTAAAGAATTCACATTTTGACTCTTTACCGTAAAGTTGATTATCGCAAAGTAACTCAAAGATTTTCTTCAAGTGCTCTAGATGATTTTCATGATCAGTATTGTAGATCAGTATATCATGGAGAAAATCAACTACAAATTTTCCCAAGTACGGCTTAAGCACTTGATTCATTAAAGTCATAAATGTTGCAGGTGCATTTTTCAACCCGAATGGCATCACTAAAAACTCGTAGTGACCATACTTAGCTCAAAAGGATATCTTGGGAATATCATCATCTTTGATTCTGAGTTGATGATAACCTTGGCATAAATCAATGTTTGAAAGGACTTTAGCTCCCTTTAGGCTATCGAAAAGACCTTCAACCAGCAGCATGGGATACTTATTCTTTACAATAAGATTGTTTAAAGCCCTATAGTCCACACACAACCTTAAATTTCCATCTTTCTTTTGTACAAGAAGGATGGGCACGGCCCAAGGAGACTGCTTGTCCGACTAAATCCTTTATCTAGATAGTCTTAAATCTGTTTCTTTACTTCTAGATTTTCGACATAGGGGAGGCAGTAAGGGTTTTGAGATTTTGGCTTGATTCTCGGAAACAGATCGATTGCATGATCAATGTCTCCACGAGAGGGTGGCAAGCCGTGGGGGAGTTCCTTAGGGAACACATCTTTAAATTCCTTCATTAATTCATTAAATTTAACATACACTTCATGAGGAATAAAAGACAAGACATAGGAAACTTGATTTATATTATCAGAATCTATTGCATCAATGCTAAGGACCAAAAAGGTCCTAGCTTCATCGGTTACTTCAGTGTGTGAAATCAAAGGGGTGCTTGGAACATTGTGCTTGCCCTTGATCTTATAAAACACCCCATCATGCTGGAATTCCAAAGTGTTTGTATAGTAGCATCTAGATAATGAAGGTCCAAGACTCCAAAGCCACTCTCTCCCTAGAACCAAATCTACCCACTCCATGTTCATAATTTGGAAGTCCAATCTATCTTTATAATCTTGGATTTCTAGTTCCAAATTTGAAATCACAGTATCCCAAATGCGAGAGTCTTGCCCATGCATCATAGACACAACATATCTATGAGGAGAGGGACTCTTAGCAAGAGACAATTTCTTTACAAGTGCATAATTAATAAAATTATGTGTGGCCAAATCACCCACCATAATCTGGATGGTGTGACCATTGACTGACCCGTGCAACTTGACCAAATCATGTGGACCAAATTCTTGAGGTTGCCACATGTGTTTGGGGACTTGGCACTTATGGGTACTATCACAGTGCATGATCTGAACCTTCTTTGCACTTGAATTTTCATCTAAGTTAAAAGTTTGGATTAGATGAATCTGTTGTTTCCCTTTACCTTTGTCAGTCAAAGAGGCCTTATTATCTCTTCCAACTGGACAGACCCTACTATGATGTCCTGGCTTGAGGGATTTAAAACACAAATTTTCCTTTTGTGCTCTAACATGATCTTCTTGAGAAAGCGCATGTCTAAAAATATGAGGTTTTTTAGACATACGTTCAGACGATCTTGGCCCTTTGTCCTTGCATTTAGTGTTATTCTTTTGGGAATAACCACTATCTTGTTGGACATCTAAACAGGAATTATCCTCATAAATCTGCACAACCTTAATCGCTTCATCAAGCAATTTAGGTGCATGTCTCTTCATGTCATTACAGATTCGCTGATTAAGTCCTCTCACAAAACCACGAAGCCGATGGAAGTCATCCAAGTTTTTTAATTTCAGAATAATGTCTCGGTACTCTGAAATGTAAACCGATAATGGCGTTCCTTTTTGTTGAATTCTATCCCATGCCTCCCAATTACGTTCCTCCTCATTCTTGAGGAGAAACTCTTTCTTAAAGAGATGCGTGAACTCAACCTAGGTTGATGGTTTTTTATGAGTCTCAGAGAGACTCATCCACCACGTATAAGCCTTAGGGCCCAGCTATAAACTGGCCTCTACCACTCTCACATGCTCGGGGGTGTTCTTGAGCTGGTGGACATCATGCCACTTCTCTAAGAACATCAAAACAACATCCTTATTCCTATCCTTATCTTCGCCCGAGAAGTAAGGTGGATGCAGATCTTTTCCGAAGGAAAGATCTACGAGACAACTTTGAACTACTGCTTGCCCCGACGTATTAGCAAAAAGTGGAGTGGTAAGAGTCATCAAACTAAGATGACTCATGCTACCATTTAGGGGAAATAAGCTTGCTTGGGAGATGGATCCTTCTCCATCAAAATAGACATCGGTGAAGTTGCTATCGTGTCAGTATGGCTACCAAGAGTAGCCCTACCTACCTCCTTGGGCTTCTGGAGTAAGTCCAGAATAGCCCTAAGATGACTTTGAACTCCGTCAAAAGATTGACGAAGTTCTGCAACTTCTGTTGGGACATTGGACAAACGTCCAAGGTCCTGCTCTACTCTCAAGATCCTACCTTCAAGATCTTTCCTCTTGTTTAAGGTGGTGTTGATATCCCCTCGCAACGTGGTTCCCTCAACATCTAAATTTAATGTCGTCTTATCTACGTTCGATGCATCAAATACATGACTAGGAATTGAAACCATTTGTGAAGATGTATGCAATGCACGTGACACTATTGGTGGTCTAGGCATGAGTGAGGATGTTACTAAAATAGGAATTGAAACATACATCGACGCGCTAGTACTACTCGTCAAAGTGGCATGGCTTGAAGTCCCTTCCATCACACATAGTCCGTATACAAACTTACTTAGATTTCCTAATGTAAGTGGTGTGTGTGATAAAATTTAAAGGTACGATGCACAAACTCACAAGAAAACTTCCCCATTTAATTTGTGCTTTGTAGTGGACTCGATTCTAGCAAAGAGCGCTAGAATAATGAAGTAGCTTGATCCTCTAGGTCTTCGCTTGTCCTTCCTTCGATCTTCTCCAAAGACTTGGGATATCTTCAGCTTTGATCACCACGAATATGCAGTCGCTTTTGGTTGGGAATATCAGCAAGCTCAAGAAGAAGCAATAATCCAAGTAGACTTGGCTTGGGATTAGCAGAGCAGTAACAAAACAGAATAAAATTTACAGAGATATATATCACCGAGGCTGTTTGCTGTAGTGGATATGGTGCATCAGACAGTATCCAGAGGGATTGTGTTCGATCCCCGCCTGTTGATCTTTTTGCCTCTTGGAGAAGAACTTAGAACAGGTCAAGTAAGAAGTTGCTTCGGGCAAGAAGCCGCCTTTCTATCGCGGGTAGGATGGAGCCCTCGGAACCGATGGGTTGTAGGTTCGAGCAACATAGCAGCAAAGTAAGTTTTACTTCTCTTGTTGTGGAGTTTTGGAGGCCTGAAAACTGATCCTTTTGCCATTCTTCAAGAGAAGAAGTCATGCGAGTCTCATTCTTCAAGCAGATATCTTCTGATCAATCAGGTCGCGGGCTCGAACCCTCTGTGCTGCTTGAAGAACTCCTTTTGTTTATGCTTTGTCTGCATCTAGAGCAAAATATGCGAAGATTGTATATGTAAACTCTGCTACAGATTTAACTCAAGCGACGGATTTTCCTGCTTGGATAAGGGAGACTATCAGCTAACAGTAGGTCATGGGTTCAAACCCCCAATGCCACCACTTCATCTCTGAAAGATTTTGTTTCGTAATCTCCTCCTTAAACTATGCCTCCATATATAGCTCTCTCCAGGGGACTGCCTGCTCGGGCAGGTGGATACTAACCATTCATGTGTCAGCCATGTAACTGCATGTATGCCAAGTCTCCCACTTAACTAGAGTTAACTAAAGTGGATGCTTCTAGAAGGTTCTATAGCTCTTTGGGCAAAACCCTCTCCCCATGTACCCCATGAGGGTTGAACCCAAGACCTCCTCCTTCACACCCTTGAGTCTTAACCACTAGGCTAAGTGGATTACTTGGTTACAAGAGTAAATGACCTACCAGTAAGTCTAGAGTCGAGATCTTTGGTCACACGTACGGATGACCAAATGGTGTCTGATTTTAGATCCGTCTGAACCAGTCAGACCCTTAGATCATAAAATTACTTTATTACACAGGAGGTTCTAGGAGTGGATCTATAGGTACCTCTAGAGGAGGCAGCTGTTGTGGAGGCAGTGCAACAGACGTTGTGTAGCCCACTTCTACTCCTAGAGCAAGTACCTTAGATGTAGGTATGCCATGTGGTACCACGTGGAACACCACGTTCATCTTGGGGTGCTCATGACCATGATGATTCCAAGGTGTATAGTATCCGTGATGGAGCTTTGGTGATGGATGCGACCGAAAAGGCCATGCATCAGAGTATACGATAGCTTTTCGCCATACAATTTGGACACTCTGTCATGTTGAAATGGAGCGAACAAAATAAAGATCATAAAATTATATCACATAGAGGATCTATTAGGAGTTTCGACCAGCACATGGGCATCCTGTTGTCAGCTTAGAGTGGATTCAACACATTGCACATGAAGTTATGTCCCATTGACGATCCGAGGCTCATGATGCTTTCACAGCAGGCTTACCAGAGCCTGTATGGTTAGATGCTGAGGAGTGGGATATGATTTGCGACGAGCAGCAACAGAATCCTGACCGATATTTCCAACAGCAAGATGCTGCAATCACACATCTAGATACGGTCAGGCCATCACATTTGGGCAGCGATGGATATGACACTATGCATCATGAATTTTTAAGTATCATTTGGTTTATTGAAGTTATTTGTGTTAAGCATGTCATGTATGTTCATCTAACGTTCTGTATATTTGTTGCAAGAGCTGGCAATGGTCGTCCTCCAATAGAAACAGAGGAGACTTATGGATATCGCCATGGATTAGTTGCACTATTGGAGGATTTGGAGGGACATGTTGCGGTCATTTCATGGGAGCATCTGCGATGAGGTGATGAACTTAGAAACTTGGTTTTTACTTGTTGTTTGTAAATATCATGTCAATTTATCTCATTTCATGAATGTTCTTTGTTGCAGGACTTCTGATAAAGATGTTTCGATCCTTCGATGCATGTGTATGGCAGTGGTATATCACAATTTTGTATTTGGCTCATATATGGCAGGTGGTGCACCAGAATTTTCTATTTGATTCTTATATGGCAGTGCTTTGCCACATTTTGTATTTGCCTCATATATGACAATGGTTTGCCACACTCTTGTACATGCTTTGAAATATATAACTTTTTTTCTACATGGTTCATGGTTCATTCTGCTCATCTCTTTTGTGTCCATAGTATTCTACTTTATGAAATCATGTTTTGTTTATCATTAGAGTACACATCACATGTACTTGGTTTTTTTTGGGCAGAGTGTATTGTATTTTGCTAAACAACATCATGGTAATGTTGCTATAGCAAGAGGCAACACACTTTGCCCAAAAAAAATTTGCAGATATGGTCCTCGGTATGCATGATGGTCCTCCCAAGATGGTCATCGATATGCACGATGGTACTCCCAGGATGGTCATCGGTATGCGCAATGGTACACCCAGCAGTCATCGATATAGGCATCAGTATGAGCACCGATATTTTCAATGCTTATACCAATGCTCATACCAGAGTGCATACCGATGCTCATACTAGCACCTATATCGACGTTTCAGTTCCAATGCCTATATCGGCCCTTACACCGATGTCAGGGCAAAATTGCACCCGTTCATTTTCCTTTAGAAGCCTCGATATACCCGTGATATGTTGTAGTGATAATAATCTGGCGCTCCCAGATATAATGAGGACCATAATGTGGGTCCACTAAATACATTGAAAAATGGTAAGTAGATGTGTGCACACTCATAGCGCACTAGGCTAAGCATCTAGCTCACATCATACACACTATATATGAAGCATAGCCTAACCTTAGGCATATCAAATAAAGTAGCACGTACTCTATGAATTTCTTCTTTATACAATTGTGTATTCACAATTCTTATGTGCAAACCTTTCCTTTTTGCTTCTAGACTACTTGCCTATGGACTTGCCTTGTTTGCTATCACATACAAAGTGAGTGTCTCAACTGCCCCCCTTTGTTGTCTAATAATAAGAAGATCATATGAGTGAACTCCAAATCATAAAAAAAATACAATCTCAGAAACTTCTCTCCCATACCATTTGTCTTACGCCTAGGTGTTGGTGCAGACCAATCACCAATTGAAGTTTGGAAGACAAAAAGATGGAGATAAGATCAAGTCTTGAAGCAAAGAAGGTGGTTACATTCACAGGATGAATGATATGTACACATATGTACATTAGTGAAGACATAGATCACTTATACTTTTGTCTAGTTATAAGCTTGTACATATTTGCCTATAAATACTTTGGAAAAATGTCGGGGCAAGAGAGGAGACAAAGAGGAGACAATAAGAGAGTATGAGAATAGTGCATTTGTAAGTTGTAAGACTCATTAGAGTTCATAGGAATGTGAAGAAGTCTCTCTCACAACTCAATTCTGATATTCTGAGGAATAGAAGAAAAGTTGCACCCGAAGTTTTCGTGTCTTCTCCTTCTGTGGTAAAGCTTTTGTGGAATGCTTTTGTACAAGTCTAAGTCTAGAGTTGATCAACCTCTGTACAAAATTTCAGCTTCCAATTGTAATCAGGTTAAGAGAATTGTGTGTAGGAACATTCATATGTAAAGAATGTTCACAGTCTCCTGAAACAGGCGCAGATTTCGAGTTCAATGAAATGAGTAGTGCTCAGTGCACAGTGTAAAGTTTTACACATATGATAGCTCAAAATCTAAGTTGAGAGATAAGCTATCTACAGCCAAAAGGATTTGATAAAACGGGTTCGACATTGTGAGAACTAAAGCTAAGAAGTTAGGGGTGTCCAAATCGACTTCTCAGAAATGCAAATTCAAACATAGGTAACTTGTGAAGTAGATTTCTCAAGATCTACTGAATCTTTTGGAGTGATTTGACTTGGAGGAGCTGCGCAATCTTTAGACGACACCTTGTGCAAAGTTTCATAAAAAACTTTACACATTTACTCAGTCAATGAGAAAGATATATGCAGCAGACTTTCTGAGTAATTTCCTTCTTCACAGTTTGTTCAAGAATTTGATATTTGGTCATTGATCTTTTAAATTGGTGAAGGTTTTGACTTACTCTTGATATAGAGGTGTTCTAAGTTCCAGAGTAGGTTGTGCTTTTGGACATTAACACTCTCCATCAGTGGTATCAGAGCAGGAAGCATCAGAATCAAGGAAAGGGAGACTCCGACTACTGCAGAAATACAAACTTTACATCTTGAAGGATCAAAAGGACAAAGATTGAAGAAAGCTTGAAGGAAGACACATTGAAGTTGTCAAAAGGATCAGAAGGAGTAATATTCGAAGTCAAGGTATATTTATTCCTTATAAAGTTTAAAGATCTGTTAATACAGGTGAAGGAAGATGGGAGATTCTCTTTAGATAGAGAAATTGGATAGAGAAAACTATCCTGCATGGTCAATGAGGATGGAAGCTCATCTAATGAGCAAAGATTTGATAGCTTACATTACAGGAGAAGAAGAAAAGCCACAATTCAGAGATCCTAGTGTTCCAACTAGGGAAGAATTATCAGATTTGAAGAATTGGATGAAAAGAGATGCTCAAGCTAGGAGTATCATCTATATGGCAGTCAATGACTACTTGCTACCTCACATTAGAGGTCTTGAAAGTGCAAGTGAGATATGGAATGCTTTGGAGGAGCATTTCCAAAACACTAAAAAGTCAAGGAAGGCATCCCTATGGGCAGAATTTACCACTTTCAAGAAGAAGGCTTCACAATCAATATCTGATTATGTGACAAGGATGAAGGACATTGCAGATGCATTAGGAGCAGTGGATGAAGACATTGAAGAAGATAAATTGGTAAGACAAATTCTCACAGGACTAAGAGGTGATGAGAAGTGGAAACCTTTTATTTTGTCCACAGAACTTTCATTGGATCATTTCAATCCTGATTTGAATCAATTGTTAGGACATATGCTAACTTTTGAGAATGATATCAAAGGAGATGTTGACAAGAGTGCAGGTCATGCAATGTACTCTAAAGACAAGAAGAAAACTAACAAAGGAAAGCAACAAGCAAATGAAGAAGAAGGCACAACTAGTCAAGCCAACTTCCTCAGAGGAAGAGGAGGTGGCAAAGGTAGAGGAAGAGGCAGGAGTAATAAAGATGGATCCAAAGCTTGCTGGATTTGTGGTAAGACAAATCATTTAGCCAATGATTGTTGGCATAACACTCAAAGTAATGGAGGATACAATCAGAACTATAATTCAAGAGGAAGAGGTGGCAGAAATCAAAGAGGTAATTTCAGAGGTAGAGGTAGTAGGGGTTACTTTGGAAGAAATGCAGGTAGAGGTTTCCAAAGTCAACAATATAACAATACCTACTACAATTATGCTTCAGATCAGAAGGAAGATTCAACATTGATAATGAATGCAACTTGTGAAAGGCAGAATGAAGATCAAAGAGTCTTCTACATTAACTCAGGGTGTAGCAATCACCTGAGTGGTAATATAGCCTTGATGACTGATTTGGAGAATAAGGTATCTAATCATGTTGTTCAAATAGGTGACAACACAAAGCACAATGTGAAGTCAATTGGATCAGTGAAGGCCAAGGATGGTAGCACCTTATTGAGTAAGGTCTTGTATGTTCCTACAATTCCTAAGAATTTGATAAGTGTAGGACAAATTGTGGAAAAAGGTTATGAAGTAAGGTTCACTAATGAAGGAGTGTTTGTGGAAGACCCTAGCAATGGGTATAAACAAATTGTTTCAGGGAAGAAAGAAGGAAGATTGTTCACATTGAAGATTCAAGGTAATGTTGGTCATGCCTTGTTCACTTATGGAGGACATAAGATCTCTGAGTTAGATCTTTGGCAGAAGAGACTTGGACATTTCAATGAAAGAGGTATTAATGACATGATTAATAATGGTTCAGTGCTTGGATTGCCTAATGTTGCAGGTCAACATATGACATACAGATGTGACGCATGTCAATTAGGTAAGGCTCATAAGCAACCCTATTCTAAGCATGGGTTTATGTATTCAGAGAAACTTGAGTTGGTACACACAGATGTGTGGGGACCATCAAAGGACTTCAGTATCAATGGCTCAAGGTATTATGTGATTTATGTTGATGATGCTACCAGATGGATCACTATCTATGTGATCAAAGATAATTCAGAAGTATTCAATACTTTCAAACATTATCATATGTATGCAGAGAGAATTACCGGACATAAGTTGAAGAGACTAAGCTCAGATGGAGGGGGAGAGTATTTCTCTAATGAGTTCAGTGATTACTTGTGGAATGCAGGTATAAAAAGAGAGGTTACTTGCAGGTACTCTCCTCAACAAAATGGTGTAGCAGAAAGAAGGAATAGCACTCTTGTTGAGTTTGCAAGGTCCATGATGAAGGAGAAAAATTGCCCAAATTATTTGTGGGCTGAGGCTGTAAATACAGCTACTTATTTGGTCAATAGGCTACCTTGTAAAGCCTTGCAGGGTATGACACCATATGAGGCATGGTGGGGTAAGAGACCTACATTAGATCATTGCAAAGTATTTGGATTTTTGGCCTATGCATATGTGCCATCACAATTAAGGCACAAATTGGAACCTAAAGCTGAAAAATATGTGTTTATTGGTTATGATGATAAGCAGATGGGATACAGGTTGTGGAATCCATCCACAAAACATTTTCTTGTATCAAAAGATGTTACATTTGATGAGCAAGGTACTTGGTATGCAGGTACTATCAATATTAATACAGATGATGAAGAAATTGTGAGCCAAAGGAAAGGTAAATCAAAGGTTCAGATATTTGATGAGCAAGAGAATAATGAAGTGCAGGTTGAAGTGGAAGAAACACCAAGATTTGATCCTGAATGTGAAGAACCACAAACCTCAAGAAGTGGAGAACTTAGGAGGTCTACAAGGAACAAATGGCAACCTACAAGGTATAGCTATGATACTTCATTCTTGACTACTAAGGATTATGCTTACATGATTAAAGCAGATGAAGACCCTTCTACATATGAAGAGGCAAAAGGTAAAGAGATTTGGGAAAAAGCTATGCAAGAAGAATATGATGCATTGATGGAGAATCAAACATGGGATTTGGTTCCAAAGCCAAATAGCCAGAAGATCATTGGATGCAAATGGGTCTATAAGACAAAGAGATTTGCAGATGGAAGTGTGTCTAGGTACAAAGCTAGACTTGTTGTAAAAGGATTTGCTCAGACATATGGTATTGACTATGATGAGACTTATAGTCCAGTGGCAAAAATGACAACCATCAGAACACTCATAGCAATTCCTGCATGCAAAGGTTGGAAATTGTGTCAATTAGATGTGAAGAATGCTTTTTTGAATGGTTATATTTCAGATGATGTTTTCATGGAGCAACCTCAAGGATTCAGAGATGGAAGATATCCAGATCATGTGTGTAAGCTCAAGAGAGCTTTATATGGCTTGAAGCAGGCCCCAAGGGCATGGAACTATAGGCTTGTAAAGTTCTTAAAGGAACTTGGATTTCAAGTTTCAAAAGTAGATAGTAGCTTGCTTGTTAAAGCAAGTGATGATGGGTTCATTTACATATGTATATATGTTGATGATATAATTCTTACAGGTACAGATGAGAAAGGCATACAAAGCCTAAAGAAGCAAATGGAGAAAGAATTCAAAATCAGTGATTTGGGAGATTTGTCATACTTCTTGGGCATGGAGATTTCATACGCTCAACATGGAGTGTATGTGACTCAAGAGAGGTATTTGAAGAACTTGTTAACCAAGTTTAAAATGAATGATTGCAGAGTAGCACCTACTCCAATGGAGGTGAATCACAAATTAAGCAGATTTGGAGGTGAAGAGTTCAAGGACATGAAGCAATATCAGAGTTTGGTTGGTAGTCTTATCTATGCTACATTAACTAGGCCTGATTTATCATATGCAGTTGGTGTTTTGTCTCAATTCATGCATTGCCCTAGAAAAGAGCATTGGATTGCAGGTCAAAGAGTGTTGAGGTACATTAAGGGAACACTCAAAGAGGTTTTGTATTATGGTTTTACATCAGATACAAATATCAAAATATATAGTGATGTAGATTGGGTAGGTAATCCAGATGATAGAAGGTCAACCTATGGATACATGTGTTATGTGGGAGATAAGTTAATCTCCTGGTGCTCAAAGAAGCAACATACAGTTGCTTTGTCATCTATAGAAGCAGAGTACAAAGGCATGGTTGAAGCTGCAAAAGAAGTGATATGGCTTAAGACTCTCATGAAGAGTTTTGACACTATACAGAGCATACCTATCATTTATGGTGATAACATGAGTTCATTATATCTAGCTTCTAATCCTGTTTTTCATGCCAGGACCAAACACATTGAGATACAGTATCACTTTCTAAGAGAGAAGGTGATGGATAAGGAGATTGAAGTTATACATACTTCAACAAAAGATGAGATAGCTGATATGCTTACAAAAAGTTTAGATGGACCAAAGTTACAGAAGTTCAAAGACATGGCAGGCATAAAGAAGATAAGAGAAACCTCAATTGATGATTGAGGAGGAGCTGTTGGTGCAGACCAATCACCAATTGAAGTTTGGAAGACAAAAAGATGGAGATAAGATCAAGTCTTGAAGCAAAGAAGGTGGTTACATTCACAGGATGAATGATATGTACACATATGTACGTGGAGACATAGATCACTTATACTTTTGTCTAGTTATAAGCTTGTACATATTTGCCTATAAATACTTTGGAAAAATGTCGGGGCAAGAGAGGAGACAAAGAGGAGACAATAGGAGAGTATGAGAATAGTGCATTTGTAAGTTGTAAGCCTCATTAGAGTTCATAGGAATGTGAAGAAGTCTCTCTCACAACTCAATTCTGATTTTCTGAGGAATAGAAGAAAAGTTGCGCCCGAAGTTTTCGTGTCTTCTCCTTCTGTGGTAAAGCTTTTGTGGAATGCTTTTGTACAAGTCTAAGTCTAGAGTTGATCAACCTCTGTACAAAATTTCAGCTTCCAATTGTAATCAGGTTAAGAGAATTGTGTGTAGGAACATTCATATGTAAAGAATGTTCACAGTCTCCTGAAACAGGCGCAGATTTCGAGTTCAATGAAATGAGTAGTGCTCAGTGCACAGTGTAAAGTTTTACACATATGATAGCTCAAAATCTAAGTTGAGAGATAAGCTATCTACAGCCAAAAGGATTTGATAAAACGGGTTCGACATTGTGAGAACTAAAGCTAAGAAGTTAGGGGTGTCCAAATCGACTTCTTAGAAATGCAGATTCAGACATAGGTAACTTGTGAAGTAGATTTCTCAAGATCTACTGAATCTTTTGGAGTGATTTGACTTGAAGGAGGTGCGCAATCTTTAGGCGACACCTTGTGCAAAGTTTCATAAAAAACTTTACACATTTACTCAGTCAATGAGAAAGATATATGCAGCAGACTTTCTGAGTAATTTCCTTCTTCACAATTTGTTCAAGAATTTGATATTTGTTCATTGATCTTTTAAATTGGTGAAGGTTTTGACTTACTCTTGATATAGAGGTGTTCTAAGTTCAAGAGTAGGTTGTTCTTTTGGAGATTAACACTCTCCATCACTAGGTAGAACATAAGGTTTGATATCCTATACCACCAAACTTTATATCCCACATAGATGTGTGTATGAGATTAAAGTCGAACACTTCTATCAAAATGATAAGAATAAATAGGTGACTACTCATAATCATAGATATAAAAATGAAATCATGAAGTGTTCCTCAAGTGTTGCATTCCATCTATGGAAAGGACAGAGTCATTCATATGACTCTACCACTCATAATGATCTGAAGGAATTGGAAGGGTCGAACACTTGACAACCAACTCTCGAAATGTACAGGCTCATCTTCTTGAAGCCCTTAGACTAATGAGACAAACTCCAATTTTAATTTTGTTTGTGATAAAATCTAGGTCGAATTACCTAGTTTGTTTTCACAAGATTTCAACTTAGAATTCAATCAAATACCTATTTAAATGTATCATTCTATCCCTGCTACACATGTGCTTAGGTGAGCCTAGAAATAATGCACTAAAATATTTACAATATCTTCTAATTATGAAGATAAATTCTAAAATCTTTGAATTTTAGGTATAACATAGGATTTTATATTGGAGTATTGTCTCCAAGAAAATTTTTTGAAATTGGAGCTTCCAATATGAAACAACCATTTATTCATCAGACACATGTAACGATCTTTAGCAAATCCTCACCAGAGATTGTTTTGAGAAGAATAAGTCATTCGACCAAGCAATGGATGTCTAATTTCTTCCAAAATTTAGAATAACATAGCTACTAATGTTTACTATCATTGATATAAGTTTCATAGTATTTGGACTGTTGAGGATTTCACAATGACTAAAATACTAAGCCTCTATACCTACAATATTTTAACAATTTGTAGAGGCTAACTTTCACTCTTTTCTTTATATCTCCTAAATGAAGACACATATCATATTGATATTTTTTAACAACTATCTGTAGGTTTTTAAATAATGTTAGAAATAAAAATCATCCAAATTGGTTAAAGGATCTAAGAGAACCAATCACCTCTAGGTGACATGGTCTCTAGTCATTTCATAAATTCTAGAGGTAGCACTTTCAATTGGAGAGATCATTTGAATTATTAACTGATCTCTAAATAAATGAACATTAATGTGGACAAAGTGCAATTATCAAGCTTTAATAGCCAACAAAAATCATGCAATTTAGAAATTAAGAGAAATTCCCTTTCTAACATGCCTCTATCACTTGTTTCAAGCCTCTACTACTATTAGCAGCACTTCTAGTGCAAAGCTCATTTGACCTATGTAAAAGTATCCAAATCACTTGAACATTGGGTAGCTTAAAGAAATGCCTATTAGCTATAGTAGCTTAAAGAAATGCCTATTATCTACATGCTCACCCAATTTCAATACATTTTAGCATTCCCACAAAGAGCAGCATCCAAATCTCTATGAGGCTTCTACCTCACTAACTATTTGCTCAATTATTATTTTTTTAACCTAAAAATAATGAGACATGTTAATCCTTATGATTAGACATACTCATCCATTCTCTTGGATTTAGTATGACGTGGAGATATATCCATGCATATAATGATCATCTAGATCAACAAAAGCCAATTAACAATCCACATCATCTTGTGGAAAATCGATTCTTTACATAGTATCCATTTTTCAATGCAAGTGAATATCTATGGATGTCGTTTTAATCATTGTGCTTCTTGCACATTCATTAAATCTCATCACAACCAATCACATACAAGCATTTAATGCTTGTATGGATTATCATAACCATAGCACTAACTTGTGCCAATCTAAGAATAAAATTTTGGTTGTCCTTGAGGAATCTATCCTCCAACCTTCTGTTAGACATAAATATTAATGACAAAGGTCACTTACCCTCATACAAATTTTTCTATTTATAATAAAATCTTATTCATGTTTGAATAAAATCTTGCTCATCTTAATGATGAGAAAATAAGTACAAACTTTCTTCAAAGAAAATATGAGTATGCATACACTCATGCATATTCTCATGTACTAAAATACTTCACAAGCATCTATTCTTCCTACTACTTTTAAAAGAAAAACAATAATTCCTCTCTCAAAGACTCTATCTCTCTAGTTTTTTTCATGGCATATAACACCATGAGGTTAGAAAAAGTTGGGTAGCATCTCCCTAGTAAATGCAAATAAAACAAAAATACATAATCACTAAAAAGGCATAAGCGTAGTGGTGGGCAAGCCACTTTTTTTTTTGGTCCATGACTTGCAAGAAAGAAATAAGCACAAAATATGTTGTTGGCCACTACACAACCTCATGATGGTAACTTTTTTTAATCAATTCCTTCTTTCTTCGACACTTACAAAACAAATTCTGAGAACACAAGAGAAAACATGTGCATTCTTTTATTAAAGAAGATAAGTAAATGAATTCATATCTACAAAGATGCAATAATGAATGAATTCAGTTGCTAAGTGATGCTAAATATGTTTAGAAGTGATAACCATCAAAATTGATCATGAATTTCATTTCAAATGCACCCCTCACTAGTCAAAAACCAACTAAAACCTTATGTAGAGATAGGTTTTAGGTGCTAGAATATGGCATCTAGCCACTCTAAAGATATCTCTTGATGTGTGGAATCTAGCCCAAGTTAAATTCTTGGATTCCGATCTCATATGAGAGAGTTATGGCTAAAGTAGTAAACCTAGGTATATGGGCAACACCTCACTCTTTGGATAAAATCAGAAAATTAAATTCCTTCAAAGGAGTTTTAAAACTAATCCAAATACAACTTGCAACCACTCATTGAAAAGCTCTTGAAGTGTGGATTCTATAGCAATTCAAAATTCCCTAATCAGAGCTTGGAGTAGGAAGTTATGCCCTGAAGATAAAACATATAAGTAACTACCCATGCAGCTAAGTGCATATATGTATGTATATTCATAAATATGCATACTAATGCATAATTTATCATGTTTGTTCATATATATATATATATATATATATATGTGTGTGTGTGTGTGTGTGTGTGTGTGTGTGTGTGTAGATTCACATGCATGCTATTCTATGTATATACATGAATATGCATGCACATTTGTATTAATGCATGTGTGTGTGTGCAGATACAATGCATATGTACATGCACATATGCATGTTTGAATGCTTGTATACTAGAGTGCAACATCTCTCTATCTCTCTTCCTCTTTCTTTTCTTTTTTCAAAAGTATATATGAGTATAATTCTCTCTATCTCTTTCTCTTCTTATCTCTCTATATCTTTCTCTTCTTATCTCTCTATCTCTTTCCTCTATCTCTTGCTCTCTCTCTCTCTATCTCTCTCTCTCTTTCTCTCTACCTTTCTCTTTCTCTCTTCTTCATTCTCTTCTTCTCTCTCTATCTCTTTATCTCTTTCTTTATTTCCCTCTATCTCTCTTGCCTTCTCTATTTCTTCACCATGTGTAGTTCATTATTCATTTATGTAAATAAGCACGATACCATATGTCATAAAAGTCGACGTGGCATAGTGGCTAGAGCTCTTGACTCCAAATTGGAGATCACGGGTTCAAAACCTATGTGCTACATAGTGAATTTGTTTCTCCATGAGCTATAAGAAACACTTACCCTGTACGGAAATTTGTGTTGCTTAGTGTGCAGGTGAAAAGCCTTCAAATTATTTTTGGCTTCACAGTGCTCCAATAAGATGACGCACGCCTCTCGAGAACATACAGATGATGGAAACCTTCCTTCCAATTTCTCCATGGCTGCTCAAGTTGTCTCGCAGATGATGAAGATGCCCAAAATTAGCATGGAATCTTTCCATAAAGTCACCACAAGAAGATATTTCCTCCATCTCCATCATGCTCCATGCATCTACTATCAGCTGCTCTCATACCAAATGTGAGAAGTGGAGAAATACATACCTGGGACTCACCTCCCAACCTATTTATAGACCTCGCCTAGTCACCATCTAGAGTTCTCTCTAAGGTCCCTCTACTCATCTCGCCATCATAAGTAGGTACCTCATATGAACTCTCTGGCTTTTGGCCTTGGCTATCCCCTGAACAAGGAACTTCTCGTTCCTCCAGGCATGTACATCTTTGGAATATAACATATGATATGCTAGTCTCCTAGAAAATGTACTGAACATTTGATCGATGTGATCATGAGTATGCACGACCAATAGAAAATTGGCCTTAACTTTTTGAAACACTTGTTTATCAATAAGCATGGATAAATATCCAAAGACTATAGAATTCTTTTTCTCTCTTGTGATGTTATCAAGTTGAAAATACAAAACTAGTGATAGATGATGCTCTCATGATTGCAGAACTCTATGAATCATAGTCATGGTGAGATTTGGATCATTATTCATGTTGCGGTACATCAAGAAAACCTTAGACATTACATTTCCATTGTAAACTAATGCACCTATCAAATGCATTTACACAAGGACTTCATCCCCAATATCCTTGGGAAGGCACGAGAAATGAGGCAAGCATGTATCCTTTTTATCCATATTGTCAATCAACAAACACATATAATGCTTTGGATATCTAAGTGTTTTACCTCTATGATGAACTAACCTCTTTCTTTCTAAAGCTCGGCTTTAATGATGATCTCGAAGAAGGATTTTAAAATTATTTTTTTCTAAAACTATTGTGGCCCCCTTATCCATGTTCTTCAAATTGGCAAAGAGCATTCAACCATCCTAACTTTTTCAGGAATAGTAACATTGTTGAACTCTTCTTTCCATAATCTAGCAAATTTGCAATAGTGCATAATCTTCTCATTTTTTCTCACCATCTCTTCTCTATAGACCCAAAATACTTCTTGAAGTGTAAAGTTGTTTGACAAGTGTAACCTTCCAGTAGTAGGCATAAATTCACAATGCAAACTAAAATAGTTCATCATCCAACTCATGGCATGATGACCAATAGATCGTTTGTTTGCAATTCTACAAGTTTCAGATATGAGATCTCCATTGATAATTTTTTGTTGAACCTTAAGGAGATTTCAATTCCCCAAGCTTATTGCAATTTTGAATGCAATCCTACAACATCTGATCCCTTTACTAAAGTAATATTCAAATGAAACACATGATATTGAAATATTATCCTCAATCATTTGCATGTGAGCACCAAGATATATATCTTGTCTCTCACTATTGAAATTGAAGAATTTCTCTCTTAGCTATTTTAGTTTCTTCATTCCTAATTGGTTGTTCAAACATTTTAACCCATAACAATGTTTCACAATATCCAAAGCAACCTGACTATCTGAAGTCAAGAATTGAGATCATGTTTTACTTACTTCAAGAGGCTTTGTTTTAAATATGATGGGCCTAGCCTCTTGCTCATTGACATCATTTGTTTGATTGCACTTGAATCTGTAGAGAGATGAGATTCAACTCGTAGATTATCAAAATTCATCGAATTATTATAAACATTGTTGCACTAAGATAGTTTAAAGGATTCAACAGAGAATGAAGAATCATTCACTATGCTATGGACATCTCTTCCAAGATGTTTGCTTGCTACTAATAAAGGATCAACAGAAAACAATGAATTTGACTCCTAGGCATCAACAAAGAGAAGAGAGATCTCATCTTGACTGAGAAAGAGAAATGGTGACCCATTTCTTTATAAGATTCAAGAAGGGAATGGATTAAATGATCTGAGGGATCTACATAATTGTGATTCAAGAAAGGAATGGATCGTGCTAGATAACAATGAAAGTGATTTTTGAATAAATATGACCAAAGGATAATGACAATGGATATGCCCTTTGACTTCACTATATGATTTTAACTATGACGCTTCAATATGCATATGATTTTGACTTCCATCTATCCACAAATCAAATAGATTAATCACAATAATATTTTTGTTGCATTTTATGCACATATTCCCTATGGCTTTAGAATGAATGGCTTTGTTAATGATGATGAGCCTTTTAAGCATCCATACATCACAAACATGGTAAATGATTTCATGGATCTCAGACTCTCCCCTCTCTGTTGGATTGTTATCTTCCACAATAGAGATCAATCTTTATTTGTGTCAATAGCTTTGAAGTCTAGGTGTCATGTTGTTGAGTGTCTAATGTGATATGTATCCCTTTGCAATGTTTATTCTCTCTTAATAGAGTAGTTTTAGGCTTTGAGCATTGAACATGTAGGGTCAAGACAAACATTAATCACATGCTTGGACACCGTTTTTCTAGTGCAACTGATTGCTCAACAGTTGGCTAGTATGATGAGATCAATAAAAAGCATGTAAGGGAGCATTGTAATGAAATGGGCTTCCAAACATGATCATCTTTCCTACTATCAGAAAGAAGATAAGACATGTAGCTAGGGATAAGACTCTTATGAAACCCTATCAAAATCCACAAAAATTAATCATGAGGCTCATAGAGCTCTTTAGCAATGATGATGATTGGGTATTGGATTTGTTCTCTAGAACAAGTAATCAAACTATTATGTAATTATTTCTACAAGGATGATGGAAGCAATTCTAATGCATATGTTTATCACAGGTACTACATTGTCATGATCATTGAAGATGTTTAGGAACTCCATAGCAATTGAGAATGATAAAGCTCAAGTAAGTTTCATTTGGATGTGTATAAATGGGTTGAATGATTGTCTAGATGAAGACCAAGAAGTAGGTAGAATGCACATCGACAATATAGAGAGATTCCAACGTGCATTAAGGGAACCGGTGCCACCTTTAGTAGATGAGCCTCAAGACATGGCTGAGCTAGAGGAGCCAAGTATCAAGGAAACCATAATTGAAGATGTACAAACTCAAGATGATGATACCATGCATGTAGATGAGTAGGGGTATGATGAGTTGCTATTGTAAACTATGCCATTGGCTTCTTGTATACCATTTTTATAACTGATTCTTAAACCTAATGAGATGTTAATTTTACTCTATGTCATTTTCTTTGATTCGATGTGGGTTTGCTTTATGCAAATGGATTAGAATGTCATGCTATTTCTTTGCTAATCTCTTGTGAATTTTCTTTATTGTACAATAATTATTGCAATTATTGTATAATTTTCTTCTTCAATCTTTATATGTTCTATACTGATTTTGCTTACATCTATATTGTGGCATAGAAGTAAAAGCTAAGTATTATTTTGACTCACATCCCCACTTGAGCTCTCAAAATATGGGCATGTTTCATGTAAAGAATAGTACTCATGGAAGAGTAGTTCCCTAAAGTATGCCATTTTTGCCTTCTTTTTTTATTAGTGGGATTGGATAAAGAATTTCCAAAACCAAATGCAGTCTTTTGCACGCTCAAATGGAGGAACACATTTGCCTTTGCATTGGGAAACTAGAAAGGACTCAAAAATAATTCACATGCTTTTGTTGATTCTATGCTTATTTTGCATAGAAAAAAATGAGAACATGACATAGTTCTCGTCTTTTATGTCTGAATGCTCTTAGGAAAACGAGAACTATGTCGATAAAAGAGAAACCCCTCATTGAAAATCAAGAAAATTGCATCTTATGTTTAAATACCCTTTATACCAATACACATATTTTTATAAAAATGAACCAAAAACATGTGTTTTTCTAACATTTTTTGACTTTTCCAAAATTCTTTATACCAAAATGTGTCAAAAAGGTATACTCTAATAGATCTCCTTTTGCAAATTATATATGAAAAATCTAAAAGACATTAAAAACAATGCATGGATGAAACAAAATCAACATATATGTGATTGCAAAATTGGATTTAGATTCAATTATATTACAAAACATGGTTCAGTCAAATGAAATAGGTAGCATCATTTGTATGGCAATAGAAATTGTAAGAGATTTTCATAGTAGGTCATAACTTTCTTCATGTACATCTATGTCCCCTTCATGTGATACATTTGTTTCACTTTCCAACTTTGTGAACTCTCTTCCTCCTCTGTCATAGCAACAAGAGCTTTACCTTCATCCAAGAACATACCAATTTCAACATGATCACGCATGGGTCTTCTTTCCGCCTCTTATAACTTGTGTCACATAGATCTAGACATTTTTTCTTTATCATATCGATGGTTTCTTTTCTCAAGTGTTTTGTTTTTGTTAAGACAAAATTGTAAACAAGAATATCTACCTCATCTATTTTAAGAGTAGATGTACTCTTAATATTCCTTTTCCTTTTTGAACATGTTGATTTCCTAGAATCGCATACATTACTAAAGCATACTTTCCAAAATGGTTTAGTAGATCATTACCCTCAACAAGGACTGCAATAAGTGAGATAACATTTAACTCCTTCAAATTTCCATGCCATTTTGCTTCAAGTTGTTTTTTCATCTTTGGACCTACATAAATATTCCTCTCTGGTGGGTTTACAAAGCATTGAAGCAGATGTGCATTACATGCTTTCTCCATAGTTACATGTGTGCTAAGCTCCCATGTGAATGGAATGTCAATTGGCCAACGTCTTGAAATGTTATTCTTTATTATTTGTTCTTGATGCATTAAAAAATCATCCCACCAAGATACATCACCATTGCGTGCATATTTTTTTACACCCTCAATTTGTCTCTTCTTTTCCATAAGTTTTTGCATCCACGTTTTACTTTGTTACAGCATGTTTCCAAATTCTACCATAATGCTTTTATCTTCACATGGAGATTGCTTTGCACCATGAATAGCTACCAAATTAGGCACATACAATAAAAATATGCATCCATCCTTAGGCTCCCACCCATCAGAAGATGAAAATTGCTTTGCAAATAAAAGAGTTGTGTCATCAATCTTCCTCATCAGAAATACATGAATGAAACTAATATTGTGCAATGGTGCCAAAGATTTATTTGTATTATCAGCACCTATTGAGAAAAACTCCTTGAAATCATAGATCTGTGTAAGATTATGAACTTCACACTTTGGAGTATAAGCTTCTGAAATCAAGTTGGTCAACGATGGAAGAGTAAAGGCACTATGACGTGCCAGTCTCCTAGAAAACATATTGAACATCTGATCGATGTGTTCATGAGTATGCCCACCCAATAGAAAATTGACCTTAACTTTTTGAAATACTTGTTTATCAACAAGCATCGATAAATATCCAAAGACTTTAGAATTATTGTTCTCTCTCTCCAATGTTATCAAGCACGTATGTGGGTAAAGGTGTATTCAATGCCTTTCCACGCTGCATATTGAACATGTGAAGTACTTTGGATATGTACTCACTTTGAGACAGTTATATGCATCTTTTGTTCCTATCACAAGTAATGTACATGCCAAGAATATGTTTGGCATCCCCCAAATCCTTCATATCAAATGTTTGACTCAACTTCTTTTTGAGAATTGACAAATTATAAGAGGACTTCCCAGCAATCACCATATCATCGACATAAAGTATCAAGCATATCAAGCTACCATCTGAGCATCTCTTTGTGTAGAGACAATGATCCTCATTGCTTCGACAATAGCCTTGCGACTTCATAAAAGCATCAAACTTTTGGTACCATTGTCTAGGGGATTGTTTAAGTCCATACAAGCTCTTCTTAAGCTTACAAACTAGACTTTCCTTTCTAGGAACTACATAACCTCGGGTTGTTCCATATAGATCTCATCTGTAAGATCTCCATGCAAGAAAGCAGTTTTCACATCCATTTGGACTAGCTCTAAGTCCTCCATTGCAACGAATCCAAGCAATATGCACATGGTAGTCATCTTGACCACCGGAGAGAAGATTTCCTCGAAATCAACACCATGTTTTTGCTTAAAACCCTTTGCAACAAGTCGTGCTTTATACTTTGGAGAAGCACTATCTAATGTGAATTTCAGCTTATATACCCATTTACATGGTAAAGCTTTCCTGCCCTTTAGCAAAGGTACTAAATCCCAAGTACCATTCTTGTGAATAGAATCTAACTCACTCTTCATGGCACGCTCCTACTTGACATGATCCTCTGTCTGCATAGCCTCTTTGTAGCAAGAAGGCTCACCAGCATCTGTTAGCATAACAAAATCTAAACCTAGAACATATCTATCAGGTGGATGTGAGACATGTGCAGAACATCTCAATGGTTGCTGAATAGGAATATGTGCAGACTGATCTGAATGGACATTTTCTTGAACATCCCTATGTGCAGAATTTTTATGCATGTTAACCCGAGGACTAGTATCCTCAAACACCACTCTTCTCACTTCAACCTCCTTAATGGGTTGTTTATGCATCTTAGACTCATTGAAAATGACATCAATACTTCTGATCATTGACCATGTTTTAGGATCCCATAAGCGATATCCAAATTGACCTTCTCGACCATATCCAAGAAAAATGCATTTCTTTGACTTATGGTCCAACTTTTGTCTAAGATTCTTGGGTATATGAACATATGCTTCACACCCAAAAACTCGAAGATGATCATAATATGGTGGCTTCCCTGTCCATAACTCTTGTGCCACTTTCAGACCTTTGGCAGTACTAGGTGAAAGGTTAATCACATGAACTGCAGTCAATACTACTTTTGCCCAAAAGCCTTGTGAGAGGTTTGCATGATGCAACATAGAAACTACTCTATCTTGAATAGTTCTATTCATCCTTTCAGCTATACCATTCTGTACTAGGCTATAAGGAGCTATAAACTCTCTACGAATCCCTCTAGACTGACAGAAAAGGTTGAATTCATGTGAGGTATACTCACTCCCATTATCTGAACGTAAAGCCTTAAGCTTAGTTCCTTTTTCAATCTCAATTGAAGCAAGTCATTTTCTGAAAGTGGGGAATACCTTATCCTTTGATTTGATAGGATATACCCAAACTTTTCTAGTAGCATCATGTATGAAAGTGACAAAGTAGAGAGAACCATCTAAGGACCTAGTGGGCATAGGACCACACACATCTATATGAACGAGATCTAAAGGCTGAATTGAAGAGTCAATGTGCATTCTATGCACATTTTTGGTTTGCTTTCCATACAAAATGAAAAATTGGAGAGAGATAACACAGGTAAGTAGCCAGAATGAGAAAGATTTTCCATTCCACTACGAGATATATGGCCCAAACAACCATGCCAAATACAAGCCATAGGCTGTTCAGTAACAGCTAACAAGTGTTCTTTTTGTGATACAAATAAAGGATAAAGTGAGCCAACTTTGCTTCTTTTTGCAATAACCATATTGCCCTTTGATATGCGAAAGGACTAAGCATAGAAGACCACCTTGTAACCAAGGTAATCAAGTTGACCAACTGACATCTAACTGCATGATAATTGAGGTACATGGTGTACATTATGCATAGTAGACTTTGAACCATCAATCAACTGTACAACCACATCCCCAATCCCCACAACATCCCACTTGTAAGAATCACCAAGTCTCACGGTACCAAGAGACTTTGCTACATGTTAGAGAACCATTCTCTGTGTGGTGTCACATGGAAAGAAGCACCAGAATCTAGCATCCAGGCATGGGAAAGAGAATCAGCCATAAGCGCCTCAGATGGCATAGAACTATCAAGTGTCAACACGTCAGCATCATCAAAAATGGCATTAATTTCTTCAATCTTCACAGTCGAAGTAGATGGTGCAGGTAATTGTTTAACATGCCCATCAACGTTCTGTCCTTTACCTTTAGCATTCTTTAATGCATAACAGTCTTTCTTCATATGTCCTTTCTTATGACAATAATGGCATTCGATATCCCTCTTCCTTGATTTACTTCTACTCTTATTCCATTGACCATTCTTTTCCTTGTTCTTGCTCCTACCATGTTGCTGATTCTTTCCGTGGTAAGAATCATCAACATTATATGCATCTCCACTTTGAGTGCCAACCATAGATTTTCTACAAATCTTTTCACTCAAGAGTGCTCCACATATGTCATCATAGACAAGTTTACCACCAGGTGCACTATTGCTAATAGCTGTGCAAAATGTATCCCATGATGATGGCAGGGTGCATAACAGCAATACTGCTTTCATTTCATTATCCATATCCATTTTCTGAGCCTGTAACTGAGAGAATATAGCATCAAACTCATTTAGATGACCAGCAACACTATATGTGTCCTTCATACGAAGTTCATATAATTTTCTCATCAGATAGACTTTATTTGATGCCGTCTCTTTTTCATATGTATTGCATAACTTCTTCCAAAGCTCCTCTGCACTTTCACAGTCTAATACTATAAAGTAAAAATTATCTAACAAGTAGACCTGGCCACTTCATCTAACTCATCCCAATCATCTTCATCCATGTCAGCAGACTTCTTTGAAATCCCATTTACTGGCTTCCATTGCCTCCTTTGAATCAGCACATCTTTAATCTGATTCTTCCATAGAAAAGTTTGTGCCATCAAATTTTCGGATCTCAAAATGTCTTTGCCCTGCAAGTTATAGCTCCTCCTCGAAACTCTAGCACTAGACCCTGATCCACCAGATGTGCCTCAGACATCTAATGCCATGATGGTGGAGAACTGAATAGAATGATAATGGAGCTAGAAGAGTCCGGACACCAACAAATAAGTGTATCAAGGAGTAAATCGACCACTGTTTAGTTGACAAAACCAAAAATCTGGAAAACTTTTGCTAGAGTATCCTATGCAAAATGAGTGTATGACCAGTCTCAAAATATCATAAAACTGCAAGTATTGACATGTTTCCTGCATAGCGAATCACTGACTCCACTGCATATAATCAGTTAGCCAATAGAAGCCAACTAGGCTTATCGAGCACCTATGAACAACTATCATACATCTCCTATGGCGAGGCTGGGTAAGTCTTCCACCTGCATCACCAAAGAGATCCTGACATCTGGGTGTCTCCTAGTTAAGAAAACCTCACCACCACCCTCTTTATCAAACGTAAAAGGCTTTATGCAAAGAATGTAACCACTATATCAATGACCACATGGACGTACATAAGCAGTATCCACAGAAGCATACATGGTGTGTAAGTGCTCAATATATGCAGTAAAATGACACTAAAAGCTGAATACACAGCCCAAAAACTAGCCAATAACACATGCAAGTGTCCGTCAACTCTGATGTTTTTGGCTCAATAAACCTGCATAAATTTGCAGCGGCTGCTCCTACCAAAACTGAAATCTTTCAAGAAACCTGTAGTTTTACAAGTGTGGCTAAAAACACAGCCCCAAAGGTTGATATTTAATGTCAGAGAAGTACAAAGAACACTCTTCTTGATGTTCTTTGACTTGTGTGAAGAGAACTATGTGCGGAAGTACTCCAAAATAGAGAAGGTGAGGTCAGTCTCATTTTACATTCTACAAAGAACCTAAGGAGAGCATACAAAACACAGAGAGCAATTGCTTGAAAATAGCTTGAAAGTCATGGAGATCAACCAATGGAGGAAAATGTAGCAAGCAAGGAAAACCAAAGGTATTGTTTTTTGCCCTCCATAAAAAGATTCCAAAAAAGATTCCCTTTTTTAAATAATTAAATTTGCATTCTTTTGTGAACATCATTCCTCCTTACCTTTCTTTTAAAGTGCATTTTGAAAATCAAGAAGTACCATAGTTTATGCTAGAGTTCGATGCTCGACATCGACTTGTGGCATAAAGTCAATGTCGGGCATTGACTTTATGCCACAAGTCGATGCTGGGCATTTAGTTGTAGCATAAATTTGATGTTGGGCATTGAATTTATGCCACTGGTTGATGCGAGGCATCGACTTCTAGCATAATGTTGATGTTGGGCATCAACTTTATGCCACAAGTTGATGTTGAGTATTGAACTGTAGCTAAAGTAGGGTGCTTGGTAGCATATTTAGGGATCCTTCTGACTCTTCACCTGACATGAAAAGTGCATGGTTAAGAGGAAGAAACTCAATGCCTAAATTTGATTTGAGGCTCAAGTCGATGGTTGGGATCAATTGAATGCATAAACTCGATGTCGGGCATCCAATTGACACTAAAATGTCATGATAAGAATTTTCTAGAAGATTGATGTGAGAAATCATGTTGTATGTGGGGATCTAACCTAAGCCTTACTTTCTTTGATGGTGTAAGGAATCTAAGAAGATGGATGCAAAGTCTATCAAGAAGCTTAAAGTTAAATTGACCATAGGGGAGGGTTCAAAGAAGGCTATTGTTGCATTGGGAGAGTGGTCAAAAAGGACTATGAGGTTGGAATCATCTGAAAGAACCAGCAACCCAAGTGGCTCCTCCTCTACTGGACATAGTATTGCAAAGCCAAGTGAGTCAAGCTTGAGAAAGGATGCTCCAGTTAGAGATATGAGAGGAGCTTGAGTGGTGCTTGTAGTATATTGAAGAGAAGAATTCCTTGCTTCTAGTCTTTGCAGATGCCCGTGGTAGGGGACGAATCACCACCACTCAACAGTTCCAATACAGGCTTGTGTATAGACTTGATTACGAAGATGAGGACTCTGATGATGTCTTTGTTCTCACTAAGATAGCAAAAGGTTTGATAAGTGCCATCTCTAGGATTGACATGTTTTGCCTTCAGTGTTGTGCTTTCATGAGGCTTGCTGATATTTGCAAGGAATCAACAAATTTGATCATGGGTCTTATGCCTTAGATTTAGGGAAACATTTTGCCAAAAGAAAAGCAAAAAATCACACCAGTAAAATCAAACGGGAGGCAATATATGCAGAAAAGGCCACAAAAAAAGAGCTAAACACACAAATAAGAAGAGACATCACAAAGCTCAGATTCAAATGATGATATCATTGCACTTGGTGGTGAGCTTGCATTTGGAATACTTTTAATAGAGGAAAAATAAGATGATAGAGGAGATAGTGAGAAATAAGCTTGTAAAGAGAGGGCAAAAACTTACTTCTTCAAGTATGCAGAGTGCAAAATATATATTGGTTTGGCTATAGAGGAAGCCAAGCTTTTGGGATCATAATAATGATAACAAATATAAGTAGAAGATGCCCTCTATTGAGAGGATACATTTTTTCCACCATGAATATGTTGATGCTCTTTCTGAGCATGGAGTCAGATTACATCCAAACCTCAAAAGGCAATGCCTAAAGGAGGTTTCAATAGCATTTGATGAAAATCTAAAATCTGTTGCTCTCAAAAGTTTTGACCCATGGTTCCAATTAGCATTTCGAACAAGAGAGGTCTAGGAGTTTGAAGACAGAATATTCTGGATGTGGAAGAAAAAAGAGGTGAAGGGGCAAAAGCAAAGAAAACCAAAACTAGATCCCCAAGTGGATGTAAAGAGCAAGTTCAAGAGGGGTGACTTGTCCATTGAGAAGGCTTCAAAGAAGATGAAGCTTAAACCCTGGAGAGCCCTTTAGGGTATCAAAGATGAGACTCTCATTGTGTCTACCCTCTCAAGGGTAATTTCAAAGGAATTCAGCCTTGATGAAATGGTCCTCGAATTAAACAAGTAGGTATCCTCACTCCCATGTTTACATAATATATTTTTAGATCCCCTTGGCTAATATTTACCTTTATTGCAATCATAAAGTATATACAAAGATATAGGAAGTCATGATGAGGAGACTTGGGTCCTTCTCTTTGGAAGAAGTCCAGGTAGAGTATCCCACAACATATCTTACAAGGCTCTATCAAAATATTTCATTATTTTTAGAGATTGGGTAAGAGCGTTTGTTTCTGTTATAGAAACAAAGCCAATGACCAGCTTTGACTTGTGGTGTGAGACTTAGAATCGATGCCAGACATCCACTTTGTCACAAATTGATGATATATAACTGCTAGTTATTCACACAAAGTCAATGCTCAACATTGACTTGTGGTCAAAGATTGAGATTTGATGCATGATATCGACTTTGGTGCATACTGGTACCATATCAGTGCTTTTAATTCAACAATAAGAGTTTGATTTTGCTTTTCATTTGTAGAAGTCTCCACACTCTTTTAATAACGAATATTCCCTATGTCTTTAGAATGAGTAGTTCTGTCAATGATGATGACTCGTCCTTTAAGCATCCACAAATCATGAAGATGTTAAAGTATTTTGCAGAGCTCACACGTTCCCCTTTGTGGAGGATTGTTATCTTCCACAGTAGGGATAAAAAATCCTTCTTAGTGTCAACAGCTTTGAAGTCCAGGTGTCATGTTGTTGAGTGTTTAACATGGTATGTATATCTTTGGATCATTTATTCTCTCTTAATAAATAATTCTCTTTGAATAGTTCTTATCTTTGAGCATTGAACATGTAGAGTCAAAATAAACGTTAATCACATGCATGGCCACCATTTTCGAAGTGCAACTGAGTGCTTAATAGTAGGATATTATGGTGAGGTCAATAAAAAGTGTATACAAGAGCATTCTAATGAGAGTGGGCTTCCAAACATTCTCATGTGTCCTATTGTCACAAAGAATCTAAGATATGTGGCTAGGGATAAGGCTCTTGTGAATCCCTATCAAAAGCCACAAAAATTAATCATAAGGCTCATTGAGATATTTAGGAATGATGATGATTGGGTGTTGGATTTGTTCTCTAGAACAAGTAATTAAGCTTTTATGTAGTTATTTCTTAGCCAAGGATGTTGGAAGAAATTCTAATGCATATGTTTATTATAGGTACTACATTGGCATGCTCCTTGAAGATGTTTAGGCATTGCATAGGAGTTGAGAAGGATGAAGCTCAAGTAAGTTTCATTCAAATGCATATGAATGGGCTAAATGAGTGTCTTTATGAAGACCAAGAAGTGCTTAGAAAGCACATTGACAATATAGAGAGATTCCAACTTGCATTAAGGGAGCTGGTGCCACATCTAGTAGATGAGCCTAGAGACATGTCGGAGCTGGATGAGCCATGCATCAAAGAAACCATTATTGAAAATGTGTAAACTCAAGATGATGATGCCATGCATGTAGATGAAGAAGAGTATGATTAGATCCTTTTGTAAATTGAGCCAATGGCTTCTTGTATAAAATTTATGTAACTCATTCTTCATCCTAATGAGAAATCAATTTTTCTCTATGTCATTTTCTCTCAGTCGATGTGGGGTTGCTTTATGCAAGAAGATTTAAATTTCATGCAATTTTTGTGTTAATCTCTTGTGAATTGTTTTCATTGTATAATAAGTATTGCAAGTGATATGGAATATTCTTCTTCAATCTTTATATGTTCTACACCTATTTTGTTTACATCGATTTTGTGGCATCAAACTAGAATAAGTTAGTATTCTTATTGACATCTTGAGTTGAACTCTCACATGCTTTTGGTGATTCTATGCTTATTTCGCATAGAAACAAAGGAGAAACATGACATAGTTCTCATTTTTCATGTCTCAGTGTTCAAAGTATTTGGTCTACTAAGAAAGCTATTAAGGCCAACATCGGCATTGGAAAATGCAGGTTGCTATGAAGATAGGAACATACAACATATCTTCATAACCATCCAAGGAATCATAAGTTGATTAACATTGTGTTGAAGACGTTGCATGTTGCTCAATCTCAACCATTCACTTACAAAGAATTATTGCTTGGCGAATGTCAATGGTTGGACATCCCTTTTATGGGATCTTTGGAGAGCTTGCTATCAATGGTACTATGGGCAAGTTAGAGAAACAACAAAATTTTTGAAGTTGTTTCTTTGGACTTCTATGAGGCACTAAGTTATAATCTTACTATTTTCTTTGGTTAAGACCCCCCCAGCAATGGTTGATGCCCCTAAAATGCCCTTGACTTGTATAAAATGGTAATAAGGTTAATAGATGGAGAGATTTGATGCTCTTTCTATGTTCTCCCTTAAAATATTAGATGAGGCTATGTAACTCTCTCTAAATGTTGTTTACTAGGAAAGCCTATTTGCTACTTGAGGTTTGTATTCTCTCTTTTCCTCTCTCTCTCTCATATACACTATCTTTTCTCGAAAAAAATGCATTCCCTTTGAGAGCCCATGGGTTTCACACACTTTCTTTTTGAGAGTACAATGAATTGAAAACACACTGACACACTCAACCTTGTAAGTAGAGGCATCCATCTTTGAGAAATTCATTGATATAGCTAATCAAGATTTGAACTCAGGATTTTCTCGGAGAGACTCAAGATGTCAAACCTCTAGGCTACGTGAACTTGGAGCTTTCACGCACCTTTTAGTTGAACACTTTGGCTGAGTTTTCAGTAGACTTCTTAGCAAGAATCGGGGTGGCGACTTTGGTGAGTTGGTCTCTCGAATGGGATTTTGTGTGACTTTGGTGCTGCGCTTCTCTATTTCGTCTTCCATTTTAAAATGCGTCCAACAACGAAAACATGAGCAGTTAGCTTTCCATGATCATGTATGTATCTTCAACGCAGACTCTCACTCAACGCTGTGCGCATGAGTAACGTGTCTTCGACTCTTCCTTCTCCTACTACTGAATACTGATTCCAAATAGAACCCTTGTTATTAAATGATCGAGGGCGGGCGCGCACTCTTTCCCCCACCACCGATTGCAAACAAAATTACTGTGAATGGATGCGGATAATAGAGAGAGAGAGAGAGAGAGAGAGAGAGAGAGAGAGAGTATTTATTTGTCGTCCGTCGCGTTTGATGCAACAAGGTGTATCGACGGGGGTACTGCGAGTCCCCAGGCGCACTGGAGAGAGAGAGAGAGAGAGAGAGAGAGAGAGAGAGAGACGCGCACTCCAGGATCTCACAGACTTCGATTGTCATCTGAAATGAGCATCGCTGACATATTCTCGGTGCTGCGCCAACGTATGGTGGTTCCATGGACGCCGTGGAGCATCGCCATGGCAGTAGTATTCGTATTAACTATATGCTACCGTAATGCGGTCGCACAGAAGAGGAAAGTAAGTCTATCAGTGATGGTGATGAAGTACTTAATGGGTCGATGTGGGCAGTCAAGGAGGCAGCCTCCAGGTCCTCGTGGTTGGCCTCTGGTGGGTAACCTGTTTCAACTTGGGCCCAAGCCATACAAGGATTTCATGAAGTTGCATCAGGAATACGGTCCTCTTGTGAAGCTGAAGCTGGGTTCTGTGAACATTGTCACCACATACTCCCCGGAGCTTGTGAGGGAGTTTCTGTGCAATCAGGATGAGGTATTTGCAGGTCGCCCCCATACCATTGGTGTAGAGTATCTTGCCTACGGGGGCCGGGACATCGCTCTTGCTCCTTATGGCCCTCACTGGAAGAACATGCGCCGCATCTGCATGGAGTATTTGCTGACAACTCGCCGCCTTGACTCGTACCAAAAGCACAGGGCCGATGAGGCCCGTTTTATGGTTCATCAGGTCCTTACCTTCTTTCTAGAGAGAGAGAGAGAGAGAGAGAGAGAGAGAGAGAGATGCATCTTTCGAAATTTTGAACTAGAAAGGTTATGTTCAATGACAGGTGCTGCAAAAGGCAGACCAAGGAGAGAATGTAGTAGTGCGAGATGTTTTGGCGGGCTTCTCTATGAATGTCATGACACAGATGTTGTTAAGTAAGCGATTCTTCGGATGTAAGGATGCCGGGCCACAGCAATCAGCGGAGTTCCTTCACATAACGCACCAAGTGTTTTGGCTTCTAGGGCTTTTCAACATCGCAGATTATCTCCCTTTTCTGCGATGGTTTGATCTGCAAGGCTATGAAAGGTTGATGCGGCAGGTGCAGAAGCAGATGGATGTTTTCCATTCCAACATCCTGCAAGAGCATCGCCTGGAACATGAAGCTCGGGGAGATCGCCCACGTGATAAGCCAGAGGACTTCGTCGATATTCTTCTTAGTCTTCGCGGTAATGATGGGAAAGAGCATCTTGACGATGTGGAGATGAAAGCTCTCATTCAGGTAATCGTTCATTGTTGTTGTTCTGCATTTGCGCTTTGCTGGTTCATCGATCATTGTCGATCCATAATAGCTCCTTCTCCGTTTCTGTAAATCCTTGTTGTTCCATAGCTCTTTTCGGTTCCAAAAATGCGCATTCATGATACATTAATACTCTTGTCGTTGCTAATTTCTCTGACACGTCGAAAGAGAGTGACTTGCAGGATATGATTGCAGCGGCCATTGATACGTCGTCTGTAACGAGTGAATGGGCGATGTCGGAGATGATGAAGAACCCGCAAATACTGAGAAGAGCGCAAGAGGAAGTGGATAGAGTAGTGGGGGCGGATCGATGCGTCGAAGAATCTGATCTCATGCACCTGAGCTTCCTGAGGTCGATCGTGAAGGAGACCTTCCGCCTCCATCCTCCTGGGCCATTCCTCATAACCCACGAAGCCACCAAGGACACAGAAGTAGCTGGCTACCATATACCGCAGAAAACCCAACTCTTCGTCAACACATATGCGTTGGGCAGGAGCCATGATATTTGGAGCGAGAGAACAGACGAGTTCTGGCCCGATCGCTGGATGGACAATCAACAGGAGAAGGTGGAGATCCGAGATGAGAAGCTGCGCATCATACCTTTCAGCGTCGGCCGCCGAAGATGTCCTGGTGCTCCTCTTGGCCAATGCATGGTGCTTCTGGCCTTGGCGACGCTGATTCATGCTTTCGATTGGTCCCTACCTCCTCCTCTGCAGCCACATGAGTTGAGCATGGAAGAATCGTTTGGCTTGACCTTACCTCGCGCACATCCCCTTGTCGGAATCGCCATGCCCCGTCTTCCCAATATCCAGCAGGCCTATTCCTCACAGCAAGATTGATTGCTAACATCGCAATGCACGCACGTAAAATCGTTCATAAATAAAGTCAATCGATCGAGAGGCGAGTCCAAATAACTTACCACCAGAATGATGAACAATTACGAACATTAATCCTCAGTTATTAAGTTCTCCATAAACTTTTGTAGGCATCATCTTTGTACATTAGCACACATTCTATGACATGGACATTAGCTACCAAAGAATGTCTCCTAGCCCCCTTTCTCCGGACTAAAACCAACGTATGATTTCATTAGAATGAATTGATGTATAATGTCACAAGAATTTGTGGATGATTATTACCAATGATTTTACATCTTTGAGCTGTCGGTAGTAAAGAACCAAATATATTGATGCTTATATGGTCGTCGAAAAGGTGTTTCAATATGGAAATGGGTGAATTGATAGGTAGAAATATTGATGATCCTAAGTATTCAAAGATGAAGGATCATGCGAATGTTTTCTCCCTTTCAACCAACACCTTGACACATACTTTGATTGGAAGATCAAATGCATACACATAACAAACATAAATATTTACATACGTACACACACATGCATATGCACATACATATGTAAAAACATACATACTTTGCATGGATGCATACATGTATACTAGAGACACACATATGAACACATGCACACACTCACACACCAAATGCATGCGCATATACATAGATGCATACATACATATGTACATATATGCATATATAAATACATACAATACAACCTGCATGCATGTGTATACATGTAAATAATATGTACATACATGTATGCATACTTTGTACATGCCTACATAGGTACATCTATACCCAAACCTATAAGATAAGCTTCTATGGGATTGATGTTCAATTGCAAGTCTTGGCAGTATGAAAGTCTAACTGCATTAGTTGTCGCACCTGAGTCAATCAAGGCTCTCATAGTCCTTACATTCTTTCCTTGTCCTACTTCTATGGTCACAAAGGGACGTCGATCAATTATTCGAGAACCAATTACACTCGATGTTTGGCACATGGCCATGTGATATGTTGGGGCTTCGAGATTGACATCTAGGCCTTGTCACCTTAACTTATTTCTCCTAATGCGTTCTCTAGCCTCTGCTTGTGCTTCTTCTGTAACCCTTAACTCTTCTTCTTTTTGCTTCTTCGCAGTGTTGAGTCTCATTAACATATCCTGTGTAAGAGGTTCTTGACACATCTTAACTCTACATCCACTAATATAGTTTGGCAAGATGTCACCTTCTAGAGTGGCCAATTGAATCGCACCAGGAGTGGAAATTCTATTAATGATCATGGGTCCATATCCTCTTATTTCAAATTTATGAGCATGCTGCTTTAGTGTGTAAACAAACACTTATAGGTCTCCCTATTTCAATCCTTTATCTTTGATGTGCGCATCAAAGTATGCCTTTTGTATGTTCTTTGCAAGGTAGATGTTTGCTTCCTCTCGTAGCCTCGTCTCACCTAAGCGTTCTAGATCAAAGATCCTGGAGGACAACTCGTGTCCATTCCACTTGTGCTCTTCTGCTACTTTTAAAGCTGAGATTAGGAAGTCCAATGATAGCATAGCATTTTATCCAAAGACCATCTAAAATGGGGTGGCATTGAGCCCGTTTTGTAGCAACTTGATAAGCCCAAACAGCATGATGAAGTTGTTTATCCCAATCAAAGCATTATTATTTACCAATTTTTTGAATACGTTACATAGGATCTTATTGGTGCTCTCGAGTTGTCCGTTAGCTTGTGGATGGTAGGGGGCAGACTTCTTATGTATTACCAAGAATTCTTGGAGAAGGTTTTCAATGACTTCATTCAAGAAGTGCATACCTCTATCACATACTAACTGTATTGGTAACCCATATCTCGTGAACACGTTCTCGAATAAGAACTTAGCCATTTGAGCATCATTCTTTGTCGTGGATTTTACTTTGACCCACTTTGTAAGGTAATATGTGGCTACAATAATGTACTCTGCATGGGAGTTTCTAGCTGGGGGGTTAATAGGACCTACGAAGTCTATAACCCACTTCGAGAATGGACGTCCTCCCATCCTTGGCTACAACTGCATCTCATCTTTTCTAATTGAATATTGTGCACATTGGCATGTGTCACATTTCTTCACATAGGTATGTGCATCCATATGAAGAGTTGGACACCAAAGTCTTGAGAATAGAATGCTCTTAATTACTCCATTAGGACCGAAATGTCCATCTGCAACACTGCTATGTGTAGTTTCTAAGACTTTCAAATAGTCCGATTCGTGAATGCATAGGTTATCTCCTACTAAGGTATAGTCCTGATCCTCTTGCTCCATGCTTCGTCTTCTTGCTAGACAAGCCTCTTTGGGTAGTGTTCCATATCTCATAAATTCTACCAATGGAGTGCTCCAATCTCATAAATTCTACCAATGGAGTGCTCCATTTCTCATAAATTCTACCAATGGAGTGATTTTACAATTTCATCTTTATTTGACTTCACATTATTATTTGCGGACCCAAAGGTTAGGACAGGTACCAACTTATTTGCCCATTTAGGAACAACTTCTAAATTGAGTAGATATGCATCGGGCAAGACACTCCTTGTGGTGACTTTCCTGAAGTGATGTGAGAAAGATGGTCCACCTTGAGGTGAGTCTTGCCTTTCCTAACAATCACTTCAAAATTGTATTCCATTAGTAAGAGGAACCAACTTACTAAGTGTCTTGTATTGCAAGGTTTATTGACCAAATACAATAAGGCTTGATGATCAATGAAAAACTTGAACTTGTTGGCCAATAGATAGTGTCTAAACTTCTTCATGGCATATACCATGCCTAAGCCTTCTCGCTCGGTTGTGGTATAATTTTGTTCAGCTACAAAAAGCTGTCTGCTAGCATATGCTATAAGCAGATCTAGATTTCCTTCACCTTTGGGTTGTGCTACCACACATCCTATTACATGATTGGATGCATCCACATGGACATGGAATGGTTCATTACAATCAGCAATAGTCAGTATTGGTGTTGTGCACAACCGTCTCTTCAACTCATTGAAGGAATTTTCTCATTCATCATTCCACTAAAAATTTGTCAACAAGGCATAAAGATTTTTAGCTATGATACATGTGGATAAACCTGCGGTAATAACCAAAATGGACCATAAAGGCTTGTACCTCTTTAGTAGCATTCCTTGGTCTTGGCAACTTTGCTATGGCTTTGACTTTGTCCTCATTTGTTGATATTCCGTTCTTAGAAACAATATGACCTAAGATCTTACCTTAACGTACCATGAACACACACTTTTTGGGGTTTAGACACACTCGATATTCTCTACACTTGTTGAGGATATGTCTGAGCTCTGGAATGTGGGGTCTTCTTGCTTGGGAATGAGCACATAAATCATCCACATATACTTCTAAGCTCTTTTGCAAGAACTCTTTGAATACATGACACATGATCCTTTGGAATGTTGCAGATGCATTGGTGAGCCCAAACGGCATAACACGAAATGCAAAGATTCCCCACTCTGTGGCAAAGACCATTTTGTGTTGATCTTCTAGGGAAATGGCTACTTGGTTATAACCTGAAAATCCATCAACAAAGCTATAAACTTCCTTGCCCACAACACTCTCCAGTAAATGCTCGGTGATTGGAAGCGGATAACTATCTCTAATCGTAGCGGCATTAACTTTTTTAAGGTTAATACACACTCGCAACTTCCCGTTCTTCTTGGGCACCACTACAATGGGGGGCACCCATTCATTATGCTCAATCTCATAGATAAATCTAGATTCAATCAGCCTATCGATTTCTTCTTTTATTTTGGCTTCATAAGTATCATTATATGTGTAGGGCTTCTGTTTGGTGGGCTCGGCATCAACAATCATGGGAATTGTATGAGAGCATATTGCTGGATCTACCCCCTTTAAGTCTCTATAGGTCCACACAAACACGTCCCCATATTCCCTTAATAAAGCTACAAGCTCTATTTCTTCTTTTGCACTTAGGTCTTCTCCTATGTACATACAATGCTCTTTGTTGTCTTCAATGGTTACTACAATCTTTTTGGTCTTTTCTTTGTTGTCATATGCTTCTTCTGTAATGGCCTCTCTCTTATGCATTCATACCAAATTTTTTCAATCTTCAACTTCATATTTCTTGAAATTCCTCCTCTTCTTGTTTCACTGCTTTTCTTTTCTTTTTCTTTTGACCACCTTCACTTGCATCCTTTGAATTTACAATTTTGATGCTTGTGAGAGGTTCTTCTTTTTGGGTAAATACTCCTACATCTTCTAGATAGTGCTTCTCTGAATTAAAGAAAATATCCATCACAATGGACTCTAGATCATTGTCATCCTCTTCTTCTTCTATGACATCACTAGGGTCACATTCTTCTAGCAAGGGCTCACACATGAACACAAAGATATCATAACCCTCCTCATTACAATGAGATGTCCACTTTTCTTCATTGATAACAATGTCCATGGTGGCTAAGATTTCTGTCCAATCGTGAGGCTCAAATTCCTCATCTAGAAAGACCATCGTTGTGTAGGCTTGATCTCTAACCAGTCTAGCTCCTTGAGAAGTTCCTCCTTCTCTCATTTTTAGACATCTTTCCTCTTCCTCTGTGACTTTGCACATCCACAAGTGAGTATCTTCATGCATCCAAGATGGACCATAACAACTTCCAAAATGCATACTGATTGAATCTTCTTGCGCTTTGTGGATAGGATTCCACTATAGGGGTGGTACATCTCTGAAGGTATAATCCTTTAGATTGACCTTGGTCATGACCCCTAAGTGGTGCAAGTATAAGGAGTTGGTTCCCCAATCCTGTACGATTTGCAGTTGTCATAGGAAGGTGTCACTCTAACACAATGGCAAGTACCAACATGAGGAGATTCACCTCATAAATGTCAATCCGCGAAGATGTGAGGATTGGTATGAATACCGTGAGCAAGTGATGGCACAAGTGCGTAAGTGAAAGCACACAAGAATGCACACACATACAAACACACGTGCACAAGGTAAGAGCAAAGTGTGGAACAATGGAATCTCTTCGATTATAAGGAGATCTCTTACAAAAGCTCAAATCTACAACAAGCTAACCTAAAAAATGAGCTCTCTAGCTCTTTTAAAATTTTTTTGAGTGGTTTTGACCCTGTCCAGACCTACTCTGTGGCCTACTTAAAAATTAGGTTGTAGGCCTTATTTGCGGGCTCAAACGATGCCTAAAAATTATGAAAATTGGTAGGAGGATACTTCTAGTACTCCTCAAGCTCAAGGACTCCTCAGCTTCAACAAAGTGGAGTCACAAAAATGGGAAATGATATTTGCAATGGTTTTAGTGATGAAAATCACTATTTTATAGGGAATTCTTCTAAAAATTTGTCATGCACCTCTTGGAGCTCCCTGAATGCTCCATCTTCTTGTGTGTTCACCTCTTTGATGCACTTCCATGCTCGTGGTTGACCTTGAGTTCCAACACTCCCCCCTCGTGAGTCTGTCATCCCTGACAGACCCTTGTTGGAGTGGTTGTTCCATGTAGTACTTTGAGAGGTAATGTCCATGTATCAACAAGAGCGGTCCATTTTTCAAATGTAGCTTGGTCGGTTGTCTCGGTCTTCAATTTTCCACTGGTAGCTTATGGGAGTTTTTTGCCCCATTGTGTGTACTTCTTTTTTGGACCTGAGCTAGATGGTGTATTTGTGTGCTTTCAAAGATTGTTAGTTGCTCAAAAGAGGTTGTCAAGGTTGATCTTTGAGTAGTTGTTGAATGTAAATTGCTTCATAGGTACTGAGGTTGTACCCTTGATGTCCTCTGGATCTTTGAAACATGAGTTTCATAGTATGATGCCAAGTACTTGTGACCCATAATGAAGGATGGGTGAGTGTGTTGGTGCATGGGTTGAAGAAAATATGTGCCTTGTGCATGGCCTTCTAATGTGTCCCTATGTATGCATACTTGGGAAATGCAGTGGAAGAAGTATGGTGCAAAAAATGGGGTCTTGAGCTAAGTGCTCAAGGGTATGCTGACGATGTCTGATTGAACAATTGATTGGTCTCAAGCATAGCCTGAGCTAGTTCTACCATTTTCATGTACATTTTTGTCCGTTCAATCTCTAAATCTGCTCTAGGGTAACTCTTATCTAGGTTTGTAGTTGTTGGCCCTTCTTGAAGTCGACCCTGGTAGGCCTTGGGTATCATGTCCAAGCCTTCTAGGGTTGGATGGCATGTGAGCGGTTTTAAGATGCTATGTCTTCTATTTTTATTTTTGCATCTTTCAGGCTTTCTTCTAGTTTTGATAAATTTCTATTCCACTTAAGATTGGCCTTCTCCCTGATATCCTTCCATGTTCTTGTTTTCCTCTTACTAGGCTCTCTTGATTCACTTGACTTTGATTGTTCAACTGATTTATCTTGTTTTAAGGCTTGTGCCCTAGTGACTGCCTGTATGGGAGCCACATTAACATTGCTTGAACTTGACTCCACCATTAAGCCTACCACCTTAATTGGTGTAACCCTGAGTGCACTAGAGGGATTCCTAGGATAGTCTCTCGAAAAGATGTTATTTGCCGCACTCTAGACAAAAGCCTTGTATTATGATGTTTTGTCCTTGTCTCAGAGTCAGTGAGTGGGGACATTCATGAATGAAATGGTCTCCCTGACATCTAAAACATGTTCGTTTAGGGGCTTGTGGTCTTACTTGCCTCGATTGGGGCCTAGGGTTAGGATTCGTGTACATGACATTGGAGTATTTTGTCTCCCAATTTTGTTCCATAGGTGGTGCAACATATTGATACAGAGAAGTCTCACTATGCTAAGGTAACTCTGTGTAGTAAGCTCTCAGACTTTCCTCATGGGAGTAGTCAGAACTATGAGTATGAGGATCATTTTCTGAGACCAAAGGGATCATTAGCACCAATGCTCTATTAAGGTTCTCTTCTGCCCGTGCATACTTAACTAGAATCACATTGGTAGGGGCTCGTGGTTGGTTTCCTAGGACTGGTTGTCACCCATATGGTGCTTGATATTGCTATTGTGGCCTATAATATGGCTCTTGGTATTGATTTTGATACCTACCCTGTTGGTAAGGTTGCTAATAATTTTGTCTGACAACCTGCCTATTGCATGGACAATCTTGAGTCGTGTGGTTTGTGTATTTTCTCTCAATAGTGCAATATGGAGCATTAGGATTTCCTTGGGTTTGAACCATCATTGGGCAAACATTAGCCATGTGGTCTCCTCCACAGCTGTAACATCACTTCAATGAGGTGACCCTTGGTGCTTGTCTATTTTGAACTGCCAGCTTCTTGGCAACCTGCTCAGCTATCTCATCTACCTTAGTGGAGGTTCCGGAGGTGTGACTAGTAGAAATGTCAGAATCCTTATAGATTTTTGACAATTCTAACTCCTCACCCAAGTAGTCTTCTATGTCAATGCACATTTGCACATACTCTCATATGGATCTAGGCACTTTCAAGTACACATATGATCTTAACTTGGTGCTTAGTAAGCCATCTAAAAACAAGGCCACTTGTTTGGCTGGTGTGGGTAACTTGGGAACACGACATCTTTCTAAGTACTATCTAAATCGTCTTCCTGCAAATCGCACTGTTCCTTGGGGTGTCTATTTGAAGTTGTGGATCAAGGATGATGTGTTATGCCTGATGCCACTCTTGACAAATTCTATAATGAATTCTTCTAGCAGTTGACCTATGTTTCGGTAGTTACGACTATTCAAGGGTTGAAACTAAGCTAAGGCAGTACCCTTAAGAGTCAATCCAAAAACCTCGAACAAGGTGAACAAGTCCTTGACCTGTTCAGCTCTTAACACTTGTTTGAACTCAGCCACATGATCATAAGGATCTGCAAACCCGTCAAATTAGTTTTTCATTGCTTTGACCACTTGAGAGGGTCTAAGGGTTCTTGAGTGCTCTCGGGGTCTAGGCAATGGGAAATCATGTTCATCTCTTTGATGCCTATGTGCTCTATGTCTCTCTCTTTCAGGTCTTTCACCCTCAAGTCCTAATCTATCTCTATCCCCAATGTGTGCAAAGCTTACCTCAGGTCTCTCTCTTCTTCGTTCTCGTTGTGCTTCATGAGCCTGGCATGATCCTGCTCCTTGAAGGCCATGGGAAATATTAGACCTTGTTGCAGGGAAAATCAATTCACTCTTCCAAGAGTATGCATGCCTGTCATCCTCAGATGCCAAGAACATTCTCTCTGATATGTTTTCTAGATAGATAACTTTGCCTGGCATCTCAAGATCTTTGAACTCATAGATGGTGATTATTGGGTTAGGTTTATCTGGCTTGAATCTCAAAAAGGCTTCCTCCATTTCTCTATTCAAGAATAGTTCTATGCTTTTGTTGTCTTGGGGAATCCATTCTCGAGTAATTACTATAGTCAAGATAAATTTTCCTCGAAGAGTCTTGGGCTCTCGTCGTAGGTCTCTTATCTCATTCTCAAGAATGACATTTCCAAACTCATCTCTCCTATCTGGTAAGTTGGTGACCACATACATGGTTCCTTAGACCACTGATTGCCTCAGGCCATCCTCATAGATGTGTGCACCTGATTGGTTGGTCCTGATTTATTCCAATTGTGTTTTATAGGGACCTTTTGGTGTTTGAAAATAAGCAGTGTCTGAGCTTCTTATGGGTCTCTCCATGTTAAAAGACATTTTTGAGTCACTTGTCTCCGAACTCAACGTGTAGGGATAATCACTAAGTTGTTGAGCCCAAGACTTGATTGTATGGTTGACACTAGCCTCAGATGATCTAATGCTTTGTTTATCCTTGCCTAAGTGTCTAACAGATCTCAATTTCATAAGCTTTGTCTTCTAGTCCCAAGTTTTCCCTTTGTATTGCTCAAAATCCTTTGGAGTCCCCTTGGTTTCCTAGTCCCACCTGAGGCTCAACTTCAAAATACTATATCTATAATTCTAGGTATTTGTTGTACTTGAAATGAGCTTTCCAATGAACTAAAAATCAAAACAAAGGGATTTCGTATGAGAAAGTTATGCCAATTCAGAGTTCTAGGGTTCAAAATAGGGAAACAAGACCTCTCTCGGACTGCTTCAGGACATGCAATACACAATACTTAGGAAGTATCAGTGATACTTGGGAGCAACAATACACGATACTTGAGCCAAGATGATACACGGTATCTGAACTAAACAATACAAATACTTCAGTCTAGATGATACACGATACTTAGGAGGTATCGGTGATACTTGAGAGCAAATGATACATGATACATGATACCTATTGATCCACAATATGATACTTGTCTTTGGACAATACACGATACTTGAGCTACCATGATACACGATACCAAGGGTAGATGATACATGATACTTAGAACTTCACAATACGATACCACCCTTTGTGATGCATGATACTTGGGAAGTATCGTGATACACAACCCGACGATACACGATACCATATTCTTCACGATAGGATACTTGGCTTGAGAACGATACATGATACATGATACTTGCACTCAAACGATACTTGTCCTTAGACGATACACAATAAATACTTGAGCTACCGTGATACACGATACTTGAGCTACCGTGATACACGATACTTGAGCTACCGTGATACACGATACCAACCTTCACGATACACGATACTTGAAAAGTATCATGATACACAATTAGGTGATACATGAACTTGACAAGTATTGCAATACACGGGCGTTCTGGTATCATGATACCTAAACTCAACTGGACACAATACTTAGAGTTTTTAAAGTCCAAATTCAAAACGTTTTGCAGATATGTGTACCTTACATCCTCCTTGTCACTCATATGTGCATATAGATGCAAGGTCTCTCTCTAATCTCTAGATAGAACCCTCACATACCAACCGCAGGTCGTTTTAGGTCACGATATTGTCACTCAAATTTTGGTGTATTGAGAGTGTGAAACTCAGTATTTCTTCCATGCTTCAACTCTAAACTCTCTCTGAACTCCTTGCGCAACCAAGAATGATGAAGAAGAGGCAAAAATAGGGAATGAGCAGTCAGAAAAGCGAAAAAAATACGAGAAGGTGAAGATGGGAGGAGATGGTGGCGATGATGATGATGATGAAGGTGAAGAAAACTCAGAAATTAAACTGAAAATGATGATTTCTTTTACCTTCCAACGTTGCTACTCTATGTCTTACCATCACACACTCGTCCTCCAAGCTCTCTCCCCAGCAATGGCACCAAATTTGGTGTCGCTCTAACACAATGGCAAGTACCAACATGAGGAGATTCACCTCATAAATGTCAATCCGCGGAGATGTGAGGACTGGTAATGGCACAAGGGCATGAGTGAAAGCACACAAGCATGCACACACATGCACACAAGATAAGAGCAAAGAGTGGAACAAAAAAACTCTTTGATTATAAGGAAATCTCTTATAAAAGCCCAAATCTACAACAAGTTAACCTCAAAAATTAGCTCTCTAGCTCCTTTTATAGTTTTTTGAGTGGTTTTGGCCCTATCCAGACCTACTGTCCGGCCTAGTTAAAAATTATGTTCTAGGGCTTGTTTGCCGGCTCAAAGGGAGTCTACAATTTATGAAAATTGGTAGGATGATACTTCGAATACTCATCAAGCTTGAGGGATCCTCGACTCGAACAAAATGGAGTTGCAAAAATGGGAAGAGATATTTACAATGGTTTTTAGTGATGAAAATCACTATTCTTATAGGGAATTCTTTTGAGAATTTGTCATACACTTCTTGGAGCTCCTTGAATGCTCCTTGTTCTTGTGTGTCCACCTCTTTGATGCACTTCCATGCTTGTTCTTGACCTTGAGTTCCAACAGAAGGGTCTTCCTAGGATCATCTCATAGACATTATTTTTGCCAAAGTCACATATAGCAAAGGTGTGTTCAAACTCTACACAAGTGGTTGAAGTGATGCCTTCTAGCAATCCTAGAGGTCTTTCAATATGGTTGTGATCCATTTGAAGCTTCATTCTAGTTGGTCTTAATGCAGGTTTTCCCCATTGGTTCAACAAAGAGGTGGTTGCAATCGCAATGCCAGCACCTGAATCTAAGATATCTTTGGTTGTGTGTTTGCAACAGTCAAGGCATCACAAGACAAGGGAGCCAACGTAAAGTATCAGAGCAGAGAGAAGGGCCAAGCAAGCAAAGCAGTCAAAGAAGATCCGGCAACTAGGCCATACAATTTTTCCAAGATATCTCCCTTTTAATAGTGATTTTCATCACTACATGAACATTGTAAATATCAATTTTGGTAGATTAGACTCCAATTTGTTCAAGCCGAGGAGTCCTCGAGCTTGAGGAGTATTGGAATTAGCAAGATACCAATTTTCATAGTTTTTGGACTTCGTTTGAGCCCTCAAATAAGCCTTGGAACCTAATTTTTAACTAGGCCAGACACTAGGTATGGACAGGGACAAAGCTAGTCATAACTATAAAAAGAGCTAGAGAGCTCATTTTTGAGGTTAGCTTGGTAGTGATTTGAGCTTTTGTAAGAGAATTTCTTTTGAGTAATTCAAAGAACTCCATTGTTCCTCTCTTTGTTCTTGCCTTGTGTGCACATGTGTGTGTATGTGTGTGCATCTTGTGTGCTTCTCACTCACGCACTTGTGCCATCACTTGCTCATAGTCTTCATACTAGTCCTCACATCTCTACGGATTGAGAATTATGAGGTGGATCTCCTCACGTTGGTACTTGCCAATGTGCTAGAGTGACACCAAATTTGGCACCGTTGTCGGGAAGAGAGCTTCGAGGATGAGCGTGTGATGGTAAGACTTAGAGTTGTGACATTGGAGTCATAGGTAGTTTCTTTACTTTCTCTTATTTTCTCTTTTTTACTTCACCATCATCATCCTCACCACCTCCCACCTCCATCCCCACCTTTGCAAAATTTTCAGTTTTTTGGCCATATCACCTTCCCCTTCTCATTCTCCTCATTTCACTTCTGAGAGAGAGCGAGAGAGAGCTATTATGCTTGCTGTTTTTGTGCATTTTTGAGCATTTCTTGCAAGTTCCAGTTGTATCATCATCTCCAACAGGTTGTGTAAGTACGAAAAATGTTTGCACATGTCCCGAGGTGTTGAGCTCTATCAATCATGATTGACAGAAAACTTGAGTATTTGGTAAAACTAAGAGCATATTCATTATCTATAGGCCTTCCACATCACATCCACACAAAAAATTCAAAAAAATTTGTGTTTTCTCTGTCCATCACGATTTACAACATCCATCGCAAAGGACACCTTTGTCCATCACGATTGACTGAAAAATCGCGACCGACAGAAAAATCACGATTGACACCCCCATGACGAAAAAAGCTATCCATCCCAATCAATAGAAAAAATCACGACCGATAGGAAAATCATGATTGACACCCGCACGATGAAAAAGCTATCCATTGCGACTTATGGGCCACGATTAACACATTATAAATTGAGAAACTTGAGATACTCTGTCCATCACGATTGACAGCATCCATCGCGATGGACACCCCCGTCCATCACGATTGATAGACGACGACGGACAGCTCTGTCCATCGCGACTGACAGCCCTGTCGATCGCGATTGATAGCCAATTTCGGCCAAATTTCAAGGTTTTTTATTTTTCAAATTTTCGCCAATTTGGAACATAAAATTCAAGCCATTAGAGCATTGTGAGGCCCGTATACAAGTAATTTGAAAGATCCTATTTGCCTCTTAGCTTGTTTTAACCCTGTTTTAACCCCATAACCCTGAACTATCATAACTTGTTCATACAAACTCTGTTTCTAGTGATCTTGGGCTAGTTGGAGTTATAGATAGGGTATTTTGAAGTTGATCTTCCACAGGGGTGAGAAGTTGAGGGATCTCTAAGAGAATTTTCATAAATTCGAATCAAAATTGGGTCTTTGTATTACATGAATGTGTTGATATATTTAGGTAGTGATGTGTGTGAACACACTAGGACCGCCGGGGCACTTTTTTCCCTCTTTAGGAGGTTTTTTTCCCCCGGCTTGTATATACGCCTATTGCCCTAATGGGCTACTTATCTTTGTACATTCACTAGTAATACATTCAGTATTGTGTGTTGTGCTCCAAGCTTCTTCTTCTTCCTTGTGCTGTTCGCGTGCTTCCGCAGACATCTATTTCCAACCATTGATATCAGAGTAGGTCGTCGGCTATTTCATCTTTTTGTGCCAAAGGTATATACTAGTTTCTTTTCACCAGTATAAGCATCTCGTTGGTCAGGGCAGTTCTGTTCAACTTTTTGAGATACAATCAATTTTCTGCATCAAGGTATTTTAGTCACCGACCATGGCTGAAAGCAGTGATGTATTCCGTATGTTGGCTATTGAGGATAAGTTGGATGGTACCAACTACCCATTATGGGCTTATATGATGTGACATGTATTGGTTGCAAAAGGATTGTGGAACATTATGCAGGTGTTGAAAGATGTCCTGTTACACCTGTAACAACAAGTACTACAAATACAGGTGCTGGAGCTGATGGAGATGGTGTCGAAGATGATATTGTGTAGATTCCTGTTCGTGCTGCTGTTTCTGTTGCACCTACTGCAGAGCAGATTCGTTGGGATGGCAGAGATGCCTAGGCACATGCATTGATAGCTTTGTCTGTCAAACGTGCCATTATTCCTACCATCTTCACTGACAGTCAGAGCGCATTGGCAGTTGCGAGGAACCCTGTGTTCCATGCTCGCACTAAGCACATTGAGGTGCATTATCACTATGTCAGGGAGAGGTTCTCTGTTGGGGAGATCAGCTTGGCATATGTGCCCACGCAGGAGAACATTGCAGATCTTTTCACGAAGGCTCTGCCTAGGTATAAGTTTGAAGCTTTCCGCAAAGCTTTGGGCTTACTTCCTTTTGTGGAGTGATTTCCACATAGCTTGGAACTTCCTTATACATGAGTGCCAGCTCCTTGTTCATCGCATCACTCCCAGGGGGGATTTGTTGATATATTTAGGTAGTGATGTGTGTGAACACACTAGGACCGCCAGGGCACTTTTTCCCTCTTTAGGAGGTTTTTTTTCCCCCGACTTGTATATATGCCTATTGCCCTAATGGGCTACTTATCTTTTTACATTCTCTAGTAATACATTCAGTATTGTGTGTTGTGCTCCAAGCTTCTTCTTCTTCCTTGTGCTGCTCGCATGCTTCCGCAGACATCTATTTCATGGACTTGGTTTGTTAAGTCAATTAAATTGAAATCTTGAGCTAACTTTGGGACTCTTACAGGTTCATCAAGAGCACTAAAGGGTGTCCAAGCACGAGCATGTTGCAAGCTTGAGAACGGTGTTCCTGAGCACTCAAGAGCAAGGGATAAGCAACTTAAGGTTGGATCGTTCTCAACCCCCTCTGTCAATTCCTAGCTTAGGCTAAGTACGAATATAGGTTTTGATTAATTAGGGCAACATTAAGCATGATCAAGTTCAAGAAACCCTAATCACTCAAGTGCAAGCATAAATAGGCTACATTTGTGAAAAACCCTAAAGTAAAAAAACTTAAATTAAGCAATCAAACTCAAGTATGATAAAACACAAGCGTCCCTTGCGATGAAAATTGGGTGGAAAAGAAGTGACATCCTAAGAAAATTAAAAAGAACAAGGAACTAATACAAAAGAACTCTACAACGAGGTTGTACTAGGAAAAACTGGGATATCCGCCAAGGCTTATGAACCTTAGGTCAGGAAGATATTTAGGATGAGATAGACAAAGCCTTAGGTCTTCAGAGACTAGTGTCAATCACACTGCTAGGTCTTGGGCCACGTAGTTGAGCGCTTATCCGCACTACCATAGCTCTAGAACTAGCGAATCTGAGATGTCTTATGGTATGGAGAGACCCACAGGAAGTTCAGGTGTGGCTTACTTAGAGAAACTCGAAGGTCCTTACAAAACGCACCTAGAATATATCACAATCAACTGATTAGGTGCTTGCAACTACGAGGATGGTCTAAGAAGATCTGTTGTCTAGATTAAGATAGGCTATTTTGAAGTTGACCTTGCACAGGGGTGAGAAGTTGAGGGATCTCTAAGAGAATTTTCATAAAAGCAAATCAAAATTGGGTCTTTGTATTACATGAATGGACATGGTTTGTTAAATCATGTAAATTGAAATCTTGAGCTAACTTTAGGACTTTTACAGGTTCATCAAGAGCACTAAAGGGCATCCAAGCACTAGCATACTGCAAGCTTGAGAACGGTGTTCTTGAGCACTCAAGAGCAAGGGATAAGCAACTTAAGGTTGGATCTTTCTCAACGCCCTTTGTCAATTCCTAGCTTAGGCTAAGTACGAATAAAGGTTTTGATTAATTAGGGTGATGTTAAGCATGATCAAGTTCAAGAAACCCAAATCACTCAAGAAACTAGGATATCAGCCAAGGCTTATGAACCTTAGGTCAGGAAGATATTTAGGACGAGATAGACAAAGCCTTAGGTCTTCAGAGACTAGTGTCAATCACACTGTTAGATCTTGGGCCAAGTAGTTGAGCGCTTATCCGCACTACCCTAGCTCTAGAACTAGCGAATCTGAGATGTCTTATGGTAGAGACCCACAGGAAGTTCAGGTGTGGCTTACTTAGAGAAACCCGAAGGTCCTTACAAAACGCAACTGGAATATATCAGGACCAATTGATTAGGTTCTTGCATCTACAAGGATGGTCTAAGAAGATTTGTTGTCTAGATTAAGATAGGTTATTTTGAAGTTGACCTTCCACAGGGGTGAGAAGTTGAGGGATCTCTAAGAGAATTTTCATTAAAGCAAATCAAAATTGGGTCTTTGTATTACATGAATCGACATGGTTTGTTAAGTCAATTAAATTGAAACCTTAAGCTAACTTTGGGACTTTTACAGGTTCATCGAGAGCACTAAAAGGCGTCCAAGCACGAGCATACTGCAAGCTTGAGAACGGTGTTCTTGAGCACTCAAGAGCAAGGGATAAGCAACTTAAGGTTGGATCGTTCTCAACCCCCTCTGTCAATTCCTAGCTCAGGCTAAGAACGAATAGAGGTTTTGAGTAGTTAGGGCGACGTTAAGCATGATCAAGTTCAAGAAACCCTAATCACTCAAGTGCAAGCATAAATAAGCTACATTTGTGAAAAACCCTAAAGTAAAAGAACTTCAAGCAATCAAAGTCAAGAACGATAAAACGCAAGTGTCCCTTGTGATGAAAATTGGGTGGAAAAGAAGTGACATCCTAAGAAAAATAAAAAAACAAGGAAGTAATACAAAAGAACTCTACAACGAGGTTGTACTGGGAAAAACTAGGATATCAGCCAAGGCTTATGAACCTTAGGTCAAGAAGATATTTAGGATGAGATAGACAAAGCCTTAGGTCTTTAGAGACTAGTGTCAATCACACTGCTAGGTCTTGGGCCAAGTAGTTCAGTGCTTATCTGCACTACCCTAGCTTTAGAGCTAGCAAATCTGAGATGTCTTATGGTATGGAGAGACCCACAGGAATTTCAGGTGTGGCTTACTTAGAGAAACCCGAAGGTCCTTACAAAACGCAATTGGAATATATCAGGACCAACTGATTAGGTGCTTGCATCTATGAGGATGATCTAAGAAGATCTGTTGTCCAGATTAAGATAGGGTATTTTGAAGTTGACCTTCCACAGGGGTGAGAAGTTGAGGGATCTCTAAGAGAATTTTCATAAAAGCAAATCAAAATTGGGTCTTTGTGTTACATGTATGGACATGGTTTGTTAAGTCAATTAAATTGAAATCATGAGCTAACTTTGGGACTTTTATAGGTTCATCGAGAGCACTAAAGGGTGTCCAGAGCCCGAGCATACTGCAAGCTTGAGAACGGTGTTCTTGAGCACTCAGGAGCAAGGGATAAGCAACTTAAGGTTGGATTGTTCTCAACCCCCTCTATCAATTTCTAGCTTAGGCTAAGTACGGAGAGAGGTTTTGATTAATTAGGGCAACGTTAAGCATGATCAAGTTCAAGAAACCCTAATTACTCAAGTGCAAGCATAAATAGGCTACATTTGCGAAAAACCCTAAAGTAAAAGAACTTAAATTAAGCGTACTATCTGAATCCTTGGGAGTTCAGGAGGCTGTCTACATAGCCATTCGACAATCTATTCGACACGACTAGCGTAGAGTCGATACATGACCACAAGCAGGAAAGAATATAGGAATATCAGTAACCGAACCCACCACTACCATAGAACACATAGCTAACCCCACCCCCACCATTGACTTCACTGCTGAAACTTTTGTAGAGACATCGCCCATCTCACCCCCACACCCTCCATCTCCCCCTTCTCCACCACCGCCACCTCCCACTAGTGAACAAAGTGCAGTCATAACAACTACCATCACCCACACCCCAACCTCATCCACATCCTTCTCCTTTCGTGAGCCAACCTCAGAAGCCACCCTCTTCTCTTCCATCACCAATCCCTTCTACACTTTGCCATTCCGACCCCATCACTAGCCATCCCATAATACCTAGCATTGTGAGATACCTCCAACCCACTAACAACATTCTTGGTCTTCCAGCTTACCCTCTTTGCATGTAACCCCATCCCATGATCCTTACTTCCCTTTCACATCCTCAATCTTTTCCCACACCATAGCCGCAACCATCACCCCATCCCCCTAGGTCTCATTCATGGAGGATTTTCTTCACCAACATAATACGCAATTGTTCAGACAACACTTACCCACACTCACTTCCTGACACACACACACACACACCACGGTCACTTCACCTACCATCCCCACATACATGGTCGCACCTACACGCACCACATTGCCAGATCCTACGAACATTTCACCATCCATAGCACCACCCCCTCCCCCCACTCTTCCACCATCCATAGCACCACCCCCTCCCCCCACTCTTCCACCATCCCCCACTCCCCTACCACAAACCTCACCAATCACCACATCATTGGTAGACACCGCATTCCCAACCCCCATTCCCATTGCATTACACACTATTTCCCCTACATCTCATAATGTAAGTAATATGTTTAATACATTCATTCAGTATGCACACCAACTGCAACAAACATACCACCGATTGGAAGATCGCAATGCTGCCTTTCGAGCAGAGTCTCAGTGATTGCATGTTAGAGTCAGTATCTTGAAGGCTGATCACCAAAAACTCCTAGTAGAACATACGACTTTACAATAGGCTCACAGTGAAATGGAGTCAAAGTTGTCAAACGTAGATGATCAAACAGTCAAGGACTTAGAAAACATGCTTGAAGCACAGATGCTCATAAATGGTAAATTACGTCGGAATTTAGGACTTCTCCACAAACACATGGCCATGGCATTAGAAGAGAACAAGCGCCTCCAATAGCAAAACCAAGATAACCTTGAAGCCGCTATGGAAGGCAACTCAGGCGCAGAAATTAGTCCAACAAAGTACCGTGTTGTTCCCTCTAAAAATATTAGAATATTACTAGAGGAGCATGCAAATTTTTTGGGGTCCTTTGAAAAGTTAGAATCAGAATGTGTTGATCTAAAGAAGTAGTTAGCAGATGCCAATACAACTCAGCAGGACTCAACCATCCCGCGACAATCCACAGAAGAATTAGAGGCCCTAAAGAAGTAGGTGGTAGAACTACAAACATGTTTATTACCATATGAAAGGCTGCCCTCACCAATCGAAGAACTAGAACCTGAAATGGTGGTTGAGATTCCTGTCGATGAAAGTTATGAAGAGCCATACGAGCAAATGCCAGTACCTGGCGGGCGATTCACTTCAGAGGGAATAGAAACCTTGGAAATTGAAGTCCGATATTGGCTCAAGAGGGTCGAGCAAGTGGGACAAACCCATGACGATCATGTTGTAGTGCAGATTCAATCCCTCACCAATCTGGAAGAAACCGTTCTCAAATCTTCCTACTTTCAACACCTATCCCATCGGTGATTAATGATAACATCAGAGCCACAATACATGCCCTACTTTGTCTTATTACACGACTATAATGCAGAAATTAAAAGGCATACAGGGAAAGAGCCCACCTTTGCAACATAGTTCGAGCCTCATGACTTACCTCAAAATGCACGTGCTGGCTACATCTTTCAACCTACTTGGCGAGAATGGCTATTAATCGACTACCCTGAGATGATGAGCACTTGTGCCACCATCCCACTATATATCAAGTATAACCCATGTTATTGCCCAATGGTCCATCGTAGATCATGGCAAGCTTTTGCAATCAAAGTACACAACAATAAAGGATGCTCTACATGGGTCAACTATCCATATTTTGCTCCACCTCGAGAGCTGCCAACTATAGCATATATGATATCCACCATATGACACTGGTCTACATGCTTAAAGAATGTGCCAGACATTGTAGCGAAGATGTGTATGAAAATATTTGAGCTCACGATAGTCATCTTCAAAACCTTTTGAAAGGTCTAGGATCCATACATCTCCGCCCCTAGATTTTGTAAAGGAAACAAAGATTTAGTATACGACATGAGCCAGACCCCCTTAGTGAACATAATCTTTGCATGGCATGCATGCATCAAGTATTTACCTGCTTGTTACAAGCAGACCTTTGAGGAAATGTTCTCTACTGGGTTCTAGGAATATCATTCTGAAATGTTCATTCCCATACCAACACATTTGCTACATCTCTTTGCAGTAGAACAGGCCATTCATGCCAATCAGCTACGTGTGCCACATCTCGACATTCCAGGTCCAATCAATTGGGATAAGATCATGACAGATTGGGCTTGAGGATTACGCATTCAAGAACATCACCTAGCCACAGATGTTATTGAGTATTACATCAAGCAATCCCACCAATAAGGGTCTATCAACGCGAGAGAGGGGGGCTATTGGCAGCAATCAGGGCATCACAAGACAAGGGAGCCAACATAAAGAATCAGAGCAGAGAGAAGGGCCAAGCAGGAAAAGCAGTCAAAGAAGATCCGGCAATTAGGCCATACAATTTTTCCAAGATATCTCCCATTTAATAGTGATTTTCATCACTACATGAACATTGTAAATATCATTTTTGGTATATTAGACTCCATTTTATTCAAGCCGAGGAGTCATCGAGCTTGAGGAGTACTGGAAGTAGCAAGATACCAATTTTCATAATTTTTAGACTTCGTTTGAGCCCTCAAATAAGCCTTGGAACCTAATTTTTATCTAGGCTGGACACTAGGTTTGGACAGCGGCAAAGCTAGTCAAAAACTATAAAAAGAGCTAGAGAGCTCAAAGAACTCCATTGTTCCTCTCTTTGTTCTTGCCTTGTGTGCACGTGTGTGTGTATGTGTGTGCATCTTTTGTGCTTCTCACTCACGCACTTGTGCCATCACTTGCTCATAGTCGTCATACTAGTCCTCACATCTCCACGGATTGACAATTATGAGGTGGATCTCCTCACGTTGGTACTTGCCATTGTGCTAGAGTGACATTGTGTAACCTTGGTAGGTGATTGGAAGATAAGTATAACCTTCTTCCCCTTCACTCATGTCTCCTATTTTGTCTAGAGGTATCTTTGGGACTTTCTGCTTAGAGCTTACTTTCGACACATTGGAAACACGTTCTGGAACTTGACTTACTACATGTTTCCACAACTGAAGTTTTACTTTGAGCAGCTCTTCTAATGTGAGATGACACTCAACCTTAGTGTTCTTCATGACTTTAGTGTTCCTTGGAACCACTGAGTCTTCATTTCTTATCGGTATTGTAGGAGCTCTGATTTGAAGAATTCCCATGGACCTCTAAATTGTGGCAACTCTTGTAAAGAGTTAGATTCAAAATCCAATCTTTCATCTTCTTGTTGCTCTACTTGATCTCCATAAATAGATGGAATGTCTTGGGGAAATTGATCATGAAGGTCATCAATTTCAGGAATAGGTGGGGGATTATCCTTCTTCTTGGCCCATTTCTCTTCTTGCATTTCCCACAAGAACTCTTGAGAGTACTACTGAATTGAAAGAGGTGTTTCATCATCCATGGAATCAGGATCATAACCTTCCATTGGTGGTGAGCTTTCTCTTGTCTAAGGGTTCTTGGGTATTCTCACACTTTAGGTAATGGAAAATCATGTTCATCTCTTTGATGCCTCTATGCTCGGTGTCTCTCTCTTTCAAGTCTTTCACCCTTATGTCTAGATCTCTTGCTGCCCACAGTGTATGCAAAACTTACCTCAGGTCTCTCTCTTGTGTGTTCTCATTGTGCCTCATGCACTTGGGATGATCTTGCTCCGTGGAGGCCATGGATGACATTAGATCTTGGTGCAAGGAAAATCAATTTGCTCTTCCAAGTGTATGCATGCCTATCATGCTCTGTTACCAAGAACATTCTCTCCGATGTGTTATCTAGATAGACAAATTTGCATGGTATCTCAGGATCTTTGAACTCGTAGATGGTGACTCTGTTTATTTTGCTAAGTTGATCTGGCTTGTATCTCCATAAAGCTTCCTCTATTTCTCTATTCAAAAAGAGTTCTATGCTTTTGTTTGTCTTAGGGAACCCACTCTGGCATTATCACTCTAGTCAAGACAGATTTGCTTCAAGGAGTCTTCAATTCTCGTCTTAGGTCTCCTTGCTCTAGGTCTCCTATCTTGTTCTCTGGAACGATATTTCCAAACTCATCTATCCTGTCTGGTAAGTTGGTAGCCACATACATGGTTCCTTGCTTATCAATGTAAGAACCATCTTCGAATTTAACCACTGGGTGTTCAAGTTTGAAGGGTTGATCTGGATTTTTGAGTTGAACAATTGATCGCCTCATGAAATCCTCATAGATGCATGCAGCTAATCCGTTGGTCCTAATATAATCCAATTGTGTCTTATACGAACCTTCTGGTGTTTGTAAATAGGCATTGCCTGAGCTACCTGCAAGTCTTTCCATGATAAAAGACATTTTTGAATCACTTGTTTTCGAGCTTAGTACGTAGAGATAATCACTCAGTTGTTGTGCCCACGATCTAGCTGTGTGATTGACACTAGCTTCAGATGATCTGATGCTTTGTCTATCTTGTCCTAGGTGTCTACCTGATCTTAGGTTCATAAGCTTTGTCTATTAATCCCAATTTTCCCAAGTACAATCATTTTGCAAAGTTCTTTTGTAATAGTTACTTATTCTTTTGTAGGTTTCTCTCGTATAATCTTAGCTTGAACCTGAGAAATTAGGGTTTTCTTGGACTTATGTCATGCTTATCATCACCCTAATTAATCAATATCACTAGTCGTATTTAGCTTAAGCTAAGAATTGACTAAGGGGGTTAAGAATGATTCCAACCTCAAGTTTGATGCTCTAAAAAAAAAAAATGCTATGATGTCCAATAATTGTGCTCCCCAATCCTCGCTTTGTGCTGCACTTTGCCTTGCTCTGGAATCCTTTGAATGCTCTCAATACACCTGTAAAAATCCCACAATTAGATCAAGATTTAGACTTAATATTTTTAATAGACCACTTGCATTCAAGTATCTCCAAGACCTAACTTTCCCCCTTGTATTTTTGAAAAAGAATTCTAGAGATCCCTTAATTGATAATCCAAGGTGAGGGTCGAATTCAAAATACCATATTTATAACTCAACAAGCTTTCCAACGAACTCAAAATCACTCAAGATGGAGTTCGTATGAGAAAGTTATGTCCAATAAGGCTTCTAGGGGTCAAAACAGGCAAACAGGACTTCTCAGAGAATCATGATTTTTTGCAAATCAGGCAGCCAAAAAGTCCCTTTTTTTTTTACAAGTGAAACTACCAGAGAATCCCAATTCTCTCAAAATCCACACTTTCTCAAATGCCAAGTCTAGAGAATCTCGATTTTCTCAAAATCCACAAATCTAGATAATCGCAAATTCCTCCAATTTTCTAAGTCCAAAAGATCACGATTTTCTCAAAATCACTAAGTCCATGAAATCGTGACTTTCTCAAATGCCAAGTCTAGAGAACCGTGATTTTCTCAAAACCCACAAATCCAGAGAATCACAAATTTCTCCAGTTTTCTAAGTCCAAGAAATCATGATTTTCTCAAAATCACTAAGTCCAGGAAATCGTGACTTTCTCACATGCCAAGTCCAGAGAATCGCGATTTTCTCAAAATCCATAAATTGAGAGAATCGCTAATTTCTCCAATTTTCTAAGTCCAAGAAATCGTGATTTTCTCAAAATCAATAAGTCTAGGAAATTACGACTTTCTCAAATGCCTAGTCAAGAGAATTACGATTTTCTCAAAATCCACAAATCCAAAGAATTGCAAATTTCTCCAATTTTCTCAAGTCCAAAGAATCGCGATTTTCTCAAACTTCAAAATGCAAAGAATCGCGACTTTCTCAATTTTCCCAAGTCCAGAGAATCGCAATTTCCTCAAAATGCACAATTCCAGAGAATCGTGACTTTCTCCAATTTTCTCAAGTCCAGAGAATCACGATTTTCTCAAACTCCAAAATGCTGAGAATCATGAATTTCCCAAGTTCAGAGAATCGCGATTTTCTCAAACTCCAAAATGCAGAGAATCGCGACTTTCTTAATTTTTTTCAAGTCTAGAGAATCGCAATTTTCTCAAACTCCAAACTACAAAGAATCGCAAATTTCTCAATTTTCCCAAGTCGAGAGAATCGTGATTTCCTCAAAATGCACAATTTGAGAGAAACTTGATTTTCTCACCTTCAGAGAATCACGATTTTCTCACTTTCAGAGCATCACAATTTTCTCAAAAAGAATTTAGGTGGGAAAAAATTTTGAATTTTCCAGAGAATCGTGATTTTCTGAACCCAAACACTTCCTAGATCTTTTTTGCATTCCCACACATGAGAAATGATGTGAAAATGGTGAAAATGAACTAAAAAAAAAAGATTCTATGAAGATAAAAATGGATGAAGATGGTGATGATGAAGATGGAGAAGAGAAATAAAAAAATGAATAGAAAATGACTATTTTTACCTTCCAACGGTGCAAATCTATGATCTTACCATCACAATTCTCATCTTCAAGCAATGCTCCCCGGCAATGGCGCCAAAATTTGGTGTAGCTCAAGCGTGAGTACCACCTCCTTTACTTGTCAATCCGTGGAGACATGAGGAGGATATGAAGATCATGAGCAATTGTGGTGAGCAAATGTGAGTGACAAGCACATACATGCACACACACACACAAGGCAAGATCAAAGAGAGGAACAATGGAAAGCTTCAATTGCACAAGACCTCTCTTACAAAAGCTTCAATCTCTAACAAGCCAACTTTCTAACAAGTCAATAAGAAGCTAACCCCAAAAGTGAGCTCTCTAGCTCTTTTTATAGTTGTTTGACTAGTTTTGGCCCTGTCTAGACCTAGTGTCTGGCCTAGTTAAAAATTAGGTTCCAGGCCTATTTGAGAGCTCAAAAAAGTCTAAAAATTATGAAAATTTATACGTAGATACTTCTAATGCTTCTCAAGCTTGAGGACTCCTCAGCTTGCACAAAATGGAGCTACAAAAAGGTGAAATGATATTTACAATGGTTTTAGTTATCAAAATCGCTCTTTTTGAAGGAGTTTCTTATTAAAATTTGACATACACTTCTTGGAGCTCCCTACTTGCTCCTTCTTCTTGTGTGTCACTTCTTTGACATGTTCTTGCACCTCCTTCTTGACCTTGAGTACTAACACATACATACATACATACATGCACACGCACATACATACATACATACATACATACATACATACATACATACATACATTCATACATACATACATACATACATACATACATACATACATGCATACATACATACAAAATTACATACATACATATGTACATACATAGAAAAACACATATAGACATATATACATATGTACAAGTACATACATACATACATACATACATATACACACATACATACATACATGCATGCATGCATACATACAGACATACATACATAGATACATGCATGCATGCATATGTACGTACATACATACACATATAAATACATATATACATACATGCATGCATGTGTGCATGCATACAACACTATGTATCTACACACATAGATATATACATATAGAAATACATGCATCCATGCATAAATGTGTACATATAGACATTACATAGACACATTCTTGCTCTATTTGCTTACTTACTTAGTCGCTCACTAACTAACATACTTGCTTGCTCACTAACTGACATACTCGCTTGCTCACTCACTTACATACTTGCTTACTTATGCACCTAGGAATTGTAATAATTTTTTACTTTCATATCAACACATATATACTTACCTACATGAGATTATAATGCTTGTATCTTATACTCTCACTTTAGATTGGTTTAGAATCGCATGCATGTAGTGAGTATATTTTTTGATATATGATTTCAAATACAATGACTCATTAGGGTGAAAAATAGAAAAAAAAGGGCCATGTAAAGATTTGAATTAGTTTTTTTTAATCCGGATTAATGTTGTCAAATTGTTTCAAAAATTTCCATGTACGTGCATTTAAAATGTATCTTATGCAAATATATTAGTTTTGTAAGAGAGAGAAAGTTCATGTGATAATAATGAAAAGTGATTTGCCTCAAAGTTTGTGCTTGTTGGTCGTTCACCAAATTTCAAGTTTCTCTCTTGTTCTTCGACTTATATAATAGGTGTTTAGGATGTTCTCCACTTTTTTACTCTCCTCTCCATAGTAGACCTGCTTCTCTCTTTCTTGTGAATCTGAACAATTTTGCCATGGAGAATCTCAATACGAACACTCTCACTGACCTTTCATCTAGCCGAAGTCTACGTGATAAGTTCCATGTCAACATTGCAATCAATCAAGAGTATGCAATAACAAGAAAGGTATTCCAAAGGGCTCTTCAATCTTGTGAAGTTGATGGATTACACAAAGAAGGCAAAGAACATATCGACATATGGGCAGATGGAGCTATTTATCCGATTGATCCACAAACTAGAAGGTATCCACCTTTTCATAATCTTCATGATCTGATTAGATTTGTAGGAGATGGTGATGGCGGTTTATGTGGTTATTGTTCAAAGCTCTGTGAGATTTCAAAGAACTATATGCCATACATAAACTATCTACAAAATGTACTACATCAGAGAGACTTACGTCAGAGGGATCTAGAAAAAAGTTACCGCATTTGTCTTCTCAACTAAAAGCTTTCAAACAAATGAAAGAAACTCCTATAGGATTGAGAATGCGGTCAAAACGAGTAAAACCTTTTTTAAATTTAATTTGAAAATGTGGCCAGAAAGAAAAGAAAATGAAAATTTTAAGAGATCATGTAACAAACATGTTAGGTTTAAACATTATGAGCAATTTTGAGAGTGTTCATTTTTGAACGGTTTATTTTTATAAAACTCATGAAAGAAATGAATTTGTTGCTAGAACCATCTCAAATTCAGGAGGCTTGTGATGGATTTGGAGTGAGTAGAAAGGGTTATAGAGCAATTTCAAAAGTTTGGTGTGATTTTCTTACATTTAATAAAGTAAAATGCTTTGGATTGCCTAGACCTTATCATGTAGGAAAGTATTAACTCTGCTTGAATAAGAGAATCACATCTATAATTGGTGACTAAAAACACACTCACGATAACATGCGTTATGAGGTAGGAAAACATACTTTACATTTCACTTACAATGCATTGAAAAATATGTGGATAGATATAACAAGATTTTAGACATACATGGTCCAGTTCTATAATATAAAAGAACGTGAATGTTCTAGCCTTTTGAAATTTGTAATAAAACTTGATGAAGATGAAATTAAAAAGCATCAAAAGCTAGAGAGAATAAGTATTGCACTAATGAATAGAGCTTTGGACTATAGCCTTGGGAAACTGGATACTCCATCTCTCAAAGTACAATAAAAAATGAAGTTATGGTGAGTTCGGTGTGCTCAAGTTCCATCTGAGAATCATAAAACACCTGTTGGTGTAATTCAAGCCTTAACACTTGGCTTGGATATCAACCTTGAAGACATTACATAAAGCTTGGATTAATTCTTGAAGATTGAGTCATAGAAACTCATGCTTATGAGTTCTTACTTTTTTACTTATTGTAAAAGTCATTGTGACTTTGGAATATCTTGTAATCACACCTACTTGAGAAAGTCGTGGAAACTTGAAAGTTGTAATGGAGAGAATATCTCCCTAAGTTTAGTGGAGAGATTTTAGGGAGCTTCAATTTGAATTTCAAATTCAAATGACCAATCAACTCTTATAAAAGCTATGAAGAAAAGTCGCGGGTTAGCTTGTTCATTTTCAGCTCATATCCCGAGGCTAATCCATCTATCTCTGAGTGTGTGAGTGCTACACTATAGCCTACACATCTGAGTACCATTGAGCATCACATTCTATGCCAATGGGAATGTACAATCAATAGATCTAATACATATACTTACATTCATAATCTTTGGTTTCTCTGAGTGACCATCTCCAACTCTGTCAACTTCCAAGAGGCATATCTCAAGATCTACTGAACCAAATTGGATGATTCAAAGTGCATTGGATTCAGCTCAAAGTCTAATATGCACGTACAAAATTTCAAGGCCATTGAATCAACCATTTCAGAGAAATCTCAGTCGAGGTGCTCACTGGTCTGTGACTGTAAGTCTCCTAAAAAATCGGGGGTGTACCTTATTTTGCTAAAGTGATTTCTCTGAGTATAGTCTATCATTTTAACTCATTCTACTTGCAAATGGTAGCTTACTAAGCTAATAGAATATCTCTAGAAGGAATTTTTCTAATTGTAACTACACTGGTCGCACTGAGCATAACACTGAGCAGGTATCAAGACCAAAATAGAAAGTTTTTCAAGTCTTGTGATTTACAAAGTAGTCTGTTTTGATCAAGTCATTACTCAAACCTTTTCCAAAGTACATATAGCATATTTTGGTGTCATTTGAAAGCTAAGCAAGTATACTAAGCATATCTGGAGTCAAAGGAGGGCAGGTGTGAAGCAGGTTTTGCAGCATCAACTCATTTCTTGAGTGCATCCAACCATCACTCCCAACAGTGGTATCAGAGCATATAAGGTAACATGGGTGATGGTTTCCCTTCCTTCATTGAAAATTTAGACAGGAACAACTACCAAGCTTGGTCTCTAAGAATGAAGACCTATCTACAAGGAAGGAGCTTGTTTGGATTCATATCAGGAGATGAGGAATTGCCCTCATTTAAAGCTAGAGGCCTACCCACCAAGGAAGAGCAAGAGAGACTCAATCAATGGTGTGCAAAAGATGCTCTGGCAAGGTCATATCTTCTAAACTCTATTTCTGATTTCCTTCTACCACACATAAGGAATTGCAAAACTTCCCAAGAGACTTGGGAAACCTTGTCAACTTACTTTTCATCAAGCACAAGGGCCAAAAAGAATCAGCTATGGATTGAGTTTACAACTCTTAGGAAGCAATCAAAGCAATCAGTCTCAGACTTTGTCACCAAGGTCAAAGACATTGCAGACCAACTTGCAAGTGTTGGAGAAGAGATTGAGGAAGAGCAAATAGTCATACAAGTAATCAATGGACTAAAGGCAGATGACAAATGGGAGAGCTTTACCACAACAATGGACTTATACATGGACATCCAAGCACCTGATCTAACAACTCTGATTGGACAACTCTTCACACATGAAGCAAAGCTTACAAAGAATGGAGAGCAATCAAAAGGTAATAATCCCTCTGCCCTTTATACTGATAAGAAGGTAAAAGATAAAGGCAAAAGTAAGAAAGTTGATGAAGAGGGCTCTACCTCCCAAGCAAACTATGCAGGGAGAGGTAGATCTTCAAGAGGTAGAGGCAGAGGAGGTAAGTTAGGTAGGGGGAGACCCTACAACCAATCTCCATGCAATATTTGTGGCCTGTCTAACCATACCACAGATGAATGCTACAAAAACTACAAAAACCAAAGAGGAAGAGGTCACCAAAGAGGAGGATACTCTCAAGGAAGAGGCAGATTCAATCAACACCAAAGCTACAATGGATACAACCATCAATACAACAACAATTACAATTACAACCACAATGGCAACTATCAAGGTGGATACAGAAATAAGAAAGACTACAACAATTATGCAGAGGAGCAAGATGACTCCCTATTGATCATGAATATGACTTCTAAGTCAGGTATCAATGATGATCACTTATTCTATATTGATTCAGGTTGCTCTAATCATGTAGCTGGAAATGTTGCATTACTTTCTGATTTGGAAGAACCCAAAGGCAAGCATCAAGTGCAGACAGGTGATGACACTAAACATTCAGTTGTTAAAGTAGGCAATGTCAAAACTAGTGATGGTAATCAGAATTTATTGAGCAGAGTATTGTATGTTCCAACAATCACCAAGAATCTAATGAGTGTAGGTCAGATTGTGGAAAAAGGTCTACAGGTCAGGTTCACTCAACATGGTGCATATGTGGAGGATCCAAGACATGGATTCAGAAGGATAGCCAAGGGAGAAAAAACAGGTAGATTGTTTACCTTTGAACTTGAAGACACTAAGAATATTGCTTTATACAACTATAAGGATCAAACACTATCAGAATTGGAGATTTGGCACAAGAGATTAGGTCACATTGGAGAGAGGACCTTAAAACAAATGAGCAGGGATCAACGTGTGCTTGGGATACCTAATGTATCCAAGCAACACATGATATACAAGTGTGGGGCTTGTCAATTTGGTAAGTCACACAGATTGCCCTATAACAAGAAAGGTTTTAAACATGAAGATTATCTGGAATTGGTGCATATAGATGTTTGGGGACCTAGCAAGGAGCCATCCATATCTGGATCAAGGTACTATGTGTCCTTCATTGATGACTATAGCAGGTGGATTGTCTTATATTTCATGAAACATAAAGATGAAGTATTTAATTGTTTCAAGAGGTACCTTGCACTAGTTGAAAATCAAACAGGTAGACATTTGAAGAAGCTAAGGTCAGATGGTGGTGGAGAATACTTCTCCAATGACTTTGAAGATTTCTTGCAGGAAAGAGGCATCAAGAGGGAGATTACTACAAGGTACTCACCTGAACAAAATGGGGTAGCTGAAAGGAGGAATAGACTCATTGTAGAGACAGCTAGGTCTATGCTAAATGAAAAGAAATTGCCAAATTATCTTTGGGCAGAGAGTGTATCTACTGCCACATATTTAATTAACAGGTTGCCATCAAAGACACTTGATGGAATGACACCCTATGAGGCTTGGCATGGTAAGAGACCTTCTCTGGATCATTGCAAAATCTTTGGTTGTGTTGCATATGTGCATATTCCCTCACAGGTAAGGGGAAAGCTAGACCCCAAGGCTGAAAAATGTATCTTTATTGGTTATGATTTGAATCAGAAGGGATACAGATTCTACAACCCCTCAAACAAAGGCTTCAAGGTAAGCAGAGATGTCATCTTTGATGAGAATGATTCATGGTATGAAAATGAATGCAGGAAGGTTAGTCTACCTTATGACATGGAAGAAGACTTCCCCAAGCTTACCAAGCAAGAACCAATTCAGAAAGAAGACACAAGCTCAGATGATGAAGACACCATCAACATTGAAGAGTTCAAGGCTTGGAAATCCAAAGGGAAAATGAAGATGAAGAAGCTAGAGGATATACCAGAATCCTCAACTCAAGCTATGAGGAGATCTCAGAGAGAAAGTAAGAAGCCTATTAGATATGGGTATGATACTTCTCTTGTAACTAAGCATTCTGTATATCTTGCAAAGGATCTCTTGAATGAAGAACCAGGTACATTTGAAGAAGCAATCACTAAACCAGAATGGAAGGAAGCAATGGATGAAGAAATGCAGGCTCTCAAAGAGAGTGACACTTGGGACTTGGTACCCAAGAAAGAATCTATGAAGGTGATAGGATCCAGATGGATCTACAAACTCAAGAGGAATTCAGATGGTATAATAAACAGGTATAAAGCTAGGTTGGTAGCCAAGGGTTTTGCACAAACCCAAGGCATTGATTATGAGGAGACATTTTCTCCTGTGGCCAAGATGCCAACTATCAGAGTTATGGTGAGTGTAGCTGCATCCAAGAATTGGAACATGTACCAATTGGATGTGAAGAATGCATTCTTGAATGGATGGATATCTGAAGAAGTCTACATGTCACAACCACCTGGCTATGAAGATCCCAAGAAGGTAAATCATGTGTGTAAATTGAAGAAGGCTCTGTATGGGTTGAAGCAGGCACCTAGAGCATGGAATTACAGGTTGACAACCTACCTCCTAGACCAAGGATTCATAATGAGTAAAGTAGATACTTCATTGTTTATCAAAAGGAACAATTCAGAGGTAATATACTTGTGTGTCTATGTTGATGACATCATTATTACAGGAAATGATGTTCAGGGAATTAGACACATCAAAGGACAGATGATGAAGGAATTCAAGATTAATGATCTTGGATTATTGAAGTACTTCCTAGGACTTGAATTGGTCTACACAAATTCAGGTATCTTTATTACTCAAAAGAAGTACATTCAGGATATGGTCAAGAAGTTTAATTTGCAGGATGCTAAAGTTTCAAGCACTCCTATGGAGGTCAACCACAAACTCAGTGCTCATGAAGGGGAAGAACTCCAAGACATTACAAGTTACCAGAGTTTGGTAGGTAGTCTAAATTATGCTACCTTAACCAGGATTGATATATCTTATGGTGTTAGTGTACTCAGCCAATTTATGCACAAACCAAGAGTACCTCATTTAGAGGCAGCAAAGAAGATAGTGAAGTACCTAAAGGGAACACAAAATCATGGTTTGTACTTTCCCTATTCATCAGACATTGATATTAAGGTATATTCAGATGCAGATTGGGCAGGTTGCAAGGATGACAGGAGGAGCACATCAGGGTACATTTGTTTTGCAGGTGATAAACCAATTTCTTGGTCATCCAAGAAACAACCTACAGTAGCTTTGTCATCTACTGAGGTAGAGTATAGAGGGCTAGCAAATGCCACTCAAGAAGCTATCTGGTTGAAGCTTTTATATTCAGAATTGGGGCTATACACAAGACCACCAATCATATTTGGTGATAACACAAGTTCTCTTCACCTTGCAACTAATCCAATTTATCATGCTAGGACAAAACACATAGAGGTTCATTACCACTATGTGAGGGAGAAGTTACTTAGCAAAGATATTCAATTGTCATATGTGTCTACTAATATGCAATGTGCAGATTTGCTTACTAAAGCTCTAGATGGAAGCAAGCTATGCAGATTTAAATCCATGATTGGATTGCAGGAAGTAATTGAAGACTAGAGATGAAGACTTGAGCCAAAGTGTTTGGCTTGAGGGGGAGCTGTTGGTGTAATTCAAGCCTTAACACTTGGCTTGGATATCAACCTTGAAGACATTACATAAAGCTTGGATTAATTCTTGAAGATTGAGTCATAGAAACTCATGCTTATGAGTTCTTACTTTTTTACTTATTGTAAAAGTCATTGTGACTTTGGAATATCTTGTAATCACACCTACTTGAGAAAGTCGTGGAAACTTGAAAGTTGTAATGGAGAGAATATCTCCCTAAGTTTAGTGGAGAGATTTTAGGGAGCTTCAATTTGAATTTCAAATTCAAATGACCAATCAACTCTTATAAAAGCTATGAAGAAAAGTCGCGGGTTAGCTTGTTCATTTTCAGCTCATATCCCGAGGCTAATCCATCTATCTCTGAGTGTGTGAGTGCTACACTATAGCCTACACATCTGAGTACCATTGAGCATCACATTCTATGCCAATGGGAATGTACAATCAATAGATCTAATACATATACTTACATTCATAATCTCTGGTTTCTCTGAGTGACCATCTCCAACTCTGTCAACTTCCAAGAGGCATATCTCAAGATCTACTGAACCAAATTGGATGACTCAAAGTGCATTGGATTTAGCTCAAAGTCTAATATGCACCTACAAAATTTCAAGGCCATTGGATCAACAATTTCAGAGAAATCTCAGTCGAGGTGCTCACTGGTCTGTGACTGTAAGTCTCCTAAAAAATCGGGGGTGTACTTTATTTTGCTAAAGTGATTTCTCTGAGTATAGTCTATCATTTTAACTCATTCCACTTGCAAATGGTAGTTTACTAAGCTAATAGAATATCTCTAGAAGGAATTTTGCTAATTGTAACTACACTGGTCACATTGAGCATAACACTGAGCAGGTAGACCAAAATAGAAAGGTTTTCAAGTCTTGTGATTTACAAAGTAGTCTGTTTTGATCAAGTCATTACTCAAACCTTTTCCAAAGTACATATAGCATATTTTTGTGTCATTTGAAAGCTAAGCAAGTATACTAAGCATATCTGGAGTCAAAGGAGGGAAGGTGTGAAGCAGGTTTTGCAGCATCAACTCATTTCTTGAGTGCATCCAACCATCACTCCCAACAACACCTAAGTGGTTAATCTTACAGACAAACATTCCAAATGTTATCCAAAGGCATCATTGAGGAGAATTGTTGAATGTGAACCACTACAAAAGCTTTAAAATGAGTGGAGACTTAAAGACTCTAAAATGCATGTTTGGTATAAGCAGGGGTGCAAATTGTAAGTACCCTTGTTTGCGCTACATGCAAAGTCCAAATACAAGAGGATGCATTGCTAGAACTGAGGTTGAGGAAGCTCCTTCTAGACAAAATGTTAATCTACATAATTACTCATCTTCTGCCATGATTTGGGATCCCATACTTCCAATAGAATTGATTAATGTACACATATGTACACTGCATGGAGAGTCAAGGATCATTGATAAATTGGTCCGTCTTCACTTGGATTATGCATATTACATCAAGCCTACAACGCTTGCAGATGAATGCATAAAAAAACTATGAATCTCTGCTTTCAGAAATGGGATTTCATGGTGGTGGTGATGTTCATCTAAGAAAAGATCCAAATCTGTCACAAAATACAGGTGATTTATTACAGGATGTGTCAATGGGAGGTGCAAAAGTAAGAAGATTCTTCAGCAACACTGATGGAAAACAACTAAATGCAATGTGGAATTCTTGGAAACAATTTTGCGTGTTTACAAAAAATGTAAAAAGCAACTCAAAAATAGCAAAAAAAAGAATGTAGGTTTGGGCCAGAGTAGATAATTTTTTGAAGATTATGAGGCAACAAGTTACATCTAATATCTATGTGATTGAATTCAGAAGCGAAATCATAGAGCTTATAGAAACCATCACAGAGGCATGGAGTGTCAAAGACATAAGTTTTTGAAGAAATTTACTCCACCAATATACTTGTTGTGTTTTGAAATAAACATCTCATGATATTTAGCTTTATGTTTTTACACCATATTCTTCTTCTGCATGATCCATTCTTTGCAAAAATAGAAACTCTTGCCACATGGAACACCCACGGCATGGAAAAATCTCATTATCAAGCAAGAAAAAGATTCTTCAGATGCACAAGAAAAGGAGGAGCCACAAAAGTAATGCTTTCAAAGAGCTATTTGATTGGTTCTATAGAAGACAATTACAAAGGAGCACATGCCAGATATCATCACAAGATAATCTATACAGATAATGTCAATGAGGACTATCACTAGATGTCATTTCTTTTAGGACATATGGATTCACAAAAAAGAATGATATTTCATTCCAGTTTGAAGCTATAATATTTAGAATATCTTTTATAATTCTTATGGCCAAAAAATACATATGGATGTATACGCAATTTCTGAACTCATGAGTTTTTGAAATAAAATATTTATTCTTCTTTCAATCTTTTGAATGAGCTTGACTTTGGCAAATCTACTATGTATCTAAGGAACTCCTTTCTCCCGTAGCTAGCAATACTTTGTACATCTAACACCTCTACAACCATCGCATAGCTTGAATAACAAAGGAAATAAATATCCAGCTCTAGAAGCATTGAGCCCTAGGGCATGGTCAAAAATCCTGAACGTTGCAGTTCTCTAAAGAAGCAAAATCATATATGCATTTAAGGGTAATGAGGAAAATCCCATGTACTTTGAAAGATTCTTCATAGAGAATAATGCAAAATCAGGGTCCTCACTATACTGCTTATGTACAACACAATAAATCTGGATTCAACTTTGGAAGATAGTGAATGACTGAATGTATATCCAGTTTTTCTTTTCCTTTACTCTTTATAGATTCTCTTTTGCCCCTGCCAAGATAATTGTCCTCATCTAATATAGATAACTGTGGAAACAATGAAAAAGCAAGATCAGAGAGAGCAAAACAAGTTTGAATGACACAGGACAAAAATGAATTTATAAAATGAGTAAAGACGATGACTAATTCAAGCAACTAGGATCATCAAGAAATCTTGGATGGGCCTAATCGCTTGAATTGGTCGTAAATTGGAATCATTACAAATCTACCATCGATTTCCATCACTTATGACTATTGAGAGATAAAGGCCTTTAATAAATAGCAAATGAAGATCTTCACAAACACAACCAATTCAAGTGAACAAGCTTATCCAAAAGGTTTTGGATAAGCCTAATCGCTTGAATTGGTGGGTCTTGAAAGATCATCATTTTCATTAGAGAAGGTAGCCTTTTTGTGATATGCAGGCAACAATATCAGGAATAGTTATCAGATCAGCAAATTAAATCATGAATTAGAGGAATCCAAGAGACGATCGATTCAAGTGAATAGGCTCATCGAAAAGTCTCAGCTGGGCCTAATTTCTTGAATTGGTCATGTCTTCTAAATGATTGCAAATAGATGTTATTTGGCTTGTTCACATAACAGACAAGCTAAAAAAGCCATAAGAAGGAACAAATCTAGACATGACCAATTCAAGCAAATAGGCTCATAAAAAATTGTTCGATGGGCCTAATCGCTTGCATCGGTCGTATCTCAGAATTTCCTTGTCTGCATGTACCTTGACCTCATCTTCCTCATGAATCAGTTTTTTCTTGTTAATCCTTATTTTTCCTTTGTCCTCAGCTACCTCCACAAACGACAATCCTTGAGTAAATCCCCAAAACTTTTTGTTGCTGGTCAAAAACTTCATCTGCAAGGGTTGGCTGCTATGAGAGCACTCTTTCATAGCAGCTTGAGAGAGCTTTGGATGAGTCTTTGAATTCTTTATTTGACAAGGATAAGTCCATGTTTGGAAATTCCTCTTTACTTTTATCTTGCTCATTTATAAACCTCCTTGCAACTTCTTTTGATTCAGCTATAGCAGCAAGGCAGTAGTCTTCTCCAATGTTGAAGAGCTCTTGAATGCAATAGAGAGGAACAAAATCCTTCCCAGAGATAAACTAATATGGAAGATTTGGAAGAAGGAGTGATTTCTATGAGATTTTCACATTTTCTTCTTGCTCTCTTATAGTAGTCTCTACTCTGAGAGAAGCAACATCAAAGTTCCTAACCTCTTCTTCTTTTGCTTGGAGGTTAATCTCTTCAACAATCTCTTTGACTTGACTTTTAGAATATTTCTCAAGAGAAACATCTAGGGATGCCCTTTTTTCTTTATCATGTTTCTTTTCTTCAATCTCCCCAATTGAGATGTGATCAAGCCAGATTAGAAACCCTATGCTCAAGGGCATTAAACAACAATTATTTTGGTGTTCTGGGCAAATTTCTATCCTGCCTGGCAAAGCGGAAATCTTCCTACATTTTCTAGTGATTCTTGCCCTATCCAAAGGATCCTTCCCAAAAATCCATAAGAAATTCCTTGCTTTTCTCCACAAGTGCTTCAAAATCAAAGGTGGAATTGAAGATTTTCATTGCATTTGGAGAATGATTCACCCTCAATCCCTCTTGAACCATGAAATCTAGAAGTTTTTGAGATGGAGAAATAGTAAGAATTACATTCTTCTCTTCCATGTCAAAAGGCAACCGATACAAGCGAATAGGCGTAGTCAAAGAGAGTCAAAGAGGTGTGATCACTTGAATCGGTCGTCTATAGGAGTGGAACTCAGAGTGCTTGGCTATGAAGCAAGAAATTTGATGAAGGTTGAAAACCAGAGAGTGAGGCAAGTGGTATTCATAGGCGAAGAGAGAAAGAAACGATCACATGACATGGACCAATGAATGTGTGCCACATGGCAAATTTGAATTTGAAATTTCAACAATCAAATGACATGGACCATTGAAACGATGACACATGGAAATGTACATTGGGATTTGCAATGGCTAGATTACATGGACCAATCAAACGTTGACATGTGGCACCAAAGATCAACTCAACCTTGAGACCTATTAAAGCTCCTGCCTTCATTTGTGCCATTTTTTTATGACATATGTGCTCTCCCAACTTCCAATAGTTTTCATGCTCCAATTCTCTTTTGCGAAATTCTCTTAATCCTCTTCTTCTTGAGCTCTCTTGGTATGCAAGGTAATATCCATGAGCTTGGTATCTTCTACGTGACCGATTCAAGCAATTAGTGGAATCGGAGATTACTAGGTTTGCCTAATCGCTTGAATTGGTCGTGCCTAGTTAAAAGATTTTTTGAGAATACTTATTTTTTTAGGATCAGGGCAAAACATAAGAGGATTCTATTTTTTTTACATGCTATTTAGATGACCGGTTCAAGCAATTAGGGGAATCAAAGATTTTCGGATTGATCTATTCGCTTGAATCGATCTTGTCTAGTCGAAAAAAATGTTTATGATCTTTTTTATCTTTTAAGGTAGGAACATCTATAAAGACTTCATGGAATACATGAAAAGCATTTGAAGACCTTGATTTGTTTGATATGATCGATTCAAGTGACTAGGGGAATCGGAGATTTTTGCATGGCCCTAATCGCTTGAATTGGTCGTCTAATGAATTCTCGATTTTCTTGTTGTTCCATGTGTTTGATTCCCTTCAATTCTTTTTTACAGATCATGGCTAGGGTAAAGAAGACAACTAGGAAGTTGTACCCTGAGGAGCAATAGCAATGGACACCTGTTCGAGAGGGGTAGACACCTGCTCCTGAGGGGCAGGGACTTGCTCTAGAGACCATAAATAGCCAAGATAAGGGTGATCCACAGAAAGCATATACCAAAAAGAGAGTTAAATATCATGTCAAATCACTGAGGGAAATCAAAAGATCTCAGAAAACTGTGGGAATTCTCATCCCAAGGCTTCCTTTCATGAGAGTGGTTACTTCCAATCTTTGCTCTATTATGAAGACTACTTCATTTGTTAATGTCAAATGGTAGACAAAGGGCTAACTTTACATAAAATGATATCGCCTAGCTTTTGATCTTCTTTGATATCCCATTCCCTACCAAAAACATCATCAATCTCTGAAGTTGGAACTCTCCTATTCAACCACATTGTTTTTGTTTTCTGTAATAACACGTTTTTAAAACATGCTACAAAAATGTGAAGAGGAAGAAACCATTGAATCTTTATCCTTCAAGAAATTTGGCTTGCTAACATTGCCCTTTGGACATCATCTTTCATTTTGAATAAAAAACTTGAAACCGCTGAATGATCACAAGCATCCCAATCTAATGAAGAGATGCAAGGAGCAAGCAGATGTACAAGATTTCCATAAGCACTCCCTGATGGCAACTGATAATCTGCAAAATAGACAAATAATTGAATGCTATTGAAAAATTGAACAGATTCATTTGCATACATAAGTTCTTCATAATCCTTATGAAGGACTTTGAATGTTCTTGTTAAACATTCAGTAGGTTTCCACTCTAGAACATTGAAAGGAAAAATATATGCAATAACAAAATATACATCTTGTAATACAAAAACAAATGAAATCAGTGAAAGAGCATTGTTAAACTTCATTTACAATATGATGGGAATCGTAAATGATTGTCTAGCACGAGATCCTTAGCATTGTACACATGTTGAAATTTTGCAAACCAACCATCTCTCTTCAATTTAAAGCTAAGAATACGACCTTTCCAATGTTTTTTTGTGTTGTCTCTTTTAGTATGCTTGACTTTATGGGCACCTCTGTAACTAGGAAGCATAGTCACCCAATCATTAAGCTTCACAAAAAGAGGTTTCCATAAAGAATCATATCTTTTGTTGTAAACCTCACATGAGGTTACACAATTGGAAGGATGACGAGAAGTAGAAGCCATTCACACACTCAGAGAAAGAGTAGAGAATGCTCAAAGTGGGAAACTGAGATTCACAAACTTCACGAGTATTTATAGACAAAAAAACTTTGTACACATGGAAGCGAAATGCAATCTTTTGATATTATCAACTGTGACCAAAACATCATTGAATTTTGTGAACCCAAAAATATTTTGTATCTTCAAAAATCATTTCTCTATTGGAAATTTAAGGATTTGCATTATGTGGTGTGCAAAAAATATCGTTTTTCATTTGAAATCGAAAAAATGTACACTAAATACAAGAAATTATATCACTTAAGTGGTGCTTTATAGCATATTTTCTTAAAAAAAACATTTCTTCATATGATTAAAAGAGATAGGAATGTTATATTGTTGTACATGTGGAAAGACCTTATTTGTCAATTTTCTTAATCCATCATTATCAAACGGACCTTTTTTGGGCATTTTTTGCCCTAATAAGTACCTTTTCTTATTTGAAATCATTCTTACACTACTAAACTACGTTCATCTATTTATTCCCAAGTATTTCTCAATAACTTGTCTTTATGATGGTATTATTTTCTCTTGACTCACTTGAGTTAGAATAAGGTAAACTACGTTCATCTATTTATTCCCAAGTATTTCTCAATAACTTGTCTTTATGATGGTATTATTTTCTCTTGACTCACTTGAGTTAGAATAAGGTAAACTGAACACACTTTATTCTCCCTAGAACATTCTTCTCTCCATCTATGAATCATACTATCATTTTGGCAACTTCACTTAATGATTCTTCAATTAAAATATGTCCTTTCTTGGTTCAAATGTAAGTTTCTATTTTTTACCTATAGTATTACTAATACAACACATAGCTCAATGAAAATAAACGTACTATGTACAATGATTCATAAATTCTCCTAATAGATAATGTATAGATATGATCCTATCACTTAAAAAAAATTTGTCAATCTAGGCATTAAATTCTAGGAGTGTAGCACATTCAATGATACATAAATTTCACCTAGAAACTGATTGGTCACTTAAATGTTTGGCCAAAGAACTTGAGAGTAGACCTATGTATAGGTTCTTATGCTCTCTAAGACAAGAAATTCACCTAGCTTTGTGGATAAGTCTTAAGGGGGGAAAGGAGGAGGTCTTGAGTTCAAAACCTATAGGTAGCAAGGTTTTCCCCAAGAGCTCCATGAGCCGGAGCATTGTTGACTATTCTTTCTAACTAGCACCTTTCTAGATAAAGCATGGTGGAGAATTAATCCATTAAAGAGTGGTGTGGATAGATTCTAAAAAGGATGTTACTCAACTCATGCTACTTTTCCAAAGGAATGTTTCTCAAGTAAACCTGCTTTTGAAAAGAGTGGCTTAGAACCAAAGAGTTTGAGTCTTCAATAGCTACGTATACAAGGCTAGGTTGGGTGGTGAGCAGACATTCATTTAAGAGCTAGCTAAGTGGAAACTTTATTGCATTGGTATTAGATCTTTCATGGTGACCTTTATGTGAGCATCATCATCTTCATGCAAGCTCTGTTAATTTGGAGACTAGGGACACCCTTTTGATCTTGCTTCCATCATACTTTGACTCACCTTGGAGTCATCACCAATAAGCTTGGCAAATTTGGTTGCCTCTGGGAGGAGTTGCAGAGAAGCACAACCCAAGGAGAGTATTCAGCCACATAGGAACCTTTGTAGAGGTGTTTCAACATAAAAAAAAACATGTGTTTCCGATGCCCCAATCAGCCACCCAACAATCCCGTCAACCAAAGTCTAGACATGATTAGAATATGCATCTCTCAGAGGTATGCCCATCCCTACCCATGCACTCAAAGCCCTTGCCCGGATACCCGACTATGTGAGAAAAGAAGAGCTTTGCTCTCTTATTCTCTTGACAGCTAAAAATATAGTCATAAGCTTTGTTATATAGCTTACTTTATGGCATTCATGTTTGAATGTGGAATATATCTACATTGATTTGAAGCCTCCTTAGTTGTTCCTGCATGTGTCATCTCTCCAAGAGTTTTACTGGATGATGACCCTCTATGTATGTCTTCACTGGCACCGATTTTAGAGTCGATTGGGAGTTCTTTTGCACACACTTATTGAACCCAGTTTGGAACCCAAATTGAAGCAAGGAGAGAGAAATTATAAATCAAGGAAGGAAGGAATATTGCATTTGGATTTTCATTGATCGCATTGAAGCCTCGAAGCAATCTTCTTCTTTGATCTTTAAAGGAGGCAACAAGAAGTCCTTTTTTGCATTAAGTTCAAAGGAATCATACTTTCTACCTCAAGTCAAGTTATCCACGGAGTACCAAGGAAGTTTTGGAACACAAGAGTGGAGCATCACACTTCAAACATTGACAACCACATGAAGGATGGATCTTCGAGTTTGCCAGATCATAATTCTAGCACCCTCAATTAGAATTGAGTATACACCAAAGTTATTTATATTTGGGGATTACTCTTGTGATTTTGTGCATCACCCTCTTATTTTTACATGCACAACTTGACTTTCAGAATTCCAAAAATTTAAGAATTGTATGTGTGCGATGGAGAGATCAAGGAGCCATGTTGCATCAAGGGTAGTACAAGTGTGTATATGTTTGTTCCTGTACCTTTATCATCTATTTCATCACGTATGCTTAGTCCACTAGTAGTATCTTGTGCATCGTTTGCATCTCCACGAAACATTTCAATTCCAAGTCATGTCCATGATACATTGTACACAACATCAATGGATGTAGTTACAAATGTTGAGGGTACCATACTAAAAGGGGATAAAATAAACACCACTTCAACTTAGGGGCAAGGAATCAAAGCTAGGTTGTTGAGATTAGAGCGGGGCTTTGGACATTTGTCCAAATGTCAGGGTGAAAATTGTAGATCTTTGTTAATCTTTTGATGGGGTTTAAGGTCAACTTAGGGCCATTTTGGGATTACTCTAGGGGCCCCAAGATGCAATAAGGGCTGATATAGGTAGCCTCACTTATGCGATTGTGACTATGCCTATACCTAACTTGCCAAAAAAGGATTCATCCATTTCCTAGATAGATCTCTTCCCCTCGACTAGTTATATGATTCATCTTAGTTTGATGACTCCTATTGCTCCTATATTTTGCAATACATCGAGACAAGCAATGTGCAAGTTGTTCCTTAGATCTTTCTTTAGGTAAAGATCTCCAACCCCCTTACTTCTCAGGTAAAGATAAGGATTGGAACAAGGACATATTCCTAACATTCTTGGAGAAGTAGCAAGACGTCCACCAACTCAAGAATACTTTTGAACCTATTAGGATGGTAGAAGCTAGTTTTTCATTAGGCTCAAATGCATATACATGGTGGATGAGTCTCTCGGAGACTCATAAAAGACCCTTAACTTGAGCTGAATTCACGCTCCTTTTCAAAAAGGGGTTTCTCCCTGAGAATCAGGACCAACA